>SJYA01002597.1:650786-745204 GCA_006410615.1 Neotragus moschatus | reverse complement strand
TTGGTTGGATCTCCTTGCAGTCCAAGGGACTCTCAAGAGTCTTCTCCAACACCACAGTTTAAAAGCATCAATTCTTTGGCACTCAGCTTTCTTCACAGTCCAATTCTCACATCCATACATACCATAGGAAAACCATAGCCTTGACTAGATAGACCTTTGTTGGCAAAGTAATGTGTCTGCTTTTGAATATGCTATCTAGGTTGGTCATAACTTTCCTTCCAGGAGTAAGCGTCTTTTAATTTCATGGCTACAGTCACCATCTGCAGTGATTTTGGAGCCCCCAAAAATAAAATCTCACACTGTTTCCATTGTTTCTCCATCTATTTCCCATGAAGTGATGGGATCACATGCCATGATCTTTTTCTGAATGTTGAGCTTTAAGCCAACTTTTTCACTCTCTTCTTTCACTTTCTTTTTTTTTTTAATCAGTGCAAATTTGTATAATTTTATTTATTTCTTTCTTTTTCCTTTTTCTTTTTAAATTTTTTACTTTACAATACTGTATTGGTTTTGCCATACATTAAGATGAATCCACCACAGGTGTACATGAGTTCCCAACACAGAACCCCCTCCCACCACCCTCCCCATATCATCTCTCTGGGTCATCCCAGTGCACCAGCCCCAAGCATCCTGTATTGAACGTAGAGTAGCGATTCATTTCTTACATGATATTATACATGTTTCAGTGCCATTCTACCAAATCATCTCACCCTCTCCCTCTTCTACAGAGTCCAAAAGTCTGTTCTTTACATCTGTGTCTCTGTAACTCTGTCAGTAACTCTTCTTGCCTGTTCATTCAAATTCACTCCTGTTTGCCAGCTATTGTACTGTACTACTGTACATTTCAAAGTACTATACTGTAAGATTAAAAAATATTTTATTTATCTTTGTATTTCTTGTGTATTACTTATGTGAATATTATTATGAACCTGCATTGTACAATACTATGAAATAAGGGGCTTCCTGGATGGCTCAGTGGTAAAGAATCTTCTTGCCAATGCAGAAGGCACCAGAAATGCTGGTTCAGTNATATTTTATTTATCTTTGTATTTCTTGTGTATTACTTATGTGAATATTATTATGAACCTGCATTGTACAATACTATGAAATAAGGGGCTTCCTGGATGGCTCAGTGGTAAAGAATCTTCTTGCCAATGCAGAAGGCACCAGAAATGCTGGTTCAGTTCCAAGATTCCCTGCAGGAGGAAATGGCAACATGCTCTGGTATTCTTGCCTGGAGAACTCTATAGGCAGAGGAGTCTGGCAGGCTACAGTCAATGGGGTCGCAAAGAGTTGAACATGACTCAGTGACTGAGCAGGCATGCATGCACTATGAAACTGCTGCTGCTGCTAAGTCACTTCAGTCGTGTCCGACNGAGTAAGCGTCTTTTAATTTCATGGCTACAGTCACCATCTGCAGTGATTTTGGAGCCCCCCAAAATAAAGTCTGACACTGTTTCCACTGTTTCCCCATCTATTTCCCATGAAGTGATGGGATCACATGCCATGATCTTTTTCTGAATGTTGAGCTTTAAGCCAACTTTTTCACTCTCTTCTTTCACTTTCTTTTTTTTTTAATCAGTGCAAATTTTTATAATTTTATTTATTTCTTTCCTTTTTCTTTTTAAATTTTTTTACTTTACAATACTGTATTGGTTTTGCCATACATTAAGATGAATCCACCACAGGTACACATGAGTTCCCAACACAGAACCCCCTCCCACCACCCTTCCCATATCATCTCTCTGGGTCATCCCAGTGCACCAGCCCCAAGCATCCTGTATTGAACGTAGAGTAGTGATTCATTTCTTACATGATAGTATACATGTTTCAATGCCGTTCTACCAAATCATCTCACCTTCTCTCTCTTCTACAGAGTCCAAAAGTCTGTTCTTTACATCTGTGTCTCTGTAACTCTGTCAGTAACCCTTCTTGCTTGTTCATTCAAATTCACTCCTGTTTGCCAGCTATTGTACTGTACTACTGTACATTTCAAAGTACTATACTGTAAGATTAAAAAAATATTTTATTTATCTTTGTGTTTCTTGTGTATTATGTGAATATTATTATGAACCTGCATTGTACAGTACTATGAAATAAAGGGGCTTCCTGGATGGCTCAGTGGTAAAGAATCTTCTTGCCGATGCAGAAGGCACCAGAGATGCTGATTCAGTTCCAAGATCCCCTGCAGGAGGAAATGGCAACATGCTCTGGTATCCTTGCCTGGAGAACTCTATAGACAGAGGAGTCTGGCAGGCTACAGTCAATGGGGTCGCAAAGAGTTGAACATGACTGAGTGACTGAGCAGGCATGCATGCACTATGAAACTGCTGCTGCTGCTAAGTCACTTCAGTCGTGTCCGACTCTGTGCGACCCCTTAGACAGCAGCCCACCAGGCTCCCCTGTCCCCGGGATTCTCCAGGCAAGAACACTGGAGTGGGTTGCCATTTCCTTCTCCAATGCATCAAAGTGAAAAGTGAAAGTGAAGTCTCTCAGTCGTGTCCAACCCTCAGAGACCCCATGGACTGCAGCCTTCCAGGCTCCTCTGTCCATGGGACTTTCCAGGCAAGAGTACTGGAGTGGGGTGCCACTGCCTTTTCCCACTATGAAACTAGCTGCATCTATGTACAATTTATTCTGATATATATATANTGTCCCTGGGATTCTCCAGGCAAGAACACTGGAGTGGGTTGCCATTTCCTTCTCCAATGCATCAAAGTGAAAAGTGAAAGTGAAGTCTCTCAGTCGTGTCCAACCCTCAGAGACCCCATGGACTGCAGCCTTCCAGGCTCCTCTGTCCATGGGACTTTCCAGGCAAGAGTACTGGAGTGGGGTGCCACTGCCTTTTCCCACTATGAAACTAGCTGCATCTATGTACAATTTATTCTGATATATATATATACTTGGAGCCATGAAATTGAAAGATGTTTTCTCCTTGAAAGAAAACCTAGACAACCTAGACAGCATATTAAAAAGCAGAGACATTACTAACAAAGACCTGTCTAGTCAAAGCTATGGTTTTTCCAGTAGTTAGATATAGATGTGAGGGCTGAACTATAAAGAAGGCTGAGTGTCGAAGAATTGATGCTTTTGAACTGTGGTGTTGGAGGAGACTCTGGAGAGTTCCTTGGACTGCAATGGACATGAATTTGAGGAAGCTCTGGGAGTTGGTGATGGACAGGGAGGCCTGGCATGCTGCAGTTCATGGAGTCGCAAACAGATTGGTCATGACTGAGACTGAACTATACTTGGATATTTTAAAATGCTAATTTTAGTGCTTAAAGAACAGAAGAAACAAATACAAGTAAAGATATAAAACATTTGGACAGTGCTATTTACCAAATCAATACCAATAATATTTTCCTAGAACAAAATCTAATATATGCATAATACACATTTTTGAAGTGCACGTGGGGTACTCATCACATTTTGCTATGTACTACTGTGATGAGACGGAATTATCCAACATCCCACAGCCAGTTTATGTATAATCTATATTATATGTTTCCCCCCCTTCTCTGTATAATGTGGGCTTTCAAGGTGGTGTTAGTGGTAAAGAATGCAGGAGACATGAGAGACTAGGGTTCAGTCTCTCGCTTGGGAATTTCCCCTGGAGTAGGCAATGGCACGCTGCTATAGTATTCTTGTCTGGAAATTGGACTGAAAAGCCTGACAGGCTACAGTCTATGGGGCCAAAGAGAGTTGTAAATATCATATACAGAGTCAATACTATCTGTATCAAAATTCCAATAAGTATTTTTAATAACAAATTGACAACTAAATTTAAAATAAATATGAGAATGCAAAAAACGTAGAGTAGCCTAGAAAACTTTGAAAACAAAAGCAAAGATAACTTATGTTACTGCTGTTGCTGCTGCTAAGTCGCTTCTGTCGTGTCTGACTCTGTGTGACCCCACAGACGGCAGCGCATCAGGCTCCCCCGTCCCTGGGATTCTCCAGGCAAGAACACTGGAGTGGGTTGCCATTTCCTTCTCCAATACATCAAAGTGAAAAGTGAAAGTGAAGCCGCTCAGTCGTGTCTGACTCTCAGCGACCCCATGGACTGCAGCCTACCAGGCTCCTCCATCCGTGGGATTTTTCCAGGCAAGAGTACTGGAGTGGGGTGCCATTGCCTTCTCCACTTATGTTACTATATTGCAAGATTTTCTACATAACTGTGCTAATGAAACCAGGGAGGCATTATAAAGACTAATAAGAACTATAGAAAATGTGAAAGTAAACTCACAGATATAGTCATTTGAGTTTAGAAAAAGGTGTCAATGCAATTTCATTGTGAAAGCATTTTCAATACATCCTGCTGTAGCAACTTGGTTATCAATATTTAAAAAAAAATAAGAAACTCCATCTACAGATCACATCATCCATAATAATTTGAGATTAAAGACATAAAAGTACTCTACAAAAAAGATCTTAACGACCCAGTTAACCACAATGGTATGATTATTCACCTAAAGCCAGACATCTTAGAGTGCAAAGTTAAGTGGGCCTTAGGAAACAACACTACAAACAAAGCTACTGGAGGTGATGAGATTTCAGTTGAGCTGTTACAAATTTTAAAAGTTTATGCTGTTAAAGTGCTGTGCTCAATATGCCAACAAACATGAAAAACTCAGCAGTGTCCACAGGACCAGAAAAGATCATTTTCATTTCAATTCCAAACAAGAGGGATGCTAAAGATATTCAAACTACTGCACAGTAACACTCATTTCACATGCTGGGAAGGTAATGTTCAAAATATTCCATGCTAGGCTTTAGTTCAGTTCAGTCAATTCAGTCACTCTGTCATGCCTGACTCTTTGTGACCCCATGAACTGCAGCACGGCAGGCTTCCCTGTCCATCACCAACTCCCAAGTTTACACAAAATCATGTCCTTTGAGTCGGTTATGCCATGTAACCATCTCATCCTCTGACATCCCCTTCTCCTCTTGCCTTCAATCTGTCCAGGCATCAGGGTCTTTTCAAATGAGTAAGTTCTTTACATTAGGTGGCCGGAGTATTGCAGCTTCAGCTTCAACATCAGACCTTCCAATGAATAGTCAGAACTATTTTCCTTTAGGATTGACTGGCTGGATCTTCTTGCAGTCCAAGAGACTCTCAAGGTTCTTCAACACCACAGTTCAAAGGCATCAATTCTTTGGCACTCAGGTTTCTTTATAGTCCAACTGTCACATCCATACATGACTACTGGAAAAACCATAGCTTTGACCAGAGAGACTTTTACTTTCTTGGCAAAGTAATGTCTCTGCTTTTTAATATGCTGTCTAGGTTGGTCACAGCTTTTCTTCGAAGGAGCAAGCGTCTTTTAAATTTTATGGCTTCAGTCACCAACTGCAGTGATTTTGGACCCCAAAAAATAAAGTCTGCCACTGTTTGCACTGTTTCCCCATCTATTTCCCATGAAATGATGGGACCAGATGCCATGATCTTAGTTTTCTGAATGTTGAGTTTTAAACCAACTTTCACTCTCCTCTTTCACTTTCATCAAGAGGCTCTTTAGTTCTTCTTCACTTTCTTCCATAAAGGTGGTGTCATCTGNAAGAACTGAGGCCCCAAACCTTACACTGACTCACTAATAATTCTACCTCATAACTACTAACAAATCCATACATAATTTTAACTTTGTTGTAGAAGATTATATTTATTGCATGGAAGACCTAGCACAGAGTCACTTTGACCACTATACAGAAATTTAGTACTTTGCGTTCATTATCTTAGAGTTCCTTCTGCTATCAAATGTAAGCTTGTGTTATGAACTTTCATTGACCTTTCATCCAAGCAGTTAACCTCTGTTACTAGTAGTCTCCTTATCTCTGTGCTCTCCTGTTGCACTATTCACCAGAATGAACAAAAAACTCCCAAACTTTCCTATTTCTAAAGCTTTTATTCCATATCTGATCTGTTTAACAATTTTTCCTAAACAAGAATTATTTTCTTAATATAAAGAACCCTCATAAAAACTAAGTCAATATGTTTCTACAAAAAAATTCTTTTCTCTTTAAACAAGTTAATCTGCAGTGATTTCATGAGAGCATAAAAGTAAAAATTTACCCATGTTATTATTTACAAATATAATTACTATGAGAGAGATATATATATATATATAGTAAGTACTGAATAAGAATTGATGATAACTCACTAAATCATATTAGAATTGATCATTTACAGCTATCAGTAATAATATAATGTACAGCATTTTTACTTTTGTCCTTTTAAAGAAGTAGTACTTATTTTGCCTAGAGGAAAACGAGCATACAATGGAACCCAAATAATTTAAATCCCTTTGTAGGATAGCAGCTAATTGAGCTTTTGGCTCCAGGCCCCTTTGGAGTGCTCTCTGTTGGACTACTTTTAAGTCTGTTTTGAAGAAATCATGTATGTCTTAGACTCTCTCAAAACATATAGAGAAACTAAGGCTAAGTACAAAGGCAGTGAATGTCAGTTCTGTCTTTTCTGGTTTTCAGTGACAGCAATTATTCATTGCTGATATTTGAGCCCAAACAGAGCATTATAGACTAATTATTACTTATAGATGGCTACAAAGATGTGACATTAACACCAAATCAATCACTCAATCATTCAATCAATACCAACCATTAGCCTTCTTACAAATGTTTCTGAAATAGAGAAACCGAGAAACTTTTACTTCATTATTGTATATATTATCCCAGAGTGATGGACACAAATGCAAGTTGAACTTTACCATGTATTGTTTGATCATTACTGCAGGTTGGTAATTACTCCTTTTTAAAATGATACAGTATTTCACTGGAAATTTTGAAGTGATCCCTAGAGATCACTGGAATATATATATACATATACACACACACACACACACACACACACACACACATTCTAGGTATCTTTTTAGGCATTAGGAACTCAACAATGAAATACATGAATTAAAATGCCTACTGAAGGGATCGTACAGACTAGTAAAGATAAATCATGAAACAGTGAATGATACACAAATATGTGTTCTAAACTACATCCAGCCTTTTAAATATCTATATTATTTCTTATATTCTTTTATTTTTTCACTACATGCAAATTATAGACACTCTTTCTAGTTAAGGCTATGGATTTTCCAGTGGTCATGTATGGATGTGAGAGTTGGACTGTGAAGAAAGCTGAGTGCCGAAGAATTGATGGTTTTGAACTGTGGTGTTGGAGAAGACTCTTGAGAGTCCCTTGGATTGCAAGGAGGTCCAACCAGTCCATTCTAAAGGAGATCAGTCCTGAGTGTTCACTGGAAGGACTGATGATGAAGCTGAGACCCCAGTACTTTGGCCACCTGATGCGAAGAGCTGACTCATTGGAAAAGACCCTGATGCTGGGAGGGATTGGGGGCAAGAGGAGAAGGGGACGACAGAGGAAGACATGGCTGGGTGGCATCACTGACTCAATGGACATGAGTTTGAGTGAACTCCAGAAGCTGGTGATAGACAAGGACGCCTGGCGAGCTGCGATCATGGGGTCACAAAGAGACGGACACGACTCAGCAACTGAACTGAACTGTGTGTCAGCAGCTGTGCAATACATTATATATGCAGAGATAAAGACATAAACATTAATTTAATAGATTTACATTTTAGTGTAATGTGAAACATGCAAACAAAGGAAATATAAAGTGATGTTATTGAAATATATATGGAAATATGTTGAGGGAAGAGAGGGAAGCTTTGAGGAAACTTTTCCTGGAATTGGTGATGTGTGAGGTAATTATGAAATATGAATAGGTGTTATATCCAGTTAATGGCAAACAAAACAGATGGGAGATATTTCAGGAAACTTCAAAAATAACCAACCATTTACAAAACACTGGAGGTATAGTTAAGGCACTCAGTCGTGTCCGATTCTTGCCATCCATGGATGGTAGCCCACCAGGCTCCTCCATCCATGGGATTCTCCAGGCAAGAATACTGGAGTGGGTTGCGATTTCTTTCTCTGGGGGATCTTCCCGACCCAGGGATCAAACCCAGGTCTCCTGCATTGAAGGCAGATTCTTTAACCTCTGAGCCACCAGGGAGGTACAAGAAGCATAATCTGATCTGAAGACAGTAAGGATTTTGGTATGATTAGGCAGTCCAAACTTTGGGAGAGGAAGCACCTAGAATTCATGTTGAGGTATGGCAAAGCCAATACAATATTGTAAAGTAAAAAAGATAATAATAAATAAATGACAAATGGTTTTTAAAAATAAAAAGAGTGATAGGGTCAAGTCTGGACAGGATCTCATGTCAGGCAAAATTGGATACATGTTAGTACTTTTACTTACTATGAAATGAACATGTGATGATGATAAAGAATTAAGATAACCTGTAAATATAAAAACAAAGTGAATATAAAGATAACATCTGTCCTCACCTTATTGACATGAAATATAGTCTAATATATCAAAGGTATAAATATGCAATATTAACTGGAGCTGTCTGTCCTCCTAAAACTTCATCTCCTGCACTTTTCTTTACTTTTTTTTAAACACTAAATAATTTATCTCAGATAGCTTTTCATATAAAGTAGTTCCATATACTCATTTTACATTGTGAGGAAATTATTCATTCTTATGTAAGCAAAGTTCAGTGAACGGATCTTCAGGTTGTTCTTGTTGTCATTGGCTATTATATACAGTGGTAAACTAAATGCCCATGTGCATATATCTTCAAATATTTCTGAGGTTGTGTCTAATGGGTACATTTCTGGTGGGAGAATCACAGCATCAACTATTAACTACTATTTTGTCTTTTGCTATTTTTGGATACTGATAGTTGAAATACACTTCAAATCCTTTGCCAGGTCTCAAACTTTGTCATCGTTACAAGGCTCACTGGAGAACTATATTTAATATATATTTTTATATTATTTTTATTATTGTGATTGAAATGAATCTGTTCTTATGTTAATTGAACAGAAAAGATTTTTGGATGATGATCATTTAAACTTTTTGGAATAACAGTGTGACAAATTACAGCAAGGAAGTAAGCAAAAGCAGAGATTCCAATAAAGTGGGTTGTGAAAAACATTTAGCTTTTTCCCTCAGGTATATGCTTCTGATATCTATGTCACTGGACTATAGGAATTATGCAAACATTCACTGTAAACCTTAGATGTCATGCAGCATAGTGCTAGAACTAACAGATATCAATGCATAATTGTAGAGTTTAATTATGTTAATACTTTAAAATTTAAGATTTCCTTTGCCTAAAATATATTTTTCTTATTTATTTCACTTTTTCCTGTTTTATTGGCATATTTTAACACATATTTCCTGTTTTACTGACATCAAGAATCTTAGATTTATATTTTTCCTGTCTTCTATTGATGGGTGGGATACAAATTTATATACATATATATGTATGTGAACACTAAATACATATACATCTTTTTCAGTGTAAGTCATAGCCTCAAACTTTCTTCATCACAAAACACAATTTAAAATTTAAGTATTTCTAATAACTCTCAATTTTTAAATTAAAATGAATGTTTAAAATATACTTAGTAAATCTTTAATTTTTAATATTTTAAGAAATGTCAGGTTTTTGCTTCAAAAGAAATATCACAAAATTAAGCAGTCACTGACTTTTTCTTTATATGTATAATTGAAATTGTAGTTACTAACCTTAAATTACTGTTTTTTCTAATCAAACTTTTTCAAGTAGTCAGATGAGTGAGCAACTATAAGGCACATTATTTTATTGTAAAGAATAAGCATTAGAGATTTATAGTTCTTTTTTTTTAACAAATTACCAAACCTTAGAAATATATGATAAAAAGCAAACTCACCACATACACACACACACACACACACACACATAAAAACACACACACACACACACACACACAAATATACACAATATACATGTCATATGTGGTTTCACATGCCATGTAAATGATTTTTCCAATATTGTATTGCTTGGATATTTATGACTAAGCTTTATTGTTCAAGTTATACCGTATTTACTTGGCTTGTTAGCTTAAAATAAACAGAAAATAACTAAGTCATTGCAACAACTCCAAAGCAGTATGACAGAATAATTGAGTACATTTTGAAGCTTTTTCATTAGTAATTTTCATTTTATGCATTCACTGAATTTTTCCATATATTTACATAGAGTAAGCCTTATTTACTTCAGAAAAAAACTTACTTTTGCAAATTTGACCTTGTCTTGTATACCTGTATACATATAAATAAGATGATTTTTCTCATAAATGTTGCAAGTCCTACAGTAATTCAAATGTCTACTGTGAACATAATAAGAATGGTCCTGGGCTCTTCACATATAATTCAAATTGAATAACGACATAAACTTTCATTTCCTCTAAATTTTCTGATCCATAGCGAGGAAAAGAATGTTACCAAGTAAAAACCTCAAAAAATGCTTCTGACATAGAAGAGGCCATTCTTATCACAATTCACACATTTCAGCTACCTTTTATTCTATGAAATTCCTTGTGACATAAATGCAAACTCTGCTTCTTTTCAGTTTTATGCAAAGCTAAAAAGAGAGTCTCTATTTCTAGCCTTGACCGGAAAGTCAGAAAAGAGAATGTGTACTCTATGATTCCAGCATTATTCACCATAAAAATGGTCAAGATGAAGCACATAACCAGGAGTGAAATGACATGAGAAAAAATTAGGATTCATTCATCAGTCATATTATATCTCAGAATACAAGTAAAGGTTATAGCCTTGAACACATCATTTTAAAGAGGCGATTTTTATACTCGGGGGAGTGTTAACTACAGCAATGTATTATCACTCTCACTATTTTATTTCAACTTTAGAGAAATACTTGTCTAGTAGGAACGACTTGAAACAGTATTACCCATTGTGCTCTCAGTGCATAAAATTCATTAAATATAAAAACCCGTAAGTCAAAAAGAAAGGAGTTTAGATTGAGTCATTGTCTTATATCATATTATTTGTATATGTTGCTAAATTCAACCGCGTGCTTAAAATGCACTTTAACAACAGAATTCACTTTAGATTATTTGCTTACAAAGTTTAATATCCTTACAAAGGAAGCTGTTCTTATTTCTCTAACACATGTTTGTGTTCATGTGTACATATGTCTGTACTATACTAGGATCATTGAAACTGAAAAGTAATTATTTTTAACAGTCTGCACACAAATACACACACACAGAAAGAAATACAATTGTTCTATGATTTTTAAAAAAACTCTATAAATATACAATAATATAAAAAGGAAAACAGTAACTTCTACGTGGCAGATGGGTAAATCAATCATAAAGAGTGATATCAAATATAGACCTTTTAAATTGAATAAGACAATAAGCAGGGAATAGAATGGAGAGTATAAATAAATTGTGGAGGGATGGGTATTAAATGGGAAAATAAAGAGTGATTATGCCATGAATAATAGTGAATATTGGGCTCCTTAGTGGCTCAGTGGTGAAGAATCCAGGAAACAATCCCTGGATTGGGAAGATGCTCTGAAGAAGGAAATGGCAACCTACTCCATTGTTCTTGTCTGGGAAATCCCATGGACAGAAGAGCCTAGAGGGCTACAGTCCATGGGATTGCAAAAAAGTCAAAGTTGATTTAGCAACTAAACAACAACACAATAGTGAATATTCAACTGTTAAGAGCTTTAAAAGAATGATAATCTGAACATGTGAGCATTTTTCCTAAGTAAGAACCATTTAAAATGTTTTGGAGAGGATAACATTGTTACTCATAATTTAGAAAAAGTCCTCTGATTAGGTATAGAAAAGTAAATTGCTAGAAAAGAAAAACAATAGAGGGACTAATAGGACTTGTTAGGAATTTAATAGTATAAGAAAAGCTGACTAGAGACTTTTAAGAGACTGAAGATTGACAGAAGCAACACATGTGTCACCACACCTATGAATTTGGAAGATAAATCAATAGAACCAGTTGCACAAGAGGAATAAAAAGAGGAGACATGAATGATAAACTCAATGCATTGACATCCCTTGAATATATTTTGTATCCCTTTTCTACTGTATGCTTTTCCATGTGAGGAAAAAATATTAAAAGAATTCTTGCCAGGACTTGCAGCACATGGCCAAACACTTCTTCTGACATGGCACTTGTGATGCACGTTGTAGGAAAGAGGAAAAAACTAAGGAGTGAGAACAGAGTCTTATTCTTAGGACTGTTAACTGCAGCAAAGTAATAGTCAGTTTATATTTTTTTAATCTAAGTTTGAAATTATGCCTGATCATGAGATGGGGCTTTAAGATTATTTACTCAATGTGGTCTCTATATTAAGTTTACTTCATGATTTCAGGTAACAGTTTAAGAAATTGGAAAACTTAAGTTACCTAAGTTAATATGGAAGAATCTTTAGATATCTGATTGCATAAATATATCGTTTATTTTTGTACTTTAGCTTGTAGTCACTTTTATAATATCTATTTTAGTTTTTACTCACTAGCAGTGCAAGGCATATATATATATATATATATATATATATAAACTGTTTTGATATACAGTTGAGAACATTTAAACTCATCAAAAGCATATGATTATAGAACAATAACTATCAATTTCAACTTCTTTCATGACCAAAGTTTCACAAATGATTTTAACAAGTTTCACCGAACTGAGTGTGTCTCTACCTAATATATCTTCAATAACATGTGTTAATAAATATTTATTTTGGGAACATTTTTTATTGTGATCTAATTTCTGTTTTAATATGTTTAACATGAATGAATTTAAGATTAAAGCAGTATTTATAATGTAGCTTTACTTTTTAAATTATGTTGAAATTAACATAACATGTAATATTTATATTATTTAATATGGCTCAATTTTAAGTATATTGCATAATATATTTTAAAACTTAATTTTCTCCTTTTTTGCTCCATTTTGTTAAAATCATGTTTGATGTTAAGTAAAAGCCATCTTTAATGAGCTAAATAATGATTTATGTACCTATGAAAATGAATAAGTAAAAAGGCATGGTATGTGATTTTTTTTTCCTTTTGCAAAACTCCATTAATGCCATTCAGTAGGTTTAGAAGCTATTTGCCTGTTCAATTTTAGTTCTATCTTCTGGTTAATCAGTGTAGTGATTATAACCGTTGATGATAAACATTATAGTCTAATGCTAAAAAACCTAGATTACTAACCTAGATGACTATTAACATGGAATTGAATGTGAATATATACCAGACACTGGACTGGGGGTGGGGGGAAATCTATATTTTCAAGGAATAAACCAACCTGAATAGATAAAATGGAACTATTTTTACAAAATTCAGTAAAACAAAGTGGTAATATTTATGTTTATTTTATATAACTAACATACACAGTAGAAGAGTAAATAGTTTAAAAGATACGGGCTAACTATTGAAACCTGACTTTTGCCCTCATGCTCTCATTGATGTACTGGTAGATTGAGTGGAGCTGTTCAAAACTTCCTTGGAAAGCAAGGTCATTTATCACTTTTTCTTGTGGGGTATTTGATATGTGAATGGAAAAGCAGAAATGTGACTCTAAAATAGACTTGCCGGCCCAGACAAGACATGAATAGGAAACACTTGGAAATGGTCATAGCAAATTTCCTTTCGAAGGTCTGAGTTCTTTTCCAGGAAGAAAACAATGAGCCATTATGTTTCTTAACATATCAGAGAACTTTAAAATACCAAGGACAGTATTGTTTGGAAGGAACTGATTCACAGTATCACTTATGATGGAAACCATTCTGACAGTCCTACCTAATATAATCAACCATGAAACATAAATAATAAGTATACATTTGGGAAAAAGAGTTTACTTTGACTTAGAATATTTGAAACATTTTTAAGTCTTACAATAGTATAATAAGTCTTGCTGGTTCATGAAACATCCAGAGTCACATCATGAAGCATTTTCTCAAAATCAATCTTGATATTCAGTGTTTTATCCTCACAGGTAGCTGCACTGTACAAATATATCCACTGAGAATAGTTATAAATGTATGACCCCAACAGATAAACAAACAGACAAAACTGCTTGATGACACAAACCACCAAGCAAAAGAGGTGGTATTGCAAAGCCTATGACTCTGAGTTAAATTTCTGTGGCCTAAACCATCACATTATTACCAGACTTTTCCTCTGAGGGTATTTTCCAGTAATAAAGTTAGGAATACTTAATTAGACCCCAGGCAGGAAGAAGCAGTATCACTGGGCTGAGGAGACAGTGGTTGGAGTTTGGGTTTGCCAGAGTAGACAGAAACCAGAAAGCACAATCTTAAGTAGGAGATAGTAACAGAAAATAGAACCCTCAAGTCTCTGTTAACATCTCTAAGTCGATGTCTAAACTTCACATGAACAATATCTGACTTTAATAAACAGTAGAAAATGTCAGCAAAAAGGCTAAGGAGTTGTGGATTTCATCAGTAGGAAATGGAAGAGTTCAATATTGCCAAGTTATTTTGGGTTTACAACTACATCAAACCTCCTATAGAGCTCAAGAAGACACAGATCCTAGAAGTAATGACAAACTTAAATGGTTCAGCCATACTATAAAGCAAATTGTGTGATAAAACAAATTAGGTGAAATATTTATAACTGGTAAACCTTGCTGAATGATATATAGTTCTTTGTACAACTTGAGTGACCCTCCAAATGTTTGAAATTAATAAAAATAAATATAAAAGAAATGTACAGGGGTATTGACTGGGTGATATTTAATTTTTAGATTATTAGTTAATCTTCTAACCTCTAAGAACATTGTACTTCTCCATTTTGGTGTCCTTTAATATTTCTAGCTTTCATAGTTCAACGTGAATTCATGAGAGTTACAGCTTGTTCATATCACTTGAAATTTTCTGTCTTTTTACTCTTGGTTGTTCTAGTGTTTGAGTAGTTTAAATCTACATATCCATGATGTTTATTAATTTTGTAGAACAGGACATAAAATATGATTGTTAATTTTAAAATTTGATTAAAACAAACCAATTTAAAAAACAGTTACTCTCAAGCAAGATTTATAAAAAACATATACATATCAAAGTAAGATACTTGCATAGATAAACTGTTGAGAGTCAATGATACAAACAGAATTTTAAAAGCAACCAGAGAAAAATACTAATTATATAAAGGGCAACAATGATAAGAATAATGACTGACTTCTTAGTGAAAAAAAATAGAATTTTTGCAATACAGCAAAAATTTAAAGTACTTAAAGGAAAAAAGGACATTTTTTGGTTTGAAGGGAAATGATAACATACAGAAATTAAGGTCTACACATGAAAATAAAAAGCATGGCTAGAAATGGTAATTACTTAATATAACATGATTTTTAAAAAATCTTTTGCTTTTAAATGGCAATAAAATACCTAAATAATAAATGATAGCAATGTATAAAGCAATTTGCAATATATACAGAAAGAAAATATATAACAAAACTAAAGTCCTACAGACATGGGAGATTATAATGTTGTAAGATTACTATTTTAATTATAAACATGATGTAAACAATTATAAAATATATAATATTGATTCCATTTACAATATAATTTATAAGGTAGTAATTATTTTGGAGTAAAAGTGATTATAAACATATTTCTTTGAAGTTTTCTCTGTTCTTTCTGTGATATACAGTGTCAATCTCTCAGGACCCAGATTAATAAACACTCAATAAAAATCTATTGAGATAGCACCTGAATATTAATTTGAGTAAATATATGATGTCAAATACTTTGAGAAAATAAAAAATCTAACACAAATCCAAAGCCCAAGGGTCACATATTGTGTATAGGAAATAAGCTGATAAACCAAGATAATTAAAATTCTGCCATAAATAGAGTTTTGATAGATGACTTCATAACTTTGACAGTAGATTCTAGCTGGGGAGAATGAAGATGGGCTTCATGTAGGAGGAAGCACCTGATGTAGGACTTAAAGCAAAAGAGAAAAGATGAGATTATGGGAAAAGATGTTAGATACTTCATGGAAAAGGGCCTATGAAATGATCAGATAGAGGTCAAGTATTTGGAAAAGGAAAGTTTTTACTTTGCCCAGAATTTAGGCTACCTAATTATGGGAACACAGAACAAAAGCAGGAATACACAATGACACTGAACACTGAATTCTACTTAAGTAAATTTAGGTTATTCTTCCATAGACCTTTTATCTAAGAGATTGATATCCTTCAAGAAACTAATGGGAGCCTACCTTATATCACAGGGAGCTCAGCTTGGTGCTCTTTGATGACCTAAATGGATGGGAAGGGGTGAAGGGTTGGGAGGTCCAACAGGGAGGGAAAGGATATATGCTTACAAAGAGCTGACTCACTTTGTTATACAGCAGAAGCTAATACAAGATTATAAATCAACTATATCCCAATAAAAAAGAAAGAAATAGTGTGCAACATATTTCTGAGAATTAAAAATTAAAGAAAGTCAAGTGAAAAGTCTATTCACTGTGGTGATACAGTGGTACAGGGCTGTGGTATTACAGTACTGGCGGTGAGGGGGTTGGTAGTAAGAAGGAAATGACAGCACTCTATTGTGAAAGTAGATTTGTATAGAATTCAGTATGAAATAAGCCTTTGTAGACTTTCCTGAGCACCTCACCTTAATGCTTAATATTTTTCTCATATATTATTTGTTTTAAACAATGAACCTATAAAGAGCATTTTGGGATACAATGTGCCCATAAATCAGATGCAGCTGCTACCTGGACTGCAAAATAAGTAATGACATTCTAAAACCTTTGTAAAGATCATTTATTTAGATTCAGAAAAAGCACTGTAATGCTCTATAACCATTTATCAAATAGCCTTCAGGAAATTTCAGACTTTATTTCTGTCTCTGTACAAATCATACCGCCACATCCTACCTAAAAGCCTAAGAGAAAATTGCCTATCCAGGAATATTATTTTATATTTTCTTGGGGGAAAGATCCATATTTAGTGACCACATCAACCTGTAAAAGTGCAAGAGAGTTATTCCACCACCTGATACTCAATCAAATGTAAATCAGACTCCTAACCATTTGACAATCAGTACTTTTGTTTTGCTTCCTTTTTGATAACACCTACATAATAGTATCCAGCTGTAACCAAGAGTTTCATGAATGTTAACACTCTTTTCTAGTTTATAATTTTATGATTATATTTTGGATAATTTCAGCTATGGAGTAGTACATGTTTTTGAAATAAAACTATAAATAATTGAGAGCTATTCTGTAAAAAAGATAACCTGAATTTAGATGGTGACAATTAATAGACAGTTCAACAATTTCCCTGAGCAAAGTAAGCATAAATATTACATACCTTTGAATTAAAATATATTGGTCAATTAAGTTGATATATTAAAATTATTTTATGAATACTAAAATTTTGTTCAAAAATAATTTGTCAATAATTATTATATCTGTAAATTTCTCTCTTCATGCAATAAATGTGTTTTAATAGCCAAATATTAAAATAATAAAATTAAATTCTGTTCATTAAGAAAAGACATATGATCAATTTATTATTAATCCATAAGTATGGATTTTTCAAGATCCAAACCTAATATATAAAAAATCAACTGTTTATGAAGTTTCTCTACAAGAATAGTAGGAACCTTTGCTATACTTTTTCTTAAATTTACTTTAATTATTCTCCTGAGCAATATTAGTACTGCCCAAGTAATTCAGTCACACATCTATTCACATTACTGAGAAATCACATGACTACTGTATGACTTTGTAATCTTCAAGAATAAGAACTAAAGGTTTCCCTCATTGCAGAAAACAGAATCAGTAAACCTCAGCTTGAATTATTGTGAAAATAAAAATGCTTTTTATTTCAAAATGTCTGACTTTTCTCTTGTATTACAAAGACCTGAAATGACATAAGAAAATATTCTACATTTCCTTATAAAAATATCCTCACAACGTATCCCTTAGTCCTGCGCTATACCCTGACATTGAAAACAAAATGAGCATCCCAGAATTGTGCTCCACTGATGATGAATTTGTACACCAGTTCAACAGGGATTCACATCGCATGATGTGTATGAAAACATCACATCATGGAATTTTCAGCATTTCATAGTGGTGGTCTAATTTCACCCCATTAGACTAGCTTTTATTTAGGGGTGTGTGTGTGTGTGTGTGTGTATGTGTGTGTGTGCTTCTTGCTGTCTGCAATCCCAACTCTTGGATTTATCCACATGAAATTTAAAAATTTTTTATCAGCACTTCCTAGCTACAGACTCAGCTCCCTCCTTCCACAATCCTAGAAAACAACAGGAATTTGGAGTTAAGAAATCTTAATGACATTTTAATTTAACCTAACAAGAATCTGAAGTTTGGGAAAGTTAGCTGACTTACAACTTTTGCACTGTTACTGAATGGCACAATCAGGACTGAATCTTGTAAGCTTTTTGTTTGGTGTGTGTACATTTGTAGATTTATTAAATTTCACTGCTGCCATTTTGTTTGTTCTAAGACTAATTCCTTTAAATTCAGGGTTGAACCCTAGATTTCACATCCAAGGATCAGATACACTGCTAACTTTCTACAATTTTATATCAGCTATAAATTAATATATCTTATATTCTGTGATACGTAGCTTCTGAAAAATAAGAAGGGAAAAAAAAAAAAAAACTTTGAAAACTTCTTACCATTAGAAGCTCCTATTCTTTCCCAGTCTCAATGCATGGTAAATACAGTAGGTCTTCACTTGGGGTATTGCCACTGCAATGGATTCTTAAAGATTCAGTCTAAGTTTACCCAAGTCAACCAGAGCAAGGTGGTCAAAAAGACAATATGTGTTGTGTTCAAAATATTAATTTGTCATCATAACTCAAGTGTTTGACCAAGTTCAAGGGTGAGAGCTGAGCTAGCTGTATATGCAAGTGAGCAATATTGTCAAATGCTAGGAGAGCAGATTAGTAGAAAATTTACAGAGCCTTAAGAGTTTAATAGGGCTTCCTGGGTGGTTTAGGTGGTAAAGAATCTGCCATGATGCAGGAGACCTGGGTTCAATCCCTGGGTGGGGAAGATCCCCCTGGAGAAGGAAATGGCAACCCACTCCAATATTCTTGCCTGGAAAATCCCATGGACAGAGGAGCCTGGTTCCCTTGAGTCCATGGGGCCACCAACAGTTGGACACAACTGAGCGACTGACACAACACAAAAGCTTAATAAATGCTAAGGAGTAGTTGAAATCACATTTTTATAATGAACTAAATAGGCGATGACAGCATATCTAAGACAAGGTCTTCTTACAAAAGAGCTAAAGTAGTTTTTCCAAAAAGTGTTTTATATTGTTGAAGTTTTTCTTTCATATGAGCATTGTTTCCATTGGTAATATAAAAATATTTGACACATAGTTTTGGCTTGAATATCTTCATGTGAAAAGTTCTGCTATTTTAATGTGTTTTCTATTTTGGGTTCATGATATTGTTGAAACTTGTCCATGATCAAAGTGAGGTTTTTTTTCCCTAAGACAAGTGCTAAAATATTTTATGAAAAGTCATTTAATAAAAGCAGGCACTCACTTCACTATTTTTTTGACAGATTATAGAACTAATTAAAAATGAACAAGGAGCAAGAAGATCTAAAGCATAACATATATTTTTAAATGTCAGTGCAATAATGGCGATAAGTTAATTAATGTGCAATCAATATTTAGAAAGAAGTATTTCTGTTTATGGCTAAAAATAAATGCTTATAGAGGAGCCTTGACTACCTTAAGATTACTAGTATCTCTTTTTATCTGTATCTATTCTTCTGTATCTGTGTATCCTCAAGGATAAATCCCTTTGTGCAAGGCCCATGAACTGAATGTGTCCTTTACACATTGCCTTAGGAGAAGAATCATAAGGCAATTTCAAGTCCTTAGACACAAACATTTGTCAGTTGAACTTGTAATATCCTGATGTTAGTTATTAAATATAGTGTGAAAAGTGATGTTAAATGAGGGATGTTGGAAGGTGCCATGTGACTAACCTAAGGCAAAATAAGAGGGAAAAAAGAATCAGGAATTGAAATGCATGGAGCAAATTGAGTATGACTTATGGAACCAGAGGAGAGAGATATCAAAAGAAAAGGAAATAATAGGTTCCTGATAAAAGAAGTTGCATTAGAAAAAAATATATACTGTCACATACAAAGAATAAAGAATTAACCAAGATTTTGTCTATTTCACCAATATTTCTGATCTAATAGCAATAAACATAACTTTTATAATACTGGATACTTTTCATGTTTTCATTTCTGTCTGATTCTATTTCCCCAGGTTGCCAAGTAGTCAAACAATATTTATATCATTAGAGTCACTTTTAGTGTCTTGTGCCAAAAATAAAAAATAAATTAAACACATGACTAATTGGATATTTTAGTATTCCTAATTATTTATTTTGTTTTATGCTCAGAATTTGAAACTACCTCAGCACTGGGCATTAACTGGGGATAATTCACAGTGAAAGAAAGGAATTAGTGTATGCGTGGAATAGAATGAATGTGATTGGTAAGAGGACAATAGATAATTAGAAAATTCTGGATGGCAGAAAGAATATGTCGCCTATTTCAATTCACAGCAGAAACAGGAGTGAGGCACTAACTCTCTTTCATCAAAACTGGATACAAGAAAGTAATTACGTATTCCCTGCTGCCATTTGATCGTGATTGTTAATGAACAAGTTTTCACCTGCTGCAACTGGAATGGAATTCAGTCTGTCTAAGGGTAGTGTCTTTTTTCTAGTTCTTTTTTTTTTTCTTTTCTTCTTCCCTCTGCTTTAAATCCTTTGGTCTGGATTATAGGCAAGATATAGTTCATTTTGACTGATTAGGAGACAGAAGCATCTAGAAGTATTCAAATCACTTGTTTTTCATATACAGCATACTATTATTAATTACAACAAATTACTCATCAGCAGAGACTAATATATTTGAGTAACAATTGTATGTTAGAATTGTATTTGCTTTGCCCTATACAATGCATCAAATTATTTTTACTCATGACTTAATGTTTGAAGAAATTTTTAAAAAATCTTTTAGATACATGCACATGAAATTATATCATATCTAGCTGATTAGTAGTGAATTAAGTTCACAAATAGTTTATTCTTTGAGGCTTACTATGAATACTGACCTAATCTAACTACCTGAATAAATCACATTCCCCACATTATCCTACTGAACGAACTGACAATATGATACCTCTGCATATTGCCATTAGTTAAATACTTTAAAATAATTATTAGTGACATGGAAATTTGATGTAAAAAATAACTATCACTTTCAGCTTCTAGACTTATAAAAACTCTTACCTTTCCTACGTATTGTGTGTCTGTACCTGTATACTCTTCCAACAAGAAGAACTGATTCCACATCCAGCCACGCTTGGTGCGATGTAGCATTTTACTATCATCTTGGGTCAGACCCACTATCGTTTCACTTGGTAAATCACTGTTACCTTTTTCTTGAAATGGGATAGCATCAGTTGTATGATACATATAGGTCCAGATGAATAATGATAGGCAATGATAAGTCCTCATTATCTGTGGCTTCAGCAGGAAAGCAAATTCAATGTACTTTTTCTCCTGAAAAGTAGTAGGAGAAAAATAGTTTATTAGACTGTGTTTCTTTTCCATATAACCTGTAACCTGCAAAACTTTGCTGAATATTATTTAGATGTATTATTTATATTATTGACATATTTTTGGATATATATCAATGGATTATCATTTAAAACTTACATTGATAGTAAAGGAGAAGTGCATAGAAAAAATAAACAGAAAACAGCTGAATTACTACTACTGTATTATGACATGTAAATGTGAATATATTCATATTTTAAAATATCAATTATTTTGAAAAAAGTAAGCTCTATAATACACCAAAGATCACATTGAGTTCCTAAAGTCCTCAAGACCAATGAAAGTGGAATATTTATTAATATATAAATATATGTGAACAAGAACTATTTTCTGTNAGTTACTACTACTGTATTATGACATGTAAATGTGAATATATTCATATTTTAAAATATCAATTATTTTGAAAAAAGTAAGCTCTATAATACACCAAAGATCACATTGAGTTCCTAAAGTCCTCAAGACCAATGAAAGTGGAATATTTATTAATATATAAATATATGTGAACAAGAACTATTTTCTGTCCACAACCTACCAAATTTTATAAGCTGTTTCTCCTCCACCACCTCTTTCTCTCCTTTCTCTTCTCTTTTTCTTCTGTAACATGAGGTGTTGCCTCAAGGCAAATTAAATGATACCAAATAAACTTTGGATTGTGCCTTTAATTACTTAGCATTGTAATTTGACTCTTTACAATCAATAACTTTTTTCCCAACTATGAGTTGAGTAAGTGAGGAGAATGTGCTCTCCTCCTGTTCATTTNCAGCAGCCTACCAGGCTCCTGCATCCATGGGATTTTCCAGGCAAGAACATTGAAGTGGGTTGCCATTTCCTTCTCCAGGACATCTTCCCAGAGGTTGAAGCTGAGTCTCCTGCATTGTAGGCAGATGCTTTACTGTCTGAGCCACCAAGGAAGTCCTTTATCAGGGATGGTGTGGTAGAAACTGAGCAGCCAGAGAATCTCAAGAATAGCTGTTAACTCACTTCGATAAATAATCACACTTACTTAGTAGACTACACTGGGTACCCTGGTTTCTTCCCACTGGGAGATTTCCATGAGAAACTGAAGAGCATTCTTCATTTTCTGTCATTTGTTCTGTGATACCCACTTTAGGTAGCATGTAAGTCTTTAAGCTGAAAAATTCAGTTGTATTAGATGGAGCCAAAGACTTAGGCCAAGGCCAGCATTCCATAGGTCTCTATAATCTATCATAAGAAATTTGCTTTCATTTCAGTGCAAAATGGAAAGTACCTAAAAGGTTTAAACATGCCATGCTTAGAAAAGACCAATTTGGCTACAGATTGGGAAGCAGGTTAGAGGATAGGAAAGGATTTGGAGAGACAGTCTATCACTGTAATCCAGAAAGTGATGATGATGGCTCACAGAGAAGTGGTTTGAAGTGGACACTGAATCTCTGCTCAGATTTCCTTTGATTCTTTAATATGGCCACATACACACACTACATGCACTGCAATTTTTGTATGCTTTGCTTCTAATGGCCTGCACCTGCTACTCTTTTTGAAGGGCTTCCCTTGGTTACTGGAGCCACTTTGCCCACAGGCACAGGGAGCCTAAAGTGCCTGCAAGTTTACAATTGTCTCTCATGGAATCCCTGAGCTACTGTTTAACAGGTGCAGAAATATTTAAAACTAACATGTTATTTGCATCCTGCAGTTCCCCGAAAGAATCATGCTGAGCCTGGACTGACTGAAATAACACCCTCACTTAGATTATTTTTCTTGTCTTGTTTTCCCACTCTCTCCTACACTTCCTGACCTGGAAGCAATCTGTTAACCAATCACTCGCACCCAAATCCTTGCCTGTTTCTGGGTAACCAAAGACCAGAGTAAGATCTTCATAATCAATATTCAACAGAGAATGTTGATTGCATTTATTTATTTCAGTTCAGTTGCTCAGTCATGGCTGAATCATTGCGACCCCACAGGCTGCGGCATGCCAGGCTTCCCTGTCCATCATCAACTCCCAGAGCTTGCTTAAACTCATGTCCATTGAGTCAGTGATGCCATCCAACCTTCTCATCCTCTCATCCCCTTCTCCTCCTGCCTTCAATCTTTCCCAGCTTTAGNCAGTTGCTCAGTCATGGCTGAATCATTGCGACCCCACAGGCTGCGGCATGCCAGGCTTCCCTGTCCATCATCAACTCCCAGAGCTTGCTTAAACTCATGTCCATTGAGTCAGTGATGCCATCCAACCTTCTCATCCTCTCATCCCCTTCTCCTCCTGCCTTCAATCTTTCCCAGCTTTAGGG
The DNA here is from genome assembly GCA_006410615.1 of Neotragus moschatus. NCBI lineage: Eukaryota > Metazoa > Chordata > Mammalia > Artiodactyla > Bovidae > Neotragus > Neotragus moschatus. The sequence continues at coordinate 721,337 of SJYA01002597.1, read as the reverse complement.
TCTTTTCCAATGAGTCAGTTCTTCATATCAGGTGGCCAAAGTATTAGAGTTTCAGCTTCAGCATCAGTCTTTATATTGATTATAAAGTATTAAATAAAGGAGAAATAAATTATAATTCCTAGATTATTAGTATGTAAACTAGGCAAATGATTGAACAAAATCTTGAGCCACTTGGAGTGCCATTTATTTCGGGGGTTGGGGGAAGATTCATTAGAAAAATTGTTTCAGTTTTCTCCTTGTTCTTGGTCAAAATGATTTTTTTTTGTTTTTAACTGCTACTACTAACATTTCAACATAATAATAGCAAGCAAAGTTATTCACTGGTCTACTGACTTTATATAGTTTATATATTTATGGCAACCTTTTAAACTAAAGTCTTCTATAACTCCTCATAGTTTTCATATTGTAAGGAAACTGAGGCACAGAGAGTTTAACTGACTGTACAAGTTCACATAAATAGCAACAGAAAGACTGAAAACTAAAACTAGGCATTCACTTGCAGTTGGGCTCTACTGCTCCAGAAATAGACTACTAACATCTGTGATGCTGGCAACTTACATTTATTCCAACTCGCCTTCTGTGTTGTAGGCACTGTGCTAAGTCTTTTTTCAAACACAGTTTCTATAATTCTCCTCATAACCATATTACAAGGAAATTACGACCATACGAGAAAGAGGGGTAAACTGGAACTGAGGTAACTTGTTAATATCACAGAAAGTCAGGCATGTGTGGGAAAGTGAAAGGGTCTAGGATTTGAATTCTGTTGTACTGATATCAGTGCTTCTGATATTAATTGTACTGCTGTAAAGTAATATTACTGCCCATGCAACTTACCTGGAGGCCTCCTTTATGATCTTTAAATGCTTGCATAAATCAAGGTTTTTCCTTGCTCACACTCTGACCTTGAACAATGTTACCTGATTCATCCATAGTCAGCTCCTCATAATTTTCAATTTCTATGTCATCTTTTGTTTTCTTTCAAAATCTTCCAAAATAACCTTTTCAAAAATAGCTTAGCCAACTTCATTCTCTATTGATTTCTTTCATACCATCCATTTCTTTCTTTCATATAATTTACAATGATTTTAATTATATATTTCATTTAGTAGATTATATGTTTATTGACAGTTTCCTCTAGTTATAATGGATGGTTGTGAGATATTTTGTGTCCCGCATGAAACAATTATTGACATACCATAGGTACTTAATACGTATTTGTAAAATTAACTGATTAGTTGATTCATGCCTAAATTGGATAATCCTCATTTGAGCCTGGGGTCAAATATGAGATTGATACTTATACTGACTGCATAAGTATCTAATAAAGATATGGAAAGAGATTAACTGGGAGTAAATGTGCTTTTCGAAAGGGTTCTAGGGGAAAAAAGTCTTTAAAAAAAGAGTTCTAGTGTTTTTTCTAACAAGTAAAACTCAAGCTGTAGTGAAATAAGACTGATATTCACAAAAGTTTGCATAACATGGGGTTAAGTATGAACTTCACAAAGTGATTGGTATAAATTATAAATTATAGACTGTTTGAACAGTGAAGCCCTTTTATTAAATATCTTCTTTATTTTCCTCATGATTCTAAGTGTAATTCAATCACCTTTAGGAAAAATGAATGTTCCCCCTTGTGTGGCCAATTTAACATCTGTACATTCCTCAGCTCTTGAACAATAGTGCACATCATAAAAGGTTCTGTTGTATTTGTTTTTAAATTTAGCAAGCTCTTATCCCATAGGGTTTATTAAAAATTCTTCATAGCCTTTATTTATTCAATAGCAACAAGCTGATTACTAAATTCTCTATGGTTAATTATCTCTATCAGCCTAAAATGCTCTGCATTTTAATGACATTTTTGTTGATAAATAAAAAACATCAGATGTATTATGAAGTATAATATTTTGTTTGATTTAATCTTGATTTTGTAATCAAGGAATTTCACTTGAATGTTGTTAACTTTAAAAACTGAAAATTATTTTATCATTCCCTTGTTCTCTTAATTATATTTCAATTGCATTTGAGAAAAATGACTGTTGGCTATTTGTGAACCAAGAAAAAATGTAAATTATTGTAATTAAGTAGGATGTTCATCATATAAAACTACCAGCCAGATTTTAATTATATCATTATTTCTTATCCTTAACTCAAAGTATTTTCAAATTTCCAACCATATTTTTCAGACAAAGTTTCTGAGATAAAATGTACACACAAAACAAGTGTATATGATTGATTTTAGTATCTTAAGATTTGTAGTCAATAACTTACTTCCATACATATTAACATATTTATCTAAAGAAAAACAAACAAACAAACAAAATAAACAACAAATAAACCTCTGGGTTATGGTCATATATTCTGAATCCTTTGCCAGGTGAGATATATAAGGTCTGAAGAGAAAAAGAAAACTGTTAAAATTTCTGATTACCCAGTTACTCTGTGGATTTGGCAAATGGCATACATATGTTGTTTTTTGCTTGGCTAATGATCTTTCCAACACACTATTGTAGTTTGTTATGCTGTTTGGTGAGATAAGTCTAAGAGTTTAGCTAGTTAAATGATGCATATACAAAGAATCAATACTATGAATGTGAATAGACACCAAAATTACAAGTCTGGTAAGTCTTGTAATCAAGGATCTACTGAATAGGGACATATAGGATTATAAAATCTGAAGACATATAAACAAGCTATTGTCAGAATCTAAGAGAAATACTGTCTGTAAGAATAATGTTGTAGATTAAAAAACAAATGATAATGGATGACTCTAAGATTTCTGGAAAACACATCAACTTTCAAACAAAAGGAAATAGGCAAGCAAATTTTTCCCCAATATCAGTCCCCTGCTGCTGTTGTAAGTCGCTTCAGTCGTGTCCCACTCTGTGCGATCCCACAGACAGCAGCCCACCAGGCTCCCCCATCCCTGGGATTCTCCAGGCAAGAACACTGGAGTGGGTTGCCATTTCCTTCTCCAATGCATGAAAACAAAAAGTGAAAGTGAAATCACTCAGTCGTGTCCAACTCTTAGCGACCTCGTGGACTGCAGCCTACCAGGCTCCTCCATCCATGAGATTTTCCAGGCATGAGTACTGGAGTGGGGTGCCATTGCCTTCTCCGATCAGTCCCCTAAATGAGACCAAAAAGATCGAAACTTACATTTGACCTTCAATTACACAGATGCCCCCTTTGTAGTTGGCCAAGATACTACTGTATCTGTTCGGTTGAGGTACCCCCCTATAATATAACAAGATAAAGAAAAAAGGAACATGTTAGGGGGTGTTATTTTGGACATAATTTAATTGGAACACCTGCCTTACAAATGAATCATTTAGTCAGGGTCAGAGATGGAAAAACTGTTAAGAGACAGTCATGTTCACAACTTGTTTAAGAATGTTGGCTAGTAAGGTGTTATTAGAATTTGATATCACAAAAAGGGACGGTTTTTGTTTCTGTGTTGTTAAACACTCGAAACTGGACAAAAAGACTTTCAAGTTGGTGTGGCAAAATGATATAACATGCAGCATAAAATTGGAGTATAAGGGAAATGTACAAGCACATACCACAACACTTTCACCTGAGGGAAGAATAAAAAACAAAGAAAGACAGTGGGTCTATGAAAATGCAGGAAATCAGATAAAGAGAAGGCTTTCAATAGGAAAGAATAATTATGCTCACATAGAAGTTAAAAGTCACCAAACTCAACACTTCTTACAACCTGTGAGCCACTTGTTTTTCTCTTCTTGCCCTTTAAATTTCTACTGTTACATTTTTAATTCACCAATAAAAAATGAGAAGCCCTAGCCACTCACTGTCCATACTAGTAAAAGCAGAACTCCAGAACCATGCACGGGCTAGCCAACTTACTCTTGTTCTATCTCTGTATATGTGTGTGTGTGTATCTCTTTCTCCCTCAAATCCTCTTCTCCAGGAAATAAGTATGTGCACTCAGGTGTGCCATGTGCTTTCCAGGAATTGTGAGAATAAATCTTTGGGCTTTTTCCTTTTTTCCAAAGTTTTTTGATTTTTGGTGCTGAGAGTGTTTTACAATCGTAAGAACTGTAAGGGATGATCCAGCCATGACATTGCTTATCAGTAGGCTCAGACTGGCACAAAATGTAGGTGAATGAGTAAACAAATTGGGATATACTTAGATAATATTATTCAGGGGCAAAAAGAAATGAGCTATCAAGTCACTCGCACAAAATTGAGAAAACAGATGACTTGTGATAAGTGAAATGTTAAAATGTAGCATTCAAGTTTGAAAATACTGAATCATTAAAACTGAATGACAGTCTGGAAAAGGCAAAACTACAGACACAATAGAAAAACCGTGGTTGTGGTGGTTTGGGAGGAAGATAATAAAGATGAATATGTGTACAAAGGGGAACTTTTGAACAGTGAATCCTGTACGATACTACAACAGTGGCCTATGTGACATTATACATCTGTCAAAAACCCATGCAACTTTACTCAAATAATTAACTTTAATTTATGCACTTGAAAAAAATCACTTAGGAATTGAAAACAGCAGAGGTTGAATCCAAGAAGGAATGCAGGCTACTACAAGACAATCTAACATTAAAATTGTATGAAACCACCTGAGTGAAGGATGGGGGAAGGGAGAGAAAGGTGCTGCTCTAAACAACTTTGGGAATGAGTCTCTAGGACTAAATGGAAAGAAACTGAACATATGCATTGCCTTCTAGCCAATAAGGTTGTTTCTTCCAAGAATATAGGTTAAGAATTATGCTGCTCTACATATATACTGAAATTGAACAATTAAGTAAATGGATGGCAGATATTGGAAGTCACATTTCTCACTGTTGTTGTGAGAATTTACAGATAAACAAGGAAACGGGTCCCTTGGACTTCAAGGAGATCAAACCAGTCAATTCAAAAGGAAATCAACCCTGAATATTCACCAGAAGAACTGATCCTGAAGCGCTAATACTTTGGCCATGTGATGGGAAGAATAGAATCATTAGAAAGACCCTGATGCTGGGAAAGATAGACAGCAAAAGGAGGAGGGGGAGGCAGAGGATGAGATAGTTGGATAGCATCACCAACTCAATGGACATGAATTTGAGCAAACTCTTGGAGACAGTGAAAGACAGAGGAGTCCTGTGTGCTGTAGTCTATGGAGTCACAAAGAGTCAGTCATGACTTGGTGACTGAACAGCAAAGGAAAGGAAGACAGTATGATCCATGTGGTAACAGATTAGAACTGGAGACATCAGTGAAAACTTATGTACTTTAATGTAATCACAGATGCTTATATATTGAAATATTTATAGATATGAGTTACACATGTGAATTACATGTATATTTATTTACTTTATTAGTTGAGATGGCCTGCCAACAATACTATACAGTGCCAATGAACTCACCTAGTATACCGATCTTAGTTTCTAATACCATTCCAAATTAAAGGAACTGGGGCTTCATGGAGAAATGTCTGATTATATAACTAGCCAAGGAAACACACAAGATAAGCCTTTTGTAGTGCCAGTAAGTGAGTGGTAGTGTTAGTTGCTCAGTTCTGTCATACTTTTTGTGACCCCATGAACTATAACCCTGCCAGACTCCTCTGTCCATGGGTTTCTCTAGACAAGAATACTGGAGTGGATAGCTATGTCCTTCTCCAGGGGATCTTCCCGACCCAGGAATTGAGCCCGAGTCTCCCACATTGCAAGTAGATTCTTTACTGTCTGAGCCACCAAGGAAGCCAGAAAGTGAGTCAGTGCTTAAAATAACACACACATGCATGCATGTGTATATGCACAAACACACACACAAACACACACACATCGGAAACACTCAGTTCAGTCAGTTCAGTCGCTCAGTTGTGTCTGACTCTTCACGACCCCATGGAGTGCATGCAGCATGCCAGACTTCCCATCCATCACCAACTCAAACTCATACACACACACACACACACACACACACACACACACACACCGGAAACACTCAGTTCAGTCAGTTCAGTCGCTCAGTTGTGTCTGACTCTTTGCGACCCCATGGACTGCATGCAGCATGCCAGGCTTCCCATCCATCACCAGCTCAAACTCATGTCCTTTGAGTTGGTGATGCCATCCAACCATCTTATCCTCTGTCATCCCCTTCTCTTCCTGCCTTTTCCCAGCATCAGGGTCTTTTCCAATGAGTCAATTATTTGCATCAGGTGGCCAAAGTGTTGGAATTTCAGCATCAGTCCTTCTGATGAATATTCAGGACTGATTTCCTTTAGGATTGACTGGTTTGATCTCCTTGCAGTCCAAGGGACTCTCAAGAGTCTTCTCCAATACCACAGTTCAAACATTACACCATCCCCAGTCAATTCCTTTAAACCTACCCATGCCATCTTGTGGGGCTTCCCTCATGGCTTAGTCGTAAAAAATTTGCCTGCTGTGCAGGAGATGGAGTTCAATCCCTGGGTTGATAATATCCTCTGAAGAAGGATATGGCTACCCATTTCAGTATTCTTGCCTGGGAAGTCCCTTGGACAGAGTAGCCTGGCAGGCAATAGTCCATGTTGGGTCTATAAAACCGGACATGACTTAGCAACTAAGCAAAAACAACAACAAAACATTTAAGTCCTTCACATTCATTCAGTATGCTGTTTCCTGAAAATATCCTGACAGAAACACTGGGGAAAAGGTAAAAATGAACTTATTGTCTAAGAGTACAATTTACATATAATATGAGATCATATATGAAGTCATCAAAAAATCCATTTAGTAATTCTTTCACCAAATATGTACAAAGTGCCTACTCTTTTTCTAGGTATTTTTCTAGGTGAAAAGAACTGCAGATTCCTTAAGGAGCTTCAGTTCAGTTCAGTTCATTCGCTTAGTCATGTTGGAATATTTGTGACCCCACAGACTGCAGCCGGCCAGGCTTCCCTGTCCATAGCCAACTCTTGGAGCTTGTTCAAACTCATGTCCATCAAGTTGGTGATGCCCTCCAACTATTTTATTTTCTGTTTTCCCCTTCTCCTCCTGCTTTCAATCTTTTCCAGCATCAAGGTCTTTCCCAATGAGTCAGTTCTTCTCATCAGGTGGAATTTATATTCTAAGAATATGTTCTACATATATAACATGAGAAAATGTGCTTATGACACATATCTGAAGAGGTTACTGAGATTATAAGTGATTTATTGCATAATATTTAATCAGGAAAATGAAATAAAATTCTATATTTCAAAATTTTAATCAGTGGAAAAGGTGTAAATGAATTTTCTACTGGTGGCTTCATGTTAGCTTCCAGTGTCAAAATGAACATCAGAACCTGACAGATGCAAGTTAATAAGTGTCTCCCATGCACCAGCCTACACTAAATATTTCTCATTTAAGAAAGAGTACAGTGTTAAAAAGTGTTTATGTTTAAAACTATATTTGATTTTACACAGCTTTTCTCCCAAAGTAGCTCTAGAAAGCAATAGTTCACACCAAACTGCTGGACAGCTTATGTCTTAGGGTACAGCAGGAGATTCCAGGATCAGGTGGGTGGCAGGATATACTTGGAAGTACAGAGGAGTGGAGGGAAAATTAAGTAGTTATGGAAGAACAAATTACAAAAACAAATATGCAAGTGCTTATACTAATTACCATATACAGATACAGATGGGAAGTTAATAGTTTAATCAAAACATATATATTATGGATTTTAAGGGCTTTATCAGGTAAAGATTCAGACGGTAAAGAATCTGCCTGCAATGTCGGAAACCTAGGTTCGATTCCTGGGTAAGAAGATCAGTTGGAGGAGGGCATGGCAACCTACTCCAGTATTCTTGCCTGGAGAATCCCCATTGACAGAGGAGCTTGGCAGGTGATAGTGCATGGAGTTTCAAAGATTCAGACATGACTGAAGTGACTTAATACACATATACGAATTTTAAACAGGAATTTTAACTTGTTTCATGATTCTTTCTATCAATCTAATAACAATATTTTAATGCATGAATTAAGAAATAAGACGTATAGTATTAAAATGGAGATCAATTTTATTAAAATACAACTATTAATCTATTTTAAAAACTGATTATCATAAAATAAGGCTTCCTCAGTGGTGCTAGTGGTAAAGAATCTGCCTGCCAATGGAGGAGACACAGGTTCAATCTCTGCATCAGGAAGATCCACTGGAGTAGCTAATGGCAACCAACTCTAGTATTCTTGCGTGGAAAATTCCATGAACAGGGGAGCCTGGCAGGTAACAGTCCATGGAGGTAGCAAAGAGTCAGACACAATTGAGCACATGCACCCGCACATATGATAAAATAAGGCATATGCTTCTTAAGTAATATAATAAATAATAAGACCTAGTAGCAGATCTTGGAGAAGGCAATGGCACCCCACTCCAGTACTCTTGCCTGGAAAATCTCATGGATGGAGGAGCCCGGTAGGCTGCAGTCCATGAGGTCACTAAGAGTCGGATACGACTGAGCAATTTTACTTTCACTTTTCATTTTCATGCGCTGGAGAAGGAAATGGCAACCCACTCCAGTGTTCTTGCCTGGAGAATCCCAGGGACGGGGGTGCCTGGTGGGCTGCCATCTACAGGGTCGAACAGATTTGGACATGACTAAAGTGACTTAGCAGCAGTAGCAGATCTGATTTGTTCCAAAGTTTACAGAGAAAAAATGAGCAAACACGATATTTAGAATGTTATTTTATTTCTATTAATGATAAAGTCGCAGGTACCTCTACAACTTCTGTAGCTTGATACGTATAAACACAAATTTGGGATATATTAAACTTCAGTAAGAAATTAGTATGGATAGTAATGTAATGTTTCCCAGTTTAAATGTATGGACTCCATATTTTAAGGTAATAGGGACTTAAAATTTGAAAAAAAAAATGTATTTACATTGACATTACAGACGTAGGCAGAAGAGGAGAATAAACAGCAATTGTGAAGAGGGATATGAGTTAATATCCTGAGTTTGTAACTTTTTACAAGCATAGGGGAATTAATTAACTAGTCTTTATTTTCATCATATCTATAATAGGAATCATAAGTCTATCTTATAAAGAAACCTAGAAATATAGTTGATCTGTGATAATTAAACTTTTTCTTTCATTCAAACTGACTTATTGATTAGGTCATTATATGATTATATTACATTAATATGCAATAAAACAGTATGAATTTGTTTAGAAAACTTAAAATATGAGGTTTGAGAGAGTCATTGTAAACTATCACATTAACTATTTTATAGGCATAAGCACATCCACGGTTTACTATAAGTGCTAATCTGGAATCTATAGAGGTAAATTCTATTGTGTTCCATGCATATCTCATCGACCATACAAATCTACTTACCAGCCAGCTGCTGTGAGGTCTGGCTACTAACTACCTACTACTGTTCCCTTCTGAGAATTCTTCTGGACTGATGAGGACTATCAAGCTAGGAAGTTGTCTTCTTTCTCTTTCTCTCTCTCTCGCTTTGTTCCCTCCTTATAGTTTCCTCCTGAGAAGCACATTTTCAATTCAACACCCATACCCAAATCCAAGATTCAGTTCCAATACTGATTCTAAGGATCTACCTACACAATTGATCTGAATGAGCCTTTAGCATGTTAGAAATAATCCATTCACCTATTCTTCAAATATTGACTGGTGCCTACTGTTGCCAGGCATACAGCATGATTCAGGTGTTTGTGATGCAAACAAAACATACAGAAAGTGACAAACACTATGCAATAAACACAATAAATGTGAATAACATATTGTAGATAGAAAGCATTCAGAACTATTGAAAAAAACTTAGAGCAATACAGTGGGATAAGAATATAGAGGCTGGGCAAGGGAAGGGAAGTGACATTCCAGGTTGGTCTTATTAAGAAATCATTATTTTAGTAAATATTTCAAGAAATGGAAAACATCCAATTAGATATGTGGGAAATGTTCTTTCAATCATACACATACATGCACATGCTAAGTCACTTCAGTCGTGTCTGACTCTTTGCAGCCTATGGACTGTAGCCTTCCACAATCCTCTGTCCATGGGATTCTTCAGGCAAGAACACTAGAGTGGGTTGCCATTTCATACTCCAGGGGATCTTTCTGACTCAGGATGAAACTCACATCTCTTATGTCTCCTGCATTAACAGGCAGGTTCTTTACCACTAGCGCCACCTGGGAAGCCCAGTCATAGTAATAGCCAAACCAAAGGTCCTCTAGCAATTTTGTTGTTGCTCAGTCGCTCAGTCATGTCCAACTTTTTGTGACCCCGTGGACTACAGCACCCAGACTTGCATACTTTTCACTATCTCCCAGAGTTTGCTCAAACTCATGTCCATTTTGTTGATGATGCTATCTAACAGTCTCATCTTCTGTCCTTCCTTTCTCCTCCTGCCCTCAGTCTTTCCCAGTATCGGGGTCTTTTCCAATGAGTTGGCAGTAGTGTGCCTGGTTTATTTCAGCTGTGTCTATCTGAGAGAAATAAGGGGAGAGAGTATAGAAGAAGACAGAGAAACTGAGCGTGGATGGAGGGAGGTTCTTATAGCCCAGAGAGGAAAGTGTATGAAGGAGAAGGTAATGACATCAAACTAAGTGATCAAAAGTATGGGGACTGGAAGTTGTCCATTGAATTGAAATCACAATCTTCACTATACAATTAATATTTTGCAATGCTTTTATTAGTAAATGCAGATTGCATTTTGCCTGGATTATTCAAATGGTCTCTAAATATGAAAAATATTCAAGTGGTCTAGCTTTTAATTACTAGAAGGTGCTACAATCTTTCTTACTGATGAATATATTTGCAAATGTCCTAATACCTCCAATGATTTTATGTTTCTGTAGAGTCAACCTTGAAAACTGTTCAAATGTTAAGACTCAGATTGTAACAGGTCTCATTATTTGAGGACATGACCTCTGAAGCACAAATGCCTGGTTTCAAGTTCTAGCTAGGCAATCCTGAATGTGTTATTTAGTCATTATTTCCCTCGTTGCCTTTGTTTGAAAGTTGTATTATCATTTTTTTAGTGCTTTCTGTTACATTAGTTGATATACATAAATTAAAGGAATAGTGCCTCACTACTAATTTGAATGGGCTAGTTAATACAATGATAACATTATAGTAAAATAATAATATATACCTCACATACACACAGCATTTTATCATCGGTCGGTTAGTGAAGATTGTTCTACCTCAACTTTATCAGAATTTCAGGCTGAAGGAGACCTGCTCCAATCTCTGATTCCACTTTTACCAAGGTAGGAAAAAAAATAACTTTGGCATTCTGTCTCTTAAAATCTCCACCTAGTATTGGCACACATCAATTCCACTTACTTATCATTGACCAAATCAGGTTACTTTGTATAACTTCAAAGGTATTGGTAAAGTGCCTTCCTACAAAACACTCAGAAATATTTGGTAAGTGGAGAAGGAATTGGTAACCCACTCCAATGTTCTGGCCTGGAGAATCCCAAGATTGGGGGAACCTGGTGGGCTGCCGTCCATGGGGTCGCGCAGAGTCGGACACGACTGAAGCGACTTAGCAGCAGCAGCAGCATTTGGTAAGTAACAAGGATAATCATTATGATTAAAGCCCTAGCTACCAAATGTAAGGCTGATTCTTCTTCCTGGAGGAAAAATATACAAAAGTACTGTCTATGGGTCATATACAGACTTGTCATCAAGTTCAAATTGAGGGAAACAGTCTGTATATCAAGTCCAGATGAAACGTCTCATGACCCAAGACCTAGGTAATGAAATTGGGTATCTGTTCCCCACACATGCAATAAATAGTGGTGACATAGGGGCAATACAAACATAATATTTTTTTTTTCTGAAAGCTGTGGCAGTTTTGAAATCATGTTTGCATGTCCTACTATCCTGGCAGTGGGAGAATCAGGCCATTATTAGACAATATTCTTCAAGTCTGATTCCTGAGATCATATCCCTTGTACACTGTTCTTTGCAGTTCTTCGCCTTCCAGAATTCTTTCATATCCATTGACTTCAGTGATCACATCTTAAGGAAACTGCATGGACCTTGAAAGTTTAAAAAAATTCTTAGTGAGCTTATGGACCATGGGGACTGATAGTCCAAAAATCATTTTAACAATGAGATCTGGGTTTTTTGGCCTGGGTTGTTGGTTTGGGGGCAGTACAACTCTTAAAAACTAAATGTTCTTTTTCTATGTGGCTCCAATCAATTTCATGTGCTAAGAGACACTCCATAGGGTATTTTCTGTTTATACACAATTAGATTTTCTATACTTATTTATTTTTACTGTTCCACATGTCTTGTTATTTGTCTACCTGATTTTAGTTTGTTTAATCTTGTTGGGTTTTGTAGGACAAGCCACAGTCTTAGTGTCTTTAACATGAAAAATTTTGTCCAAGTAAAAGGATTTATTGGGAAACAAACACTTAATTGGGTCCTGATTCTTTTGCTGTAGTGTCAAGCCCACAGAATGTCTGTTCTCTTAGTCTCTGTACATCCTCAGCTAGACCAATGCCTGTTTCACTTACATTGCATTCACACGACTGACCTTCCTTCATACTCCAGGGCCTAGATAATGAATGCTGGTTCTAGCTTTAGATCATAACATCTCCACCATGATAGACTATTAACTGGGTGATGAGGGGCATGCCCCTCTTTTGGTTTCACTGGTAACCAATAAGCCAAACTGCCCTCAACTCCCCCTGTAACTGGCAATCTCCCCTTTCCACTCTGGTGTGAAGACTGCCATCATGTCCTACCCTCTGTCTGCCACATATGGTGAGTTGTGGCATCAGAATCTTGTTTCAGACATATAAGATCCCTCATCCATTAAATGACTGATGTCTCTGATGCTGACTCTGGGCTTTCTTTGGTAAAGCTGGGCAAGTACAGGCCTTGTAGGTCTGCAAGGTACAGCCCAACACTTGCTTATATTATTCATTCAGAAGTTTAAAAAATAGATGTATAACCATTCTCTTGATTTGCTTTTGCTATAAAAGTTTTAATCAGCCATTTTCACACAAAATATTATTTCTCTTTTATGAAAGAGCATCAGAAGGTCACATCTTCTTCTCGACCTTCCAGTAATCCATTCATGCCATTTCCTTTTGCTGCAAACAAACTGGCATTGAAAAGTAAAAGTTGCTCAGTTGTGTCTGACTCTTTGCGACCCCATTACTCTATGGAATTCTCTAGGCCAGAATACTGGAGTGGGTAGTCTTTCCCTTCTCCAGGGGTTCTTCCTAACCCAGGAGTCAAACCCAGGTCTCTCGTGTTGCAGGCAGATTCTTTACCACAAGGGAAGCAACAGCTCTCTGAATTTATCTTTTTTTTTTTTTTTTTTTATAATACTTGGCTGACACAGCCATAATGACAAGTACACGCTACTGATACTCTGTTTTTCCACATATCCACTCAGGCTACAAGCTCACTGGGCCCAGAATCTACCTTTCAAGTTATCACAGGTGATAATGTTGCCAAATATTACACCCCTGTATGAAATGAATTTCCACATTTTGAGACGCTGACAAGGCCTTCTTGGCTGCTAAATGGCCGGGTTTTAAGTCAGTGTTACAAATTGCATGGGTTGTTGTTGTTGTTGATGATGCTTGTGTTATTGGGACAGTATACGAGTTCTAGCAACTATTTATTAACCAGTCACTTTGTTCCATGGTGGCTTGGGGACAAATGCTTATTCTTGCTCAAGATATACAACACTGTGGTTTTCCTGGGAGGCTGTGATAAACCTTGTCACCAGGAACCCAAGGCAAAGGACGTCCCATCTCCATGCCCCCAGGATTACCAAGAGAAGGAAGAAGGAACATAGGGCCTCTCAGGCTGGCCCCTAGGCTGTCCACACAGAAGAGGAACATTCACTTGCACTCATATTTTAATGTGCAAAATAAATTCCATGGTTATGTTTAAATTGAGAGGTTAGGAAGGAAGACAGTCTAACAATGTGTTTGGGAGAAAGAAATCCAGAAAAATTTGGTCAACGGTCTGGATGATTGCTTATGAGAGTGCTTGTTACATGTTGCATTGTGTTCACCAAAAATATATATTCAAGTCCTCACCCCTGGCACCTGTGGATGTGAATTTATTTGGAAATCGGGTCTGTGAAGATGTAATCAAATTAAGATGGAGTCATTCTGAATTAATGTGGGCCTTAATCCATCACGACTTGGTTATAAGAAGAGAAGAGACTAATGCAGAGAAAAAATGGCCCTGGAAAGGCAGATATAAATACTGGAATTGTGCTGCCACAAAACAGCCTACCAGAAGCTGGAAGAGATAAAGAAGTATGCTCCACTAGAGTCTATGGAGAGAGTAGAGACCTACAAATACCCTGACTTCAGATAGCTAGGTTTCATAATTGTGAAATAATAAATTTCAGGTTTTTTTAAGCTACCCAGTTTATTGTGCTTTGTTACAACAGTCCTAGGAAACTAACACAGTGCTAACTAAATATTAATATTTATTACCAATTTATAAGATTTTCTTCACTATATCTGCTAAAGGTAAGAGATTTCTTTTCAATGCTTCAATATCAATAAGAATATAATATTCAGTGAAGGAAGTTAACATAAAGCATTTTTAGGACCATAAATTGGAATTGTTTCAGAAAGCTATGCTACCTACTAGCTATCAGAGTGTAACTTTAGGTAAGACACTAACTTCTCTCTGCGTCTTAGTTTCTTAATTTGTAAAACTTAATACTCATGAACTTGTTGCTAATTCTCATAAAAAGCTTAAAAAATGCTCAATTAAGTTTAGCTACCTTTAAATTACATATGACTCTCTTTTTTCAGAGTATTACTCAAGACCAGAACAGGCTTTTCCTGTCTTTATATTAAATTATCTTACACAGAGCAGAGGAGATTAGAAGTATACGTTGATGGATTAAATACTTTAATAGACTTAAAATGCTTAATATTTAGTATATGGAATTACTTAGAGTGTACTCAATTTCTTTTATATTTCAAACTGAAAATATAGTGTGATATTATGAAAGAAAACTATATGAGGTACTCTGATATCATTAAAATATAAAATCATATATGAAACATGGCAAATTGCATTTAAGCAATTTTTATTAAAATCTATTATTTTAAGAACATATACACAATGTCTTTTTTCAGCCCATATGAATGAAAATACCAGGAAAATTTCATTTATATTCTTGAAATGTACTATGAATTAATCTCTATCAGATCAACAATAAAGATTTCTTGGCACTGATGCCAATTTAAATGTTACTATAGCAATCACCATGGTAATGTTTTCAATTAGTGTTCACAGTCACAGCATAACATGAGTCTAATGTACCACTTGGCAGGTTCATAATGCATCTATAGATTATTTAATTTTACCAGTCAATAAAAGCTAAACAAGCCAAAAAAAAGAAAAAAGCATCGACCATGTACTATCCCTAATTTTTAAATTTCAAATACTCACTAAACTTTACAAATAATCTAGTGTGAAAATACATTAGCATTGTTCCCTTGCAAACCACCTATTCAAACACAATAAAGTTACAAAGAAATTGCTTCATATGTCATTAACAGACACTGATATTAAAAACCCAGTGTTTGTTTCATTTGGAAAGTTCATCTGAAAATAAACTCACATATGATAGGCAAGTCATTATTATGAAATCTTATGGAGGGAAGGAAAATGAAGATAATAGTGTTATTTATTATTGTTATATCTAGCATTTATGAAACATATCTTATACCCCAGGCACTGTTGTAAGTGCCTCACAGTTTTGATAATGTGTCTGTTCAGTTTACAAACAGTTCATTATCCCAATTCTAGTCCACTGGGGTTGTGTTGCACTGCCATCTTGTAGTTCTTTATAGCTCTTTAGCCACTGAAGTTTGAGTGGATGTGATCTCTGTTCTTTCTGGAAGAAAATTTATGAACTGCTAAATAATCCTGCTACTATGTTTTTCCCTTTGCCATACCAAATAGCAGGACTTCCCACTAAGACCCAAAATGAAGACCACAAGGAGCTCTCTGATATCCCCACTAGGCAAACTGTAAACAGGGGGAGAAAAAATTAAATTTTTTGTTTAAGCTCGCTGAACACCTTAGTCCTTTAGGATTGATGAATCTATCTTAAACCACATAACACTCTCAAAATCTGCTTGATGGAGTGCTACATTATTCCTATTTTACACACAAAAAAATGAAAGTGTAGAGAGTGTTTAAATAAATTGCCCAAGATAAACATCCATTAGGTGATACGGGAGAAAATTAAAATCAGCTCTGAGAGCTGACAGCTGGTATCTGCTCTGGCAACTAAGAAAAGGTGGTGGTTTCCTCTGCTGAGCACTAGAATACCATCACTAGATGAGCTCCCTCTCTGAATGAACAAGGCAAAATTCTCAGGCACTAGGCACCCTCAAAATGACCAAATATCTTCCTCTCTTAGTTACTATGTCTTTTATCAGAAACAACTTCAAACTGTTTTCCCAGGTACCATATAGAAAGTAACATACATGTACAGAATTGCCTCAATTTCCTGGTATTACCTAAACTAGTGTTGATCCCTGCTTTTATCAACACAATCCAAATGCCCCAGCATACCCCCAAACTCTACAATAGGCTTATCTTAACTCCCTCTGCCCAAAATATCTCCAGTTTCCCCATGATAGCACTATATCTTGTTTCAGGAAGTTAATATGTCAAATTTTGACCAAACTGTGTTCCTGGCTATCCTTTAGGCATTGAACTTTTCAATGAGAATCGAGGTTTATACGTGGGGAGTGTGGTTCTATTGTCCACCACACAACAACTATGCTGTCATTGAAACAAAGCAGTATGAATTTTGAGACTCAAAATTAGGTTAGTTCCTTTCTTAATGTAATTTCATGATAGATAGTTTTTACTTTGAATAAATCAAAGGGTAAGATTAAAACAATATCACTGTCAAAGAATTGTTAAACTGTTAAAGAACAGTGCAGTAAAACTGGCACAAATATGGCATTTTGGGGTATGTGTGTATGAGTGCATGTGTGTGTATACACACATATGAATTTATAAGGAAAGTTGTTAAAGAATAGACTCAGTTCTTACCTCAGTGCCCAATCTCAAGGGTAGAGGGCTGAATAAATTATACTGTCAGCTTATGGACTGTAATTATTATCAGATCATGCAAGGACCTTCTCTTGTTTCTTGATTTATTTTTGTATTATTCCCATCTGCCATTCTCACCTCCCCCAGTTTTCTTAAGGATTTTCCAATAAATAATATAACCTGGAATCAAAGTGTTTTATAACAAAATTAACTAACCTCATCATGTACCCTGAGATTAGTGTAGAATCATGGTCTGATTTGGAGGCAAAATAATGGACCAAGAGTTCAAGTGACTCAACGCACTAAGTCTGTACAATAAGGAACGGGACGTTAGGGAACAGCTAACTATAACAGACAACTTCAACATGTTATTCTTCACTGTACACGATCCCCTGGAGAAGAAAATGGTAATCCACTCCAGCACTCTTGCCTGGAAAATCCCATGGATGAAGGAGCCTGATAGGCTACAGTCCATGGGGTCGCAAAGAGTCGGACACGACTGAGCGACTTCACTCACTCACTCATTCACACGTATTGCACATAATTGTATCTCATTTTTAAGGCACTATAACATTAAAAATGCTAAAAATTTAGTTAGAAATACTGCACAGCCAATGAGGTTAATAAAGCTTTGAAATATTTCTTAATCCTCTGAATCCCAAGCAGAGAATATTTACTATTTTCAGTTTAAATTATTATTCATGCTATGTCACTTCAGTCTCACTATTAACCTTTACTAGGCTATCTTTTCTTTGCTATAAGAAAAACTCCAAGAAGTAAAAATAAGTCAGAAATACCTTCTAAAGTCAGGCCCTTTTGAGCTTCCTATTCCTCTGGCTATGGATCCTTCTCTGTAAGAAACTAGTTTAAGTAAGATATATGATAAGGTCAATTTATTTTTAATTTTTTCTCTATATATTTGCCAAAGGAATATATGCTTGCTGCTTAAACAGTGTCATTAAGTATCAGAGATGTGAAATGCTAAATATAATATATTCAGTTCAGTTCAATCTCTCAGTCATGTCCAACTCTTGGCAACCCCATGGACCAGCATGTCAGGCCTCGCGGTCTATCACCAATTCCCGGAGTTTACCCAAACTCATGTCCATTGAGTCGGTAATGCCATTCAACTATCTCATCCTCTGTCATCCCCTTCTCCTCCCACCTTCAGTCTTTCCCAGCATAAGGGTCTTTTCAAAAGAGTCAGTTCTTCGCATCAGGTGGCCAAAGTATTGGAATTTCAGCTTCAGCATCAGTCCTTCCAATGAATATTCAGGACTGATTTCCTTTAGGATGCACTGGTTGGATCTCCTTGCTGTCCAAGGGACTCTCAAGAGTCTTCTCCAACATATTAACTAAAGCCAAGATCTCCTCAAATATTTACCTTTTAGGAAGATACTTATTACTAGATATAAATTCTAATACATGCTCTGGTTTCTTGAGCACTAATAGCGATTCCCAGAATTAATTCCTGTTTCCATTGCATAGTATTATAACTACATACTCTGCCAAACACTTAACCCAGCTGGCTTTTTTAATAGGATTCTGCTTATTAAGCATATGAGGATCACCTGTGCCAACACTGCAACTCAGAACATCCAGTATATCATTATTTCCTAATAATAATTTGAAGAACAGCTACTTCTAGTCCATGATTTTGTCATCTTAATCTAATGAGACATCATTATCATCATCAGAACTAATGTAATTACATAAATTGGAGGACTGAGTAAATACAAATTCAATGTGCACTAACATATCTTTGTATTACTGAGATAGCCTGTCCTTTCAATTTCTACATATTTTACAGGTTTTGAACAGTTTATTATTTTCCTTAATTAAACCATCTTTAGATACTGGAAAATTTCAATAAATCTATAACAGACAGTACTGGTGTTTGATTAGTCACTATTCATAAACTTTATCTTGGATTTTTTCAGAAAACTGATGGAATATCAGGTATGGGTTTTGACTATGCACTCGAAACTCATTTCTGTTAACAATACAGATCTGAAATCAATAAACTAGTAGATAGAGAAATGGGATGTAGCTGAGAAGGACTGCCATTCAATTAATATATATATATATGTATATATATATGTACTTATCACAAAATGTCACTGTGTATACACAAGTAGGGGATATGTACACAAAAAGGTACATTGTGCACTTTAGAGTCTACCATCATTTCAGAAAAGGAATTCATTTGGCAAATAAACTTAAAACACATATGATATTTATCTTATAAGATAAGAATGCTTATCTAAGTTTAGTTATTTGTGAACTTTGAGTCTTTCAATGTTTGTGGTAAAAAATCTGAGCATTTGAGTCTATCCGTCATAGGAAAAATCTTTAGAATGCTTGGCCACATAATTTTCCCCTGAGTTGTTTTTAGGTCGCTAAGTCATATCTCATTCTTTGCGACCCTATGGACTGCAGCATGCTAGGGTTCCCTGTCCTTCACTATCTCCCAGAGTTTGCTCAAACTCATATTCATTGAGTCAGTGATACTATCCAACAATCTCATCCTCTGGCATCCCCTTATCCTTTTATCTTCATCATTCTCAGCATCATTATAAACAAAGCTAGTGGAGGTGATGGAATTCCAGTTGAAATATTTCAAATTCTAAAACATGATGCTGTGAAAATGCAGTACTCAGTATGCCAGCAAATTTGAAAAATCAGCAGTGGCCACAGGACTAGAGAAGGTCAGTTTTAATTCCAATCCCAAAGAAAGGCAATGCGAAAGAATGCTCAAACTACCACACAATTGCACTCATCTCACATGCTAGTAAAGTAATGCTCAAAATTCTCCAAGCCAGGCTTCAACAGTACGTGAACCATGAATTGCAGATGTTCAAGCTGGTTTTAGAAAAGGCAGAAGAACGAGAGATCAAACTGCCAACATCTGCTGGATCATCGAAAAAGCATTAGAGTTCCACAAAAAAATCTATGTCTGCTTTATTAACTGTGCCAAAGCCTTTGACTGTGTGGATCACAATAAACTGTGAAAAATTCTGAAAGAAACGGGAACAACAGACCACCTGACCTGCCTCTTGAAAAACCTGTATACAGGTCAGGAAGTAACAGTTAAAACTGGACATGGAACAACAGACTGGTTGCAAATAGGAAAATGAGTACGTCAAGGCTATACATTGTCACCTTGCTCATTGAACTTATATGCAGAGTGCATCATGAGAAACTCTGAGCTGGATGAAGCAAAAGGTGGAATCAAGATTGCCAGGACAAATGTCAATAACCTCAGATATGCAGATGATACCAGCCTTATGGCAGAAAGCAAAGAAGAGATAAAGAGCCTCTTGATGAAAGTGAAAGAGGAGAGTGAAAAAGTTGGCTTAAAGCTCAACATTCAGAAAACTATGATCATGGCATCTGGTCCGATCACTTCATGGCAAATAGATGGGGAAACAGTGGAAGACTTTATTATTTTGAGCTCCAAAATCAATGCAAGTGGTGACTGCACCCATGAAATTAAAAGACACCTACTTCTTGGAAGAAAAATTATGACCAACCTAGACAGCATATTAAAAAGCAGAGACATTACTTTGCCAACAAAGGTCCATCTAATCAAGGTTATGGTTTTTCCAGTAGTCTTGTATGAATGTGAGAGTTGGACTATAAAGAAAGCTGGGCGCTGAAGAGTTGATGCTTTTGAACTGTGGTGTTGGAGAAGACTCTTGAGATCCCTTGGACTGCAAGGAGATCCAACCAGTCCATCCTAAAAGGAAATCAGTCCAGAGTGTTCATTGGAAGGACTGATGTTGAAGCTGAAACTCCAATCCTATGGCCACCTGATATGAAGAGCTGACTCATTGGAAAAGACCATTATGCTGAAAAGACTGAAGGTGAGAGGGGAAGGGGATGACAGGATGAGATGGTTGGATGGCATCACCGACTCAATGGACAGGAGTTTAATGAAATTCTGGGAGTTGATGTTGGACAGGGAGGCTTAGTGAGCTCCTGTCCATGGGGTTGCAAAGAGTCAGACAACACTGAGCAACTGAACTGAACTGAACTTCTCAGTATTAAGGTCTTTTCCAATGAGTCTGCTTTTCACATCATGAGGCCAGAGTACTGACTCTTCAGCTTCAGCTTCAGCATCAGCCCTTCCATTGAATATTCAGGGTTGATTTCCTTTAAGGTTGACTGGTTTGATCTCCTGGCTGTCCAAGGGACTCTCAAGAGTCTTCTCCAGCACCACAATTCAAAAGCATAAATTCTTTGGAACTCAGTCTTCTTTATGGTCCAAATATCACATCCATACATGACTGCTGAAAAAAACACAGCCTTGACTATATAGACCTTTGTCAGCAAAGTGAGGCTGACATCACTGTCTAGGTTTGTCATAGTTTTCCTTCCAAGGAGCAAGCATTTTTTACAATTTCATGGCTGAAGTCACCATCCCCAGTGATTTTGGAGCCCTCCAAAATAAAATCTGTCACTGTACCCTATTTTTCCCTTTCAATTTGCCTTGAAGTGATAGGACCAGATGCCATGATCTTTGTGTATGAAAACTGAATTCTCAGCCAGTTTTTTTTTTAGTTTAGTTTTTATTGAAGGATAATTCCTTCACAAGATTGTGTTTCTTTCAGTCACGTCTCAACATGAATCTGCCATGTGTGTGCTTAGTTGCTCAGTCATGCCCAACTCTTTGCAACCCATGGACTATAGCCTACCAGGCTCCTTTGTCCATGGGTATTCTCCAGGCAAGAATACTGGAGTGGGTTGTCATGCCCTCCTCCAGGGGAATTAGCTGTAGGTATACATATATCCGCTCCCTTTTGAAACTCCCTCCCATCTCCCTCCCCATCCCACCCCTTTAAATTGATTCAGAGCCCCGGTTTGTGTTTCCTGAGCCATACAGCAAATTCCTGTTGGCTATCTATTTTGCATATGGTAATATAAATTTCCAGGTTACTCTTTCCATAAAACTAGCCCTCTCTTCCTTTCTCCCTATGTACATAAGTCTGTTCTTTATGTCTGTTTCTCCACTGTTGCCCTGTAAATAAATTCTTCAGCACCATTTTTATAGATTCCGTATATATGCGTTAGAATACAATATTTATCTTTCTTTTTCTGACTTACTTCACTCTATGTAATAGGTTCGAGGTTCATCCACCTCATTAGAACTAACACAAATATGTTACTTTTATGGCTGAGCAATATTCCATTGTGTACATGTACATGTACCATAATTCTTTATCTCTTCATCTATCAATGGACATCTAGGTTGCTTGCATATTCTAGCTATTGTAAATAGTGCTCAGTGAACAATGGGATACATATGTCTTTTTCAAGTTTGGTTTCTTCATGGTATATGCCTAGGAGTGGGATTGCTGGGTAATATGGTATTTTTATTCCTATTTTTCTAAGGAATTTCCATACCACCTTCCATAGTGGCTGTATCAATTTACATCCCCACCAACAGTGTAAGGCCACTCCCTTTTCTCCACACCCTCTCCAGCATTTATTTTTTGTAGACTTTTTTGTTGATAGCCATTCTGATGGGTGTGAGGTGATATCTTATTGTAATTTTGATGTACATTTCTCTAGTAATGAGCAATGTTGAGCATCTTTTCATCTGTTGGAGAGCCATCTGTATATCTTATCTGGATAAATGTCTATTTAGGTATTTTGCCCAGTTTTTGATTGGGTTGTTTGTTTTTCTGGTATTGAGTTATATGAGCTGCTTGTATATTTTGGAAGTTAATCCTTTGTCAGTTGTTTCATTTGCTATTATTTTCTTCCATCTGAGGGTCTTTTCACCTTGCCTATAGTTTCCTTTGCTGTGCAAAACTTTTAAGTTTAATCAGGTCCCACTTGTTTACTTTTGTTTTTATTTCCATTACTCTATAGACTTCCCTGATGGCTCAGATGGTAAAGCATCTGTCTACAATGCAGGAGACCTGGGTTCAATCCCTGGGTGGGGAAGATCTCCTGCAGAAGGAAATGGCAACCCACTCCACTATTCTTGCCTGGAAAATCCCATGGATGGAGGAGCCTGACAGGCTACAGTCTATGGGGTCGCAAAGAGTCAGACACGACTGAGTGACTTCACTTACTCTATAGGAGGTGGGTCACAGAGGATCTGGCTTTGATTTAGGTCATTGAATTGCTCTGCTTATGTTTTCCTCTAAGAGTTTTATACTTTCTGGTCTTAACATTTAGGTCTTTAATCCATTTTGAGTTTATCTTTGTATATGGTATTAGGAAGTATTCTGATTTCATTCTTTTACATGTAGCTGTCCAGTTTCCCCAGCACCATTTATTGAAGAGGCTGCCTTTGTCCTATTGTACATTCTTGCCTCCTTTGTCCAAAATAAGATACCAATAGGTGCCTGGGTTTATTTCTGGGCTTTCTATCTTGTTCCATTTTTCTATATTTCTTGTTTTTGTGCTAGTACTATACGATCCTGATGACTGTAGCTTGTAGTGTAGTCTGGAGTCAGGAAGTTTGATTCTTCCAGATCCATCCTTCTTTCTCAAGACTGCTTTGGCTATTCAGAGTCTTTTGTATTTCCATATGAATTATGAATTTTTTTTCTGGTTCTGTGAAAAATGCCATTGGTAATTTCTAATGATTGCATTGAATCTGTAGATTGTGTTTTGTAATAGAGTCATTTTCACAATATTGATTTTCCCCACTCAGGAACATGGAATATCTCTCCATCTGTTCAGTTCATCTTTGATTTCTTTCATTAGTGTCTTATAATTTTCTGTGTAGAGTTCTTTTGTCTCCTTAGGTAAGTTTATTCCTAGATATATAATTCTTTTTGTTGTGATGGTGAATGGCATTGATTCCTTAATTTCTCTTTCTGATTTTTCTTTGTTAGTATATAGAAATGCAAGTGATTTCTAAATATTGATTTGTATCCTGCACTTTGCTAAATTCACTGATTAGCTCTAATAATTTTCTGATACTATCTTTAGGGTTTTCTACATAAAGTATTATATCATCTTAAAACAGTGAGAGCTTTACTTCTTTTCTGATCTGGATTACTTTTCTTTTTTTTTCTCTGATTGCTGTATGTAGGACTTCAAGACTATGTTGAATAATAGTGGCAAAGTGGACACACTTGTCTTGCTCCTGATCTTAGGGAAATCCTTTCAGTTTTTCACCACTGAGAATGTTTGCTGTAGGCTTATCATATATGGCCTTTACTATGTTAAGGTAGGTTCCTTCTATGCCCATTTTTTGAAGAGTTTTAATCATAAATGTGTACTGGATTTTGTCAAAGGCTTTTTCTGCATCTATTGAGAGTATCATATGGTTTTTAATCTTTCACTTTGTTAATATGGTGTATCACATTAATTGATTTGTATATATTGAAGAATTCTTGCTTCCCTGGAATAAACCCATCTTGATCATGATGCATGAGCTTTTTGACATGTTGCTGGATTCTGTTTGCCAAAATTTTGTTGAGGATTTTTTCACCTATGTTCATCAGTGATACTGACCTGTAGTTTCTTTTTGTGTGTTGTCTTTGTCTGGCTTTGGTATCAGCGTGATGGTGGCCTCGTAGAATGAGTTTAGAAGTGTTCCTTCCTCTGCAATTTTTGGAAAGAGTTTTAGAAGGATGGGCATTATCTCTTCTCTAAATGTTTGATAGAATTCTCCTGTGAAGTCATCTGGTCCTGGGCTTTTGTTTTTTGGGAGTTTTTTTTTTTTTTTTTTTAAATCACAGCTTCAATTTCAGTGCTTTTAATTGGGTTGTTCATAATTTCTATTTCTTCCTGGTTCAGTCTTGGAAGGTTGATCTTTTCTAAGAATCTGTTCATTTCTTCCAGGTTATCTATTTTATTGACATATAGTTGTTCATAATAATAGTCTCTTATAATCATTTTTATTTCTGTGCTGTTTGTTGTAAACTCTCCTTTTTCATTTCTAATTTTGTTGATTTGATTCTTCTCTCTTTTTTTCTTGATGAGTCTGGCTAAAGGTTTGTTAATTTTGTTTATCTTCTCAAAGAACCAGATTTTAGTTTACTATTGTTTCTTTAATTTATTTTTCATTTATTTCTGCTTGGATATTTATGATTTCTTTCCTTCTACCAATTTTGGGGGTTTTGTTCTTCTTTTTCCAGTTGTCTTAGTTGTATAGTTAGGTTGTCTATTTGATGTTTTTCTTGTTTCTTGAGTTAGGATTGTATTGCTATAAACTTCTTTCTTCCCACCATAATCTCCTCCCTCACATCCCCTTAATCCATCTCTCTGCAGTCAACAGAAGCCCTTGCCCTGGGATGGCTCCAGAATCCCTAAACTCTAGCATCCAGCTTCTGCACCTTCCAGGTAGGCATCCCTGTCCACGGTATGTATGGCTGCAGCAAGGACTGTCTGATTCTCATTCCATTTAGGCTGCCACAGATCAGCTGTTTCACATCCAGCTTTAAATGTTTCTCCTCTGACTCAGGAAATTGCCTTGATGTGGGGATCTGACCTCTGCTTCAATTCCCTGACCTGCTGACCAGGTCCATTCTTACTAATGCTCCTGTTTTCCCCCCTGGTTCCTTTGAATCCTACCGAGTTTTGCGTGGTTCTCTACATTCTTTTCCATTGGTCAGGTACTCCTGTCCGCTCTCAGTTGGTGTTCTGCATGCACTTCTGTGTCTGAAGGTGTATTCCTGATGTATCCTTGGAGAGAGATCCAAATCCACCTACTCCTCTGCTATCTTGTTCTCTCTCAGCAAGTATTTTACTCTCCTGTTTCAACCTCATCAAGAGGCTCTTTAGTACCTCTTCACTTTCTGCCATTAGAGTGATATCATCCACATATCAGAGATTGTTGCTATTTCTCTTTGCATTCTGAAATCCAAGAGTAACTTAAATCCATTGTGGAACTCCCTTATGAAGTAAAATTCTATTTTTTTTTCAATTAGCTGTCAAAAAATGCTTTTAAGAACTGAAACTTAGGATATGCTAACTTTTTATTTATGGAGTTTTGGTGAAATTAAGAGAAAATTAAGGAAGCATAAAGTTACAAAAATACATCATATCTTAATCCATAGAGAAGAGAGACATATTTTTACTCATTGGAATTAGTCCCTGATTGTTTTCCAAAGGGTTGAATGAAGATCATTTGGAGTTTCAGTGCCAGAGTGTTATCAAGTTCTGTCATTAATTTCTTCTCTTTGTCTCCTTCAACATGATGAGCTTCAAGCTTAATCAATATAGGAACTCATTATTTATAAACTGTTATTATCTTCATTCTATTCTTTATTCTTTGATTTCTAACATACATGTGTCAAAGTGCTTTTCTTAAAATATTTGTCTGCCAAATATTACTTTTATCATAATACACACATTCTTTTTAGGTATATTTCATCAAGACTCATAAAGGAATACATATGGAAAAACTATTATGGGCCTCTTAGGCAGAAATAAATTGGGCCTCAGAAGGATCAAATCACTCCTCTAGGACTGGTGTTAGAGCATGACTGGGTTGGAATATGAAACCATATGATATAATTTCCAAGTACATTTTTGTAAACAAAGTCTCATTTACTTGTTTAGACCAGCCTCTGGTGCTGCCATCTAGATCAGGTTCAAATCCTGCCTAGTTTTCAAAACTCCATTAGCAACCCATGCTACCATTTTAATCTCAGAACCAACTATTTCTAACACATATGTTCTTCCTCATGATGTGTTGTGACAGAGATTATATTATCTTTTGTTTTTATAATAAAGGTTGGCATTGGTTCTAATAAGGTTGAAAGACAGTAATTCTAATTTTTATTCATTTTTTAAAAGAAACAGTTTAAGATTCATTATCTTTCTAAATATTATTTGAAACAATTATTATGTTACAAATGTCATAAATGAGGATAAGCCCCCCCCCAAAAAAATGGAAAGCTCTTCAAAGTGATATGGGTTTCTGTTTATTTACAGGAGGAGATAAAGAAATTTGGTTTTCACATACTATATACAGAATGTTTCTCAAATTTATACCATCTTCACTTAGCCACACAATAAGCATAAACATTTAAGTACTTTTATATACACCCCAAATTAGGAAAGAAAACAGTATAAAATACTTTTGATCTTTGGACGGTGACTATTGATAAAATATCATTGACAAAGTTAATAGAATTATTTTTTTAGATTATCTAATTCAAAGGTGTGATTTGTCCTCATGCACAGAAAGCTTTATAAGCCATGTAGATAAAGGTTAAGTGATGGTCTTGTGATTTCTAATGAGAAACTACAAATCCTCATGTGTACTCTTTAATAATGTAATTTTCAAACATATTGGCATCTCTGAGATAATATTAGAGTAAATTGTTTTGTTGTTGTTGTTTAGGTGCTAAGTCATGCCCAACTCTTCTGTGATCCCATGGGCTGTAGCCCGGGAGGCACCTCTGTCCATGGGATTTTCCAGGCAAGAATACTGAAGTGGGATGCTACTTCTGTCTCCAGGATATCTTCCCAACTCAGGGATCAGACGCATGTTTCCTGCATCTCCTGCATTGGCTGGCAGGTTCCTTACCACTGAGTCACCAGTGAAGCCCAAATTATTTCATTTAAAAAAAAAAAATCTTTTTCTATAGTCTGAGAAGAATTGAGGATTGGGGCTCGCAAATGACAATTATTGTCAAGGTAATATCTATTGGTTAGTCAGCAGGTTGAGAGCAAAGGAAGAAGAATTCTTAGAGTCCAGTTCTGGGAAATTGCATAGACTATTTGGATTCATCAGTGAACTGCAGGACTTCCCAGGTGGCTCAGCAGTAAAGAATCTACCTGCAACGCAGATGTGAGTTCAATCCCTGAATTGGGTAGATCTCCTGGAGAAGGAAATGTCAACCACTCCAGTATTCTTGCCTGGAGAATCCCATGGATAGAGGAGCCTGGCGGGCTATAGTCCATGTGGTCATAAAAGAGTCTAATACAACTTAGTGTCTAAACAACAGTGAAGTACTTTGTTGTATTTTTTCTTCCCTGATGTCTTTTGCTCCTTAACATAATCTTTATTCTTCTATCTTTCACTGAGTGTGTGTGTGCTCAGTTGCTTCAGTCATGACAGACTCCTTGCGACTTTATGGACTGTAGCGTGCCAAGCTCCTCTGTCCATGGAATTCTACAGGCAAGAATACTGGAGTGGGTTGCTGTGCCCTCCTCCAGGGGATCTTCCCAACCCAGTGATCAAACTCATGGCTCCTGCATTGCAGGTGCATTCTTACTGCTGAGCCACCTGGGAAGCCGGTCCTTCCTTAAAGGGTGTTACATTATCATTATTGATATTATTATTAATTACTATTATGTCTTAGAATTAGTAGGGCCGAGAGAAAACAGCAGAGGCCTTTTGGGGCTGAGCATCAGAAATTTTAAGGAAATATTTAGAGGGATGGACTCAGTTTGGTGTAATCATGAAAGCCACAAATGTGAAGACTGGAAAAATGAGGCTAAGAAAGATACATGAGAATACAGATGAGAATATAGATTTGGAGACACAAGTTTTGATAGAGATTAGGAAACACGTATAAGTGATATAAACGCTCACGTTTTATTTGGAGAAATCACACTTTAAAATCTCAAAAATTAAGTAAATACTATTTTTAAATGATATGTTGTAAAACTGTGTTGAAATATATCTTTAACTTTAAAATGAAGTGTTCAGTAAGTTAGCATTTAGCTATGTAAAAACAGTCCAGAAATATATTTGATTATTTTTATTACAAAAGCAATTTAGATGTTTAATTTTATGCAGGAACAATGAAATAAGTACTGTTTCAAATCCTTGTAATTTTCATATTGCAATCTGGGCCAACCAAAAGAGGGCGCTAAAGTATTGTGCTACGTAGCTTGGTTTTATATATGGATCAATTTCACATAGAAATTGAAGGGATGTGTTTAGATGTAAATTTAACTAAGTTTGATATTGATAAATTAATATTCATATATTATTAAAACTCTTAAAAAATTGAGTCTCATAAAAAGAGAAATCACATAATCTTCAAGTAACTTGAATCACGATTTTTGTCTATACTTGTATGAAAGTGAAAGTTAAGTCCCTCAGCCGTGCCTGACTCTTTGCGACCCCATGGACAGTAGCTTGCACCAAGCTCCTCCGTCCATGGGATTTTCCAGGCAAGAGTACTGGAGTGGGTTGCCATTTCTTTCTCCAGGGAATCTTCCCAACCCAGGGATCGATCCCAGGTCTCCCTCAGTTAGACAGATGCTTTACCGTCTGAGCCACCAGGGAGGTCCCTATAGCCACCAGGGAAGTCCCTATAAATAAGGCCAATAACATTGAGGTTGTTTACATCTATATGAATACAATTAAAATAAAACAAAATATAATGGATTTAAAAAAGGAGACCAAAAGTATATATTTTACATAACCAGTGATATCATTGGCAAAGTGATCTTATATACTAATAATATGTGAGTTTTATCCGGGACAGCTACTAGCCATTTTCCCCACAGACTAGGGCAAGATACCATTATTAATAAAGGTTCATTGCCAAAGAAAAATAGAGTCTGTAGTTCATATTAGAAAATGTTACTTTACAGTAGTATTAATTTATTTAGTGTATAGTTTAATTTCCTTCTCCAAAACATCATAAAGAAATCTCTAAGTCCAGTAGGAAGTCACAAAGAGATGAAATAATTTACCTATAAATAATTAATTTTCATGTAAATAGATTGTGAAAGCAAAATGTTTAATTGACTATCAAATGCTTGTAATGTTATGCTTCCTCAAGACATTACATTGAAACAGAGGGTGTTGCTCCTTTGCAATTTGGGAGAACTTATCTTACACACTTATGCTTTTACTACTCTGATAGCACTATAAATAAAACATAGTTAAGGGTAATAAATTCTTGTAGGTTTAAATGACGGATCTAACATCTGAAATGCCTGACATATTTTTTTACATAAATCAATGGTATGATGATATCCAAGGATAGAATTATTGAAAGATATCAATATTTAAGTCTAGAAGAAATGACTGACCTATATTTCTTTTTTAAAATCTAGTCATTTACAAATTGAATGTATTTTTAGGAATTCACTTGATATTAGACTTATATATTCTTTAAATGAATCCAATTGTTATCTTTGAAACTGGGAAACTGACATACTTTCTTTTTCCCAAAGATTGAGCTGTTGTGTTAGCAAACTGTTCCATTTCAAGCAATCTTTGCTACATTACAGAAATAATAAAATTAAATACACACACACACACACACACACACGTGTTTTGCTGTGCTTAGTCACTTAGTTGTGTCCAACTCTTTGGGACCCCATGGACTGTAGCCTGCCCCGCTCTGCTCCTCTGTCCATGGTGAGCTCACCAGGCTCCTCTGTCCATGGGGATTCTCCAGGCAAGAATACTGGAGTGGGTTGCCACGCCCTCCTCCAGGGATCTTCCCAACCCAGAGATTGAACCTAGGTCTCCCACACTGCAGGCAGATTCTTTACCATCTGAGCCACCAAGGAAGCCCAAGGATACTGGAGTGGGTAGCCTATCCCATCTCCAGGGGATCTTCTTGACTCAGGAATCGAACTGGCGTCTGCTGCATTGCAGGCAGATACTTTACCAGCTGAGCTACCAGGGAAGTCCATATATAAAAATACATAAATAGTGTTAAATAATTTTATAACTACAGAAACATACATATAAGTTCAATCAAATGAGTCGATTACACTATTTCAGTTATCCGAACAAAAACAAGATAATTTCTTTAGAAAGCTATGTATTTCTAGAATAAGCTATGTATAGCTTATGGTATGCAATAAGTTTTCTACAAATACAAATACAATACAATAGCTGAGAATGTGCTTGAAAAAAATACAATAGTTGTGAACGTGCTTGAAAAAACACAGAATGTTTGGAGCTGTAAATATGATAAATTAATACATTTCTGAATATTTGTGACAATAATAAAGTTCAAATTCATATTTTTTAATGCAAAGAAAGTCTGATATCAATGTGGAAAACTTAGGCAATATGGAGAATATCAATTGAACACAAATTATTACTCTAATACTAAGGTGGACATCAACACAGAGGGATCCACGTCTCAGGAAAGGCCTTCAAAAGGACCATGTATAAGAGCATAGTACCAGGCCTTTGGGTACTTTCTAACTTTCTATTGTTCTGTTTTTTATATCCCCACAAGATGGAAGCTTATTAGAGAAATAATAGAATGTTAAATATTAATATAACTGTTTTCACAAATTTAATTGACTTCAGAACTGAAAAGGCCCTTAGAAGTCTTCTTATCTCCATCAATCATTTTCAAAATGAAGAAATTCCAAAGTGGTAAATGAATACAGAGCCCTTATCTCCAGTCTTTTTAGCCCCATCTCTTATTCTTTTGACTGGATTGTAATGTAATTCCACCACATAAAATTTTAGAAGTAGTTAACCCCACTTTCATTCTTGCAGACAGAAGAGACAATTGGCATAGGCTATTTTTCCTTCTCTATATGCAGAGTTGATTAGCTTTATCCTACTCTTTCTGTAGGGTTTATAGAGAAAGTCAAGCCCAACTATAGTGGTGAAATAAATGACAATCATTATTTATGTCTGGCTATTCATGCTTACTTCGAGAAGGCAATGGCACCCCACTCCAGTACTCTTGCCTGGAAAATCTCATGGATGGAAAAGCCTGGTAGGCTATAGTCCATGGGGTCATGAAGAATCAGACACGACTGTCACTTTTCACTTTCACGCATTGGAGAAGGAAATGGCAACCCACTCCAGTGTTCTTGCCTGGAGAATCCCAGGGATGGGGGAGCCTGGTGAGCTGCCGTCTATGGGGTCGCACAGAGTCGGACACAACTGAAGTGACTTAGCAGCTGAGTAGCATTCATGCTTACTAGGAGAAGGCAATGGCACCCCACTCCAGTACTCTTGCCTGGAAAATCCCGTGGACAGAGGAGCCTGGTAGGCTGCAGTCCATGGGGTCGCTGAGAGTTGGACACGACTGAACGACTTTACTTTCACTTTTCACTTCTATGTATTGGAGAAGGAAATGGCAACCCACTCCAGTGTTCTTGCCTAGAGAATCCCAGGGACGGGGGAGCCTGGTGGGCTGCCGTCTCTGGGGTCACACAGAGTCAGACACGACTCAAGTGACTTAGCAGCAGCAGCAGCAGCATTCATGCTTACTAATATGCCATATTTTACATGTAAAAGGTATGAATCAAAACTGATTTTTTAAAAAATATAATGACTTGCATTGATCAGTCATTCTTAATCACATAACTTATCCTTGGAGACCTAGATTCTATCCTTAGTTTTCTTGTCTAGGATCAGTTTAAGCAAGTTTTTCAGGGTCTTGGTTATCCTTACCTAAATGTCTGTTAGATTCCTTCTTACTGTAATCGTCCCTGGTTACATTGAATCAATCTTTTCTCAATTGAAAATCTTCCATCCAAGAGAAAGATCACATTTTATAGCATAAACTTTTTTATTTAAAAATAGCATTAAAAATCATTGTGACAACTTGGCCCTATGTTTATTAATAATGAAAACTGGACAAGTGTTTTTCTAAGACCAATGTATTTTTCATGCATTTTCAAAAATATTTTTCATCCTCTGATAATTGGGATTTTTTTTTAGTGCTCTGTGCATTTTCAAAGTGTGATTGCTTACATAATTTTAAACAACATTTCTTCAATGTTTCCAATATGTTCTTATTGTTACTCCTACTCTCTGCTTTCATGATTGATGATATGGTATTTTTAAAAGTCAGTGAAGATTTCTTTTGAAAAAATATGTTGCCTAATCAAGTAAAACCCTAGCAGGGCAAAAGCATCTTTTATATTTAATTTTCTGCTTTATTTTAAAACTTTAGACAGGAAAAGTCCTGAAACATGTACAGAATTTTATAACTACATTTTTCCAAATGCAAGGGTAAAATTCTCTAAAAACAGTATTAGAAACTGACAGTTTGAGTATTTTGTGAATATAACAAGAATAGTTAGCAAAATTAATATTTATTAAATGGCCACTATATAAGCACTTTTGAGGCAGGAGGTAGACGGCGACCCAGGGTAAAACAATGGGACATTTTTCCCCTGTGGACCAATACACCAAGATAAGAATAGCAGGACAACTGAGAGAGGAACCTGGGCCCTGCCCAGACAGAAGATAAGAGACCACATATTTCTCATTCTCAGTCAGAAGATCTTCCTGACTACACATGTGCAGAAAGGCTCCTTGGGGTTCCAAAGGGGAGTGACGTCAGTTGATGACACTACCCATAGATCTCTTCGGTAGAATCCATCTTGACTAAGTGATATGTACACACACATGGGAGGATCTTGGGAGATATACCAAATATGGACTCTAAACCTAGCAAGTCAGAATTATTGGTCAAGAAAATGTGGAAGAAATGCCTCATAAAAGTAATTCAGGCTACCACAAGGGAATGACTCAGCAATTCTCTCTCTGAGCCCACCTGTGTGTCTGCCGACCCATATGTCTATCCACATGTACTGTACTTTTTTTTTTTTCTTGTAATACATACTTTACTTTTTTTCACTACTTTCTATCTTTGTGGGAATTGTTTTTGCAAAGCTGAAAGGCCAAGACCCTTATGGGGTCCAGTGACTAGGATTTGATGTTCTCACTGCTGTGACCTGACCTCAGTCTCTGGATGGGAACCCAAGTCCTGCATCGAGCCACTGCAAGCCAAGGCCACCAGAGATCACTTTGATGTATGCATTATCATAATCCCTCTTGCAATAATTTTAATGACTCAATTGTCCACATTTTCACCTGAGGAAATTTAAATTAGGAAGATAAAATAAGTTTCCTGAGACCACACTGGAGGCAAGAGATAAAGCTAGTGTTTCTGGCTTAAAAATCTAAGCTCTAACTATTACAGTTAGCACTTAAATAAATATGGTTTGTTCCCTACTCTGTAGCTCAAAAGAATGGCAGGCAGATTTGTATTGAGAAAGGGAGAAGCAGGGATATAGGAAATATAAAGTTAGCATCAAATCAAAATTTATAAAGAACACACCTTCCAATATGGTATATGAATCAGTTTCACAATTAAACAATGTAGAACTTATGGAAGGAATTAGTTAGCAAAGCACAATTCACCCAATATACTTGGACCATTGTGTTTCTTTACTGAAACCATCGAATAACTTTTTATGATATAATCTTAAAACTCTAAACTGGGTATGTTTTCATTTTTTTTTTATAACTGCAAATGAAATTTTAGCCAAAATGAACACAATTTTGCAAGATAAGAAGCATATTTTCTACATGTCATTTGGGTTGAGAACCTTATTGTAATTGTTTACTTTGCACAAATGTTGTAATCTTATACACGTACATTGAGTACTGTGCTGACAGGTGCTTTTAAAGAAGGGTGTCCAACCAGTCCTTGATGAGATTTCTCCATAAATACATTGTATATCAGGGATCCAAGAGCATATGACTAGGATCAACTATACCAGACCACCTTACCTCCCCCCTGAGAAACCTATATGCAGGTCAGGAAGCAACAGGTGGTACCAGACATGAAACAATGGACTAGTTCAAAATTGACAAAGCAGTATGTCAAGGCTATATATTGTCACCCTGCTTATTTAACTTCTATGCAGAGTGCACTATATGAAATGCCAGACTAGATGAAGCACAAGCTCGAATCATTATTGCTGTGAGAAATATCAACCTCAGAAATGCAGATGACACCACCCTTATGGCAGAAAGTGAAGAGAAACTGAAGAGCTTCTTGATGAAGGTGAAAGAGGAGAATGAAAAGATAACTTAAAACTCAACATTCAAAAAATGATGATCATGGCATCTGGTCCCATAACTACAAGGCAAATAGATGGGGAAAAAGTGGAAACAGTGACAGATTTTATTTTCTTGGGCTTCAAATCACTGCAGATGGTGACTACAGCCATGAAATTACAAGATGCTTGCTCCTTGGAAGAAAAGCTATGACACACATAGACAGCGTATTATAAAGTAATCATTTTCCAACAAAGGTCTGTCTAGTTAAAGCTATGGTTTTTCAAGTAGTCATGAACAGATATGAAAGTTGGACCATAAAGAAGGCTGAGCACCAAAGAACTGTAGCTTTGAATTTTGATGCTGGAGAAGACTTCAGAATCCCTTGGACAGCAAGATCAAATCAGTCAATCCTAAAGGAAATCAACCCTGAACATTCATTAGAAGGACTGATGCTGAAGCTGAAGCCCCAGTATCTGGCCACTTGATGTGAAGAGCCAACTCACTGGAAAAGACCCGAATGCTGGGAAACACTGAGTGCTGGAGGAGAAGGAGACAACAGAGGATGAGATGGTTGGATGGCATCACCGACTCAGTGGCCGTGAGTTTGAGCAAACTTCAGGAGACAGTGAAGGACAGGGAAGCCTAGTGTGTAGCAATCCATGGGGTTGCAAAGAGTCAGACATGACTGAGTGACTGTACAACAACAACAACCTAATTTGGTTGGTGCTCAAAATACTGAGCACCAACTAAAAGACTGTGTAGGGTCCTGGAACAAAGAAATAAGAGAGTTTTACAATTATCTCGAAATTTTAACCACAGATCATCAATAAAAGAGAAAATGAATAACAAAAGAGAAACTGTAAATGTGCCAGAATATAAAGGTAAGCATGACATAATAAAGTGATGAAAGTGGAACTTGTAGGACAGCAGATATTCAGAAGTAGGGAAAAATATCCAATCACATAATTAGACTCTTTCTTTTGGAAACTCTACAGAAGTATGAAAATCATGTTCAAAACAATCACACAGGATGAATCAACATTTGGAGACACTCGAGACAATTCTAGAACAGATCCTGCTGTCCTTAGGAAATTATCTTCAAGAAAGATATAATTTCCCTCAGTATTTAGGAAAAAGGAGGATCAAACCTATTATGGAGTTCATTTTTCCCCTTTGGAGAATTGTAAGACTAACTGTCCCTTATTATAGATACAGAAATATACAGAGATATATAGAGAGATATATGTCCTCCTTACAATAAGATACTCTTTCCTGCCTTAGCTTCAGTGAATCTTCAACTTATAACCAGGAGAAAAAAGACAAATAAATATTTTGGACACTAAGAATTAATATTTATATATTTTATAGTAATTATCTGAAATTATTATCACTATATAAATAGTAACATTTAATAAAAGTCTAGCTTTGTATACATACAAAGATGACTATTATATCAGAACCATTTGTTTCAAGAAGCAAGAAAAAAATGGGAGAATGCACATCATTACCAATAGGTGAAAAATGGAAAATGTCTAGTTCACATCTTTATTATGAAGTTTATAAGCACCTAAATATACGTAATATAACAATTTAATTTTTATAAATTAAAGCAATTATAATCAGAATATTAAAAAAACAGCAAAATTTATCAACATACCAGAACTTTAGAACTTGCCATTCTTTCTGTCTAAAATGATGTTTTTTTTATGATATTTCCATTCAGAACCAATGTAAATATTACCTTCAAAAAAATCTCCTAGTTACCCTGATAAGTTCCACCCCATCCCCCTCCGTACCTCTCTATCCCACTGCCTATTTCCTTAGCATTCATCAGTACCATGTTTATCTTATTTATTATTTATATTACTCCCCAAGAAAGTTCAATCTGATTAGTAGAGACACTTTGTATCATGTTTACTGCAATAACTTTAGCACTCAGAAAAGTGCTATCTGCATAGTAAATGTTCAATAAATATAACTAAATATTTTCTATATTTTATGAATATTAACTCCATTTTACATGGATTAAGAATAAACCATCAAATCGGTAACATTCATCACAAAGATAGCTTACAAGCTAAATTTTAGTGAATGTCACAAGCTTGCAATCATTACCATTTTTATTTGGACTATATTTTCCAAATGATAGCAAAATTCTTATACAAGTTAACCATCTTTATAAACTCTATGCACTTTAAGGTCAAGAATGTCATTCACTTTATAGTTATTAATGTAATTCAAAGAATAAAAGGTAGAAGACCATAAAAATGATAGAAAAGGAAAATTAAATACCTGGCTAAAATATGTGATGATGTGAGTTACTATGAAATGTTATTACCATTGATTTAAAAGACTTCCAAAATTCATTCACATCGTCAAGATCCATGTGCAATGTACTCATCCTAACTTGAAGCAATAAACTTTACAGTATTCAATCTATGACTGTAAATATTCTATCTTACTTTAAATATGGTATAAATTTATACCATATAATTTTTCAAAATGTAAAATATTGTCATTTATGCTATGTCAACTTAAGAAATCACATGATAAGTATGCATATTTATATTGATAATGTTGTACGTGACTTTCAGATTTACCTTATCTAATTTCAAGAACAATGAAAGTAGTCACCAAATTAAGTTAGGTCACTCTGATGCTTTTCTACATGGAAAGTTTCAATACACTTTAAGATATAGTGAACTTGAGCAAAACATTCTTAATAAATCAGTGGTTGTTATAGTATCAGTAGTGTGTCTTCATAATATACTGTAATGTGGGTATTGCTAATATCTTTACTCAGGAAGTTCCAAGAACCCTGAAGCATTAAAAATCTTTCTCAATCTCATACATGAAGTATATAGTAAAGCTACTTTTATATTTTAAATGTATGACTCCAAGACTTTGTTTGCCCTTATGACCATAAAATATTACCTAGCTAAACTTAGTGCTCATTGCATTTTACTATATATGAGAAAATTTGTACCCAGTAAAGAAGATAACTTACCAACAAGACATAACCTGTAAATGGAGCTGGGAAGAGACTGTATATTTACTTACACCATCAGCCAAGTACATTTTTGCTATTATTTTGATAAACTTGTATGTTAACTACAAATATTTTAACTTATAAACTGCTAAGAAGTCCACATCTTTGTCAGGTCAATATGAAAACTCCATAAATGTCATGAAAGCTTTGGTCTTCCTTCCAGGGAATTCACACCAAATCATAAATATTTTTGTAAGGATTCCAGGATAGTTCTGATCATTTGAAATGTATACTTTAGGCCCTTTAAGGCTGTGAACATACTTTTAAG
Organism: Neotragus moschatus; assembly: GCA_006410615.1. NCBI lineage: Eukaryota > Metazoa > Chordata > Mammalia > Artiodactyla > Bovidae > Neotragus > Neotragus moschatus. The sequence goes on along the minus strand of SJYA01002597.1, from coordinate 683,263 downwards.
ATTCATAATACAGCAGAAAAAATTCAAATATATAAACCAATTGCTGAAGACTCAGATCTGAGGCTGAGAAGTACTGATGTATTTCTAGACATGATGAAGGGTGGGTTAGAGATAAGGGAGAAGAGATTACTGAGACATATTCTTAATTTACAAGATTATAGTTTGTGGAATATATCATTTATTAAACATACTAGAGAACAGACCAAGACTGAGACTGACATGTATACACACTAATATGTATAAAGTAGATAACTAATGTGTTCCCTGGTGTGTAGCATAGGAAACTCTTCTTAATGCCCTGAAAAGAAAGTGAAAAATGAAAAGAAAGTGAAAGTGAAAGTGAAAGTCACTCAGTAGTGTCCAACTCTTTGTGACCCCCATGGACTATACAGTCCATACAGTTCTCCAGGCCAGAATACTGGAATCTATAGCCTTTCCCTTCTCCGGGATCTTCCCAATCCAGGAATACTTAATGCCCTAGGATGACCTAATAGAAAAGAAATCCAAAAAAAGAGGGGTATATGTAAAAAAAAATATTAAACATACTGTTGCGTAGGAGAGCAATTAAAATGTCTTATCTTATTAGGGGGACTTCCCTGGTGGCTCAGATGGAAAGAGATATGAAAGTTTTTGTAAGAAGACTGGTTAAAGGACAAGACAGTAAAAGATCAATGTAAGATATGACTATCATTTATCTCTCAGGATTTGGTATTTTGTCTTGTAACACAGAATTACAAATCATAAATACATTTTTTTCTATGTATGTCTTTTGAAAGCAGTGAAGAAAAATAGAAAAATGGTCTTGGATTAACTTGGAAAGCAGCTTATAAAAGGGAGTTATAGCCCTACTTACTGTGTGCTCCCTATTTCATATTAGGATTATTGATTTCAATTTTGGGATAATATCAAACAAGAGTTCAATTTGCACAGGGCAACTGGAATGGTATAGCAGTCTATAAAACATTACTTATTTTAAACTGAAGTAACGAGGCCTGTTCACACTGAAAGTAAAGTATAAGCTGGACAATGTTTTCTTTGAATGCTTTTCTTTTAATATATTACATAATGGTGAGATAAAAATTAATACCAAGGAAAATTAAGAAAACATAGAGACAATAAAGATAAATGTTGCCACTTACGACAAGAGGAGATTCTCTAACAACTGAAACTTTTGGAAATGAAAGTGATTTCCATGTGATGGTCTTCCCAGCACATGTCCCACAACAGCAGAGTCTAAGCCATGAAGCAGATCCTCAGTGATGAATAAATTCAAAGCTAAGAGAATGAAATAATCAGCCAATGGAAAAATTAATTTCTACAACTAATCAGAAGGTCTTTTTCTCCTGATAGTGAACTTAAAAGAACATAAGGATGCATATAGGATTCTGAACAGACTTCTCAATAAACCTGCACATATTCAGAACACCACATTCTGCTATTGATGCTATGAAGTACTGCTTCTACCAATACCAGCGAACTGTAAGATGGACTGTCATTTCCACTACATGAAAATGGAACACAACCAGTTTCTTAATGTGAAAAGTTCATAGGTATCAGTTTTGGGATTCTTGAGCAGTCATCATGAAATACTTTTGCTAATTTGTCTCCTCACACATACACCTTATGTATATTAACTATACAAAGAACAGCCTTACCAGTTTCAAGTCCTGACTTTTCTTAATGGTCCTCCAAAATTTTCATGCAGCTGTATGCAAGTCAGGGCTACATTCCTGGACCTGCAGTCAAACCCTCTAGTTAGTAGTACCCTGTCTCTTTGTTCCTCTTATCTCTTCTTAATGAATTGTGACCTCGGTAATATTCAGCTCGGAGAAGGCAATGGCACCCCACTCCAGTACTCTTGCCTAGGAAATCCCATGGATGGAGGAGCTCGGTGCAGGCTACAGTCCATGGGGTCGCTAAGAGTAGGACACGACTGAGCGACTTCACTTTCACTTTTCACTTTCACGCACTGGAGAAGGAAATGGCAACCCACTCCAGTGTTCTTGCCTGGAGAATCCCAGGGACGGGGGAGCCTGGCTGCTGTCTATGGGGTCGCACAGAGTCAGACACGACTGAAACGACTTAGCAGTAGCAGCAATATTCAGCTCCCCATAAGGCCCATCCCCTGGAGAAGGAACTGGCAACCCACTTCAGTGTTCTTACCTGGAAAATCCCACGGACAGACGAGCCTGCTGGGTTTCAGCGCATGGGATCACCAGAGTCAGACACGACTTAGCAACTAAACCACTGCCATAAGGTCCATTTCCAGTCAATTAGAAGGTAAAGTTGGGAGAAGTGGAATGGCGGAGAAGTGTTTCTATCAATAAAATCGCCCACTGAATATACTGACCAATTTTTTTTCAGCGTCACATCTAAGGAGTTCCTTGAGTTAGAAAAGCTACTTTTCTATTACAGTTCACTGAATCATCTTCCTGAAAAGCAAGCCAAATTAAGGATGAAAAAGCACTTGTAGTTAAACATATTCTGTCTTGGAATTAGAGAAGGTGTAGGCGTAGGAAAAACTGAAGGTGTAGGGGTAGGTGGAAGGAGCAAAGCACTAAACCGGGAAACAGAAATAGCAGAAAACTAAAACTTCAATGTAGGTAAGAAAGCTCAAGTAGTTAAAAGCAACGAGAGAAATAAATTATCACAGGTCATTGCATTGGAAAAAAAAAATCTGCCTTCTATGAATCACTACAGATTTACGTTCAATTTGGTAGAAATCAGTGGGAAACATACAACTCAAATGAAGTCTATTTTAGCCACCAAACAATTCAGAATTCAAGCAGAAGTGAAAGGTTAAAAGAAGATGGATGTGGATCATTTTTTTTTCTCAGAGACAATAGTTATAGTTAAAGGAGAAATATATTTAACACTTTCAGCACAATACATGTCACCAAGCATATTAGAAAATCAATGCATTATATATAGATATATACTTGTATTATATATAGTTATATACTATATATATATATTTGTATACTATATATATAGTTATATACTTATATACTTGCTCAGTGGCTAAGTCATGTCCAACTCTTTGTGACCCCGTGGAAGGCAGCATGCCAGGTGTCCCTGTCTTACCCTATCTCCTGGAATCCTCTCAAACGTATGTCCATTGAGTCAGTGATGCCATCCAGCCATCTCATCCTCTGTCACTCTCTTATTTGATGTATCTTATCAGTGAATTTATTATTGAGAACATTTTAATCTCATGTTAAAGACAAAAAAGTTCTTTATATAATCTTAACATATGCTTACTTTGCTATATATTAAATAGGTTATAAAGCTACTTTTAGTGGTAATTTCCTCGCTGTCCAGTATTGTTGCCTGGGGAATCCCATGGACAAAGGAGCCTGGCAGGCTACAGTCCATGGGGTCACAAAGAGTTGGACATGACTGAGCAACTGACAATGTATGCACCAGTGACCAGTGGTTTCACTGTGTGCTTTCACTGCCCAGGGCAAGCTGTGTGGCATGACCAAAAAAAAAAAGAAAATCTACTTTTAGTAAATTAACTACTTATACTTAAAATGTTTCTCATCTTGCGGATAAAGATTAATTTTATATGGGTTCCATTGACATAAGTCAAAATACTGGATGAAAAGTAATGAAAACATTAAATGATTGCATTTATAAAAATGATATAAAGCTGTAATTTTAATAAAATATGTATCACTGATAATTTATAAAACATCTCTTATTTGTAGAAAGTCATTGCATTGTAAGACTATGTATAGATTTCTAGTTACTTATTTTCTAAAATGTGTTTTCAAATCCATATTTTACATAAAAATATTAGTTATAAATACATAAGGATATGTTTGTCAAAACTCACCATCTAAATTAAATTTTCATTCTGGGGTAGAATTTACTCAACACTCTTTTTATTTGGGTTGTTTACCTACATTTTTTTGTCGTTTTAGAAGAGTGCAGTTTAAAATGTGTGTTAGTTGCTTAGTTGTGCCTGACTCTTTGCAATTCCATGGACTGCAGCCCACCAGGCAAGGATCCTGGAGTGGTTTGCCATTTCCTTCTCCAGGGGATCTTCCCTACCCAGGGATCGAACCCGGGTCTCCTGCACTGCAGGGAGACTCTTTTTCAACTGAGCTACCAGAGAAGCCCATAATTTAATAATATGATCATTGAAGTATAATGAGAGACATACACAATTGACATATTTATCATGAATTAAATTTTATTCCTCCCTGAAAATACTTAAAGCTCAATTTCAATGTAAAACTACAATAAATACAGCTTAGTTTTGAGTGAAATGGAGAGGAATCTCTATGCCTGTGTTTAAATAAAGAGTTACAGTGACTCCAAAGATAATGCTTCATTTGTCAGGAGCAAACCATAAGAAAGTTTGGGGAGACATCAGACACCCATGATAGCATCATTATTAAATTACTGTGTGTCTTTGCAATGGCAACCCACTCCAGTACTCTTGCCTGGGAAATCCCATGGATGGAGGAACCTAGTGGGCTACAGTCCATGGGGTCACGAAGAGTTGGACACAACTGAGCACTTTCACTTTCACTTTTCACTTTCCTGCACTGGAGAAGGAAATAGCAACCCACTCCAGTATGGTTGCCTGGAGAATCCCAGGGACTGGAGTCTGGCGGGCTGCCGTCTATGGGGTCGCACAGAGTCGGACACGACTGACGTGACTTAGCAGTGCAGCAGCTACTGAGTCTGCCATTGAATCTCACTACTTTTTCAGTCTCCATTCTGTCATTTCCTCTCCATCAGTTTCAGTATTCATCTTTGAGCATTTGTAATTATAAACTCAAGTATTTTCCTGATATATATTTAAAAAATTATATTGGAACAATTGCCCACTTAATTTTCTGAGAAAAATTTTCTAAATTTCTAAAATTGAAACTTTCTTATTTAAATAAAACAATCTTCCATATTTACCTACTGAAAGCAAAATTTAACATAAGTCTCAAGTCCAAAGTGGTGAGCTTGAGACACATCATACATATATACATTCAATATATATATAGACATTTAAATATATAGATATAGATAGCATTGATTAGAAAAATCTTCATTTTAAAGAGTTAAAAGAACTCTATAATATTAAAAATTTTAAGCTTAGTGTTATTCACTATTTGTATTTCAATAGAACTCCCTATTCTAAACTGACCAGTTAATTTTAATTATATAAAAAATATTTATTCCCGATATGATAACATTCTTCATTGTTAATGACTGTATCAGGAACCTTAATTCTAAGCTAAACGTATATGAAAGATGATTTTCATATGTATTATTATTAGAGTATTAATTATTTAGCCTTTGGAAGAGTTAAGTATTATCAGAAATGTAAACCTGAATCTTATTTAATGCTATTGTACTCAAAAAAGCATTAACTGAATTGAAAATATATATAAAATGTCACATCATCTAGATAAACTGACAAGATTTAGGGGAGAAGGAAAAGTATTGCTTTTATTCTAATAGTTAAACTTATTTAAACCCTGCTCAGTACATGCATAGTTAATTTGTAATATGCTAAGTTATACAATTAACCTGAAAGGACTGGAAGTAATACACATATTTATCCTTCACTGATTTCTTAAATTATGGTATATAAGTTATATGATATAAAGCAATGGTATTTAATCTTAGTATCATATTTTTAATATAAATAAAATTTGAATAAGCAAATAGTTAATTTACCCGATAATACAAGAAATATAAAAGGGCTATTGACACCCTCAACTATGGAAAATGACCAAATAAATCATTTAAAATTTCATCATATATTAAGTACTATTGCTATATTTTAAATAAATAATGAAGATCTTATTTTCCAATAAAAATAATCTTTAAGTTTTAACCAATATGGCTTGAGATAGCATTAAAATTCCTACTTTATTTTCTACCCACCATACAAGTAGGTAAAGAGATTATAATTTTATCAAGTCTTCAAGAATTTTTTACATTAAATGGAAAGTGATTATTTCCAGTTATGGTTTTACAAAATGCATGTGTAACTCTCCCTATCTAAAAAAATCAGCCATAATACATGAGCTTTGTATTTAAACTTTTCCAATATTAAAACATAGTTTTAACTCCTATTTTATCATTTGTTCATAATATCCATGATTGCCAATAAAATAGATTTTTTAGTGTTTACTACTACACCATTCTACTAATGTAAAGTCTATAATAATTTGTACATTGAAATGATCATGTTATTCCTTTCTATTTTTTCCATTATATATTTTTGGGTACGCAAAAACACATGCACACAGATCTACCTATATATACAGAAAAAGAAATACCTACAGATGGAGATGTATAGATAAATATATAAAGATATAGATAGATAGCCCTGGAGGAGGGCATGGCAACCCACTCCAGTATTCTTGCATAGAGAATCCTCATGGACTGAGGGGCCCAGCGGGTTATAGTCCGTGGGGTAACAGAAAGTCAGACTAAGCAACTAAGCACAGTACACAACATAGACAGATAGATATCACTTTGTAATTTGACCTGTTAAGTGTTCTCCAGTGTTTCATTTGTGGCTTAATTACCATTACAGTGAAAAGAGATTTGAATTGTGAAGTGTTTATAACACACAGATGTTAATATTTTGAAAAATATTTCAAGCAATTATATTAAATCATTTCAATAACCTGTTTTGCTAGGGAAAAAATAGATGATAAAGAAATTATTTGTCCAGAAGAAAACACCCTTTGAAAACTTGTAGTACTGAGGGTCTAGTTCATAAAACACTATATTTCACAGGATATCTTTTATCACAGGAAGTGAATTACTGGTGTTTATTTGCTTAGATTACACATTGATATGCATTGTTGTCATTCTTATTACACTTCTTTCCTGTAAATATTGTTTCTTGCTTTTTATGACTTTCCTAAGATCTTGTTTCAGTAAAATATAAGGAGAATGTCCACTACTCATTGGATATGCTATCAATAATACATAAAGTGTAGTGATTTTAACATATTTCAATATAAATTCTATCAGATATATCTATTTCTTACACGTTCACCTTTAAACTCAAGAATCAAATAACGACTAGCCACTACTATCTCCATGCTTTCTAAACTGTGATATAAGGAGTAGGTTTTTTAATTAACTCTTACAAAAAATCATATGTTCTGGTGTTTCACTAATTAATCAGAAAGACCAGTAATTATCTTGCTTATGAATAGAAATATAGAATATGACTACAACCATTCCTCCTGCAATTGATTTATTATTTAGCAAAGTGATTGAATAGGGGGGAAAAAGGAAAACCTTGAATGTCACTTTAAGAAAATATTCAGGTCTTCTCCCTTCTTCTTGTCCCCACCTTTTCTCTTAAAAATAAATTGTTGTTCAGTCCTTAAGTTGTGTCCAACTCTTTGTGACCCCATGGACTGTAGTATAAAGACATATGTATTATACACACACACACATACCACAGCAACAACAACCTCATGAGATTTCCATTTGCTCTTCATAAGTAGTAAGATCCATTATTATGACTTTTATGCTTTGGGAGGTGTTTCTTGATAGTGTTAATATAAAATGTCTTGGTTAGGCTCCAGAGATCCTTCTTTTATTCAGGCACTTTGCATTCTTAATGTGGCTATAAGACCATCTCTTAGTAGTGCTAAATTTAGGGATAAGTACATTAACATATTAGGACTGCTATGAAAATGTATGAGTCCTATAAAGATACTCTCCTCACTGTGCATTCCTTACCTTATTTTATTGATGAGGATAATGGTAGTTCCAGGCAGAGGAATTTGAAGTGACTCATAAGAAAAAAAAAAAAAAAAAAAACTTTTTCAGAAACTACAGTCTCATATCAAATTTATTTTTTATTTCCCTATAAAGTTAGTTCTCTTATAAAAGAAAATAATCACAATAATTATGTGAATGAGTAAGTGAAATCTGTTCAGTTGTGTCTGGCTCGTTTCTACCCCTTGGATTGTAGCCCACCAGGCTCCTCTGTCNAAAAAAAAAAAAAAAAAAACACTTTTTCAGGATGTTTAAAACAGTCTAGTATTTTCAGCTAGTCACTCTGTGTGTGTGTGTGTGTGTGTGTGTGTGTGTGTGTGTGTATCCCTGATATGATTCTCATGACTCAACTTTCACATAATGTTCCCACGTAATGAGATATTTTCACAAAATGTTGACAATTTTCATATATAATTTGACATCCTTGGTTATATAATTTGATTTTTCTAAACCTTAGTTTTCCTGTGCAACATCAGAGTTGGAGGTGGTTAAAACCCCTTTTTTAAAGTTCTAGGATTTTATGTTAACACCTAAATAAGATGATAAGATGTTACAGACATTAAGAGGCCTGAGGAGGGTATACTTTAAGACACAGCTCATTTTGAAAACAGATATGCAAGCTACAAAGGAAATGATTCCTTTACCTTAAGAAGTGTCTTATTCTACAATAAAAATAATTTATTCATAAATTTACATTAGGTAAAAACAAAGCTAACTAAGACCAATATCCTTTGGTACCATTAAGAATGTTTTCTTCTTTCTTAAGAAACCTTAAGTAGATAAATTAGCAAGTAAATTGCCTAACCTAACTAGAGCTTTTATAATAGAAGAGAAAAATATAATATATTATGCAAGTATATATACTGTAAGATATATATGTGTGTGTCTGTCCTTGAAGTCAGAGGTAAAAATATTTAAAATATCACAGTGAACCTTTTTAAAGTATCATACTCTGTTTTTTAAAAACATTAGATTTATTTATACTTTATATTTAAAATGCCTTTGAGGGGACAAAATTAGTCTTAAAGAGTATAACAAGCTAATGATCTAGTTTATTGAAGCATTTGTATTAACACTAAATAATTATCCATCTAGTCTGTTCACTTTCACAGAGAACAAGTTACAGCCAATGATTATTTATGACACACATGCATATTTTTAGTTAACAGAGCTAAATTTATATTTTCTTGCTTACAATATATTTCCATATTACTCACATATTTTATGTTATATAATTTGAAGCATTGTCCAAAGCATTCTGATAAACTGCACCTCCAGATTGTGTAAAGATTATAGGGAATGCATGTCTGCCTTAGATCACGACTGATATCTATAAAGAGGTAACTCAGTAAAAAAAAGAAATATCAGATGAAGTTTTTTTTTTTTTTTATTCACATTTGGGGCATGTACCAAAGAAGGGACCTTAAACTGACTAAACTTTGTGTGTATGAGGGTCACAGTAAAATATCAAATACCCAGTGAAATCTTTTTATGCAAGGTGACATTCAGAAGAGTGTCTGATCTAACATGTAATTTATCAAGTAGAGCAACATAACATTTAAAGACATAATTTCAAAGCTAACTTTGATACCATAATCTTTTATACATAGGAAGTGGTACAAGACATTTTTATTCCAATTATACAATAAGTACAATAACGGTGGTATAATTATGTGAAACATTTCAAAATTGTTCTTAAACTATAAATAGTATAATAAGGGGAAAATCAATTTTCTATCCTAGAAAGTAATATGATCTTACATGATTTGCTTTTTCAGTCCTAACAAACCTTTCTGACTTAAAGTTAGTGAATTCTTTCTAAACTGATACTACTATTCTGCTTCCCCTGAAGCATTTTTCTATTCATTATTTCCAGAATTAGATTTGCCCATACAATGAGCTTTGTCTTACATTTTCTCATGTTTCAAAACAAATACAGAGATGACAGTATTTCAACACCTCAGCATATATCTATTAAGTGCATACAATTATTTTGTTCTCTTCATTTTAGAAAACTTCAGTTAAATCCATAATATGTTTGACGACAAGACCACAAATACAAGCTGCTCATGTTGAGTCCCATTTCTCTGCTGCTATGGGCTGGAATAGCATGTTATTTCATTTTCTTTATTTTTCAAAAAATATCTACCATTCAATCCTGTATTAGCAAGTTTTGTAGTTACACAAATGATGTCTACCTTTGACATAGCACTGCCTAGGTAATGAAGCAGTGTCTCAGGCTGAAAACAGGATCCATCCTCTATTGAATGCTAGAGGTTTTTAAATTGTACTTTTTTGCGAAGTTAAGAACACTGAATGATCAAGTTCATTCTTAGTTAATGGCTGAAGATGGGCAACATTCTAATTCCACAGACAAGTAGAGAGCCACATGAAGATTTCCTCCTGTCATGCAAAAGTTACCACCTTTGTCAGTTACAAAAATCACTCATTTTTGTGCTACAAATTTCAAAGACCTTGTTAAAAAATCTTGATTATTAATCTCATAGATATATAACACAATATTATATTACAAGTCTCCCAGAAAAGACTTACAAAAGTTGATAATACAAATAAATGTGAACTTTACTACAGGTGATCACTGATCCTTTGTGCACTTTTGTTATTTAAAATAGGTTCTGAGAACATACTGTTAACAGTATCTAAATGTAAGTGCTATAGAATATTGATAACCTTTTAATTAAAATTCATCATGGCTTTTTGGAGATTAGCATGCTTGAAAATATAATTGATGAGAATGGTTATATTGAGTATGCAAGGTAAAAAAAAAATGCTCCATTAAGTCATTGCATTTTCCATATCACTTCAAATAAAACACCAATTTTGCCTTTGAAACTCACTCCTGTGGTTTTCATCCAGTCTTTATAACATTAAGATACATTTGCCCAGAATAATGGAGAACAATTATAGCCAACAGATGTACACACTGAGAATGTTGACCTGAGTGAGAACCACAAATATGTGAAGAAACCTCCTTCACCAGGTAAAGTGATCACTATTATCCTGGCATCCTATGTTTATCGATATATGTGGCATTTTTATTATTTCTATGTCATTTCAATATTAAAAATAAATCACTTTTTAAGACATGATCAAGATGGCTTTATTTTTGACAGTTCTGACTCAAATTATGTAAGCAAAAGTTATGAGAAAAATAGGAGTCTATTTCAAATTAATATAATAATAGTAAACACAAACAAAAGTAATATGTATTTCAAAGCCACCCAAATCAACATGATGTGAAGTTTAGCTGTATTTTTTTAATAAAGCTCCATATGTAAATTTGGGCACTATAAAAAGAGCTTTGGTAGTATCACTTTTGTAAAAGTAAAATAAGAAGCAAACATTGCAAGTTTTTTCCCTGAGCATTTTAATATCTTATCCAAATACTAAAAAATGTACTCTTACCTGCTTTCAAATGTTGAGAGAGAGAATGAAAGAGCAAAATACAGCAACTAAGAGAAAAGCACTATTTGTATTACTACATTACAAGAAAGCAAAAACTAAAGAGCTTATAATGTCAAGCAAAGTAAATGACATTTACCTTGTTCCGCAATGAAATTGAGTTTAGCCCTGCTCAGCGCTGACAATTCCGGTGTTGCTTCTCTCTCATTCCTTCTCTTCTCTTTTTATAGTATCTGCTCAGCTGAATCTTCCTGAATCTCAGTGTGCCTTCCTCTTACAGCGAGCATCACTTTTAACTCAGACAGGCAGGAAGCTGAAGCCAAAGGAACTCTCTATCTGATTGGTTTCCATTCAGCGTTTCTGATTAATAAGAGACGTCCCTCACATAGGAAGATATTGCCGCTGATGGCGCTGCAGGGCTCCAGGTCTGGGCTGGGGACTAAAGACTCTTTAGGCACGGCGATTTGCAGGCGAATAAAGTGGGAGGGCTCAAAGAGGGCTTTGTCAAAGACTCCCATTAGAGAAAACAACCCAGTGTTTCCGTCTCCGTTAATCAGCTCTGCTTAATATGTTTGCAATTGGGAGAGAAAGGTCACAGCATGTCTGTAACCTGTAAATCATCTGTAGCAAATATATATCACATGGACAGTGCTGATACTCAATAGGAATTTTGTGTATAGTCCCCGCAGAATTCATGACTATCTGCTTCAATTTCAAAATTTCAAGTTTAAGAAAAGAGAAAGAATCTAAATTCTATTTGTCAGTGATCATGAATTTTTATCTGTGTCTCTGAGATTATAGACTAAAATAATCTTTCATTAACAATAATTGAAGACATCTAATACCTTAACATGATTTTTCAGCAAAGAGAATGATTTTAAATATGATTTTGGATTTCTATAACATTTTGCTTATTATTTCATAACTCAGTTGATGTATTTTCACCTTTCTTGGAAATGTCCACATATAGTTGTGACCATAGCAACATCATAAAAACTACATATTCCACCTGTTGGATTTGCTGCTGTACATTGTACAACTATTAGAGAGGGTAAACTATAACAATCAAATCCTGTTTCAGAAGAGAAGTTTCTTTAGTACATCTGGAAATGGTACAATAAGAGAAGTATTGATTTGTAGATAAATCCTTCTGAAAAGAAGTTCTAGTAATAGTTGTATGAAATGCATAGTGGGAATATGGCTCACTTTATAACGGCTCGTTAAATCACAGTAAGTAAATAGCATAAGTGCCAAAAATATCAATATTCTATTTGATGCTTCAAAAGAAAACCCACAATAGAAAATAAAAATATAATTGCCACTTCTGCTCCCCCAGTGGTGAAGCTTATCCATGAAGTGCAGATAATAGAACTGCCTATTTGAGCCATTGTTATTTATGTGCATTATAGAAATTCCTTTCTTAAAAGGGAAAACAAATACTTAGAAAATACAATTTCACTTGTCCCAAAATAAAATGTGACATAGCTAATGCATGATAATTTAATTAGTAGTACACAGTTTTTAAATCCTTGTGAATTTAAAGGGAAGGAAATGGGCACCCCCCCCAGTCCCCCACCAAGAGATGGTTAGATAGCATCACCCACTCAGTGGACATGAATTTGAGCAAACTCACCTGGAGGTAATGGAGGACAGAGGAGCCTGGAGTGCTACAGTCCATGGGGTTGCAAGGAGTCTGATATGATTTAGCCACTGATGGACAACAACAAAAAGGAACTTAACTTTTTTCATCTACAAATGAAGGAAGTGAAAGGAGAAATAAAGTATATTGTCCAGGACTGGATAGATCCAAGTGGTTAAGAACAGCTTAGTGAATTTTTCACGGAGGCTAAGAGAGTTTTCTTGAGGCAAAGACACTTAATATAAAATTCACATTCTCCTTTATATTTATTTCTTCCAGGTCTACTTGTTCCTTTAAATAAACATATTATAGAAGTCTCTCTGTTAATGCTGATAAAGTAATGCTTGTAAAGTAGGAAAAAGGAACCAAACAAAATATTTTATCATAGCTTAAGGTGAATGTTCACAAATAAAAGCTTTAAATCCCTAAAGTTGCATGCATTTCATTTCCCACTGAAACCCAACTGTAGAGAAAGGCTGTTTTGTGTGAATTCACAATCCAACAAAACATTCTACTGCCTGATTTGAAGTTATTTTTACTACTTCTAGAGGGGGGAGAGGGGAACTTGCCAACTAAAAAATTGATTATTTTACTGTCTCAGAAATCCTCTACCTTTCAGTCCTTTGTCACAGTGATTTGGAGCATTTGAAAACAAGGGGCCTAAACCTTGGGATTTCTGAATATTACTTTATATTATGTGTACGCTGCTGCTGGTGGTAAGTCACTTCAGTCGTGTCCGACTCTGTGTGATCCCATAGATGGCAGCCCACCAGTCTCCCCCGTCCCTGGGATTCTCCAGGCAAGAACACTGGAGTGGGTTGCCATTTCTTTCTCCAGTGCATGAAAGTGAAAGTCAAAGTCAAGTCGCTCAGTCGTGTCCGACTCTTAGCGACCCCATGGACTGCAGTCCACCAGGCTCCTCTGACTATGGGATTTTCCAGGCAAGAGTACTGGAGTGGGGTGCCATCGCCTTCTCCTTATTATGTGTATAGTTATTTTTAAGTTTTCAAATATAAGTAGCAACCTGCGTCATATAAAATAGCTTTTGTTACTATTATAATGTTTATAAATATTTAGCAAAAAGGTTTACACAAAATTATTCATCATCATCATTATTAACAGTAGTAGGAGTATATTTCCTTTTCTAATAAATGTAAAATGTTATTTGAATTATTCTTTTCCATATTACATTAACTCGAATTAGCTTTTCTTAATTGTTTAGCACTTTAAAAATACTACCTTACTGCAAAAAAAACAAAAAAAATCCTGTTTTTTGAGTTTTTTTCTTTTTCCTTAGTCTTTGAATATACTGTGTCTTCATACCTGGGGACTCGTCTATATAAGACGATTCAAAACAATTGACTTACTCCTGTATGATATTGTGATATATAAGAAATACACACACACACACATATATATATATTGACTCTTCATCCTGGTTTCTGGCACAGAGGTCCTTAATATCATTGAAATTGCCTAAGAAGTAAGATCCAAAAGATACCTCTTTTTAGGTTAGTGAGTTGACTACTAAACTGCACCTAAGGATGGGGGGTGGATGACAGGAGAACTGATGCCAAAATCTCAGTCCCTGTTCACCAGTGCCAAACTGAATTTCAGAAACAGAGTTTTGAGTGAAGTAGAAAAGAACAGCTTTATTGATTTGCCAGGCAAAGAGGGGCACAGTGGGCTTCTGCCCTCACAAAGTCCCAACCCAGGGGGATTTGATGAGAACTTTCATGGCAATGCTTTAAGTAGAGGGATGCTGTAAAGATTGGCACTTCCCAGGTGGCTCAGTGGTAAAGAATCTGCCCCCCAGTGCAAGAGCCACAGGAGACAAGGATTTGATCCATGGGTCTGAAAGATCCCTTGAAGGAGGAAATGGCAACCCATTTCAGTATTCTTCCTGGGATAGTCCCATAAACAGAGGAGCCTGGTGGGCTACAGTTTACGGGGTTGCAAAGAATTGGACATGGTTGAAATGACAGAGCATGCGCAATCTTCTCAATGAGCTTTTCTGATTACTTTAAGGCCAAGTGAGTGGAGGTATGCGTCTTTCTCTGGTATGAAGAATGTTAACCATTTTGTTGTTGTTCAGTCACTCTTTGCGACCCCATGGACCTCACCACACCAGGTTTTCTGTCCTTCAACATCTCCTGAAGTTGGCTCAAACTCATGTCCATTAAGTCAGTGTTAGCTTCCAGCCACCTCATTCTCTGTTGCTCCTTTCTCCTTCTGCCCTCAATTTTTCCCAGCGTCAGGGTCTTTTCCAATGAGTTGACTCTTCACAACAGGTGGCCAAGTTATTGAAGCTTCAGCTTCAACTTCAGAAGCATCACATTCCAGTGAAAATACAAGGTTGATTTCCTTTACAATTGATGGGTTTGATCTGCTTGTTGTCCAAAGGACTCTCAGGAGTCTTCTCCAGCACCACAGTATGAAAGCATCAGTTCTTCAGCTCAACCTTCTTTATGGTCCAACTCTTAAAGAGATTGACCACTTAAAAGAGCTTAATTATGTTGTCATGTGTATCCTTCAAGGTCGTGCCAGGATCCTACTTCAAGACAGCACTCTTCATTTCCTGGCTTGTTCTTCCATAGTCTTTGCCTCACTCTCCCTTCCTAAATTAGCAACTACTTGATTCTACCCTTTGGAACTCGAAAAAGGTCATTAAAGCTAGAGTCAGCTAGGGGACAGAATGATTTCCATGCTTAGGAACCCCACAGGGCCCTGCTTGAGTTCAGAACATGTGATTATAGGAGTTGGAGATTTTAGTCCCACTTCCCTGATATAAGAAGGGGAGAGAAGTTGGAGATTGACTCAATGGCCAATGTCTGATGATTTAATCAATTATACCTATGTAATGAAGCCTCCAAATAGTTGCTTTTGAACTGTGGTGTTGGAGAAGACTCTTGAGATTCCCTTGAATCCAAGGAGATCCAACAGTCCACCCTAAAGGAGATCAGTCCTGATTGTTCATTGGAAGGACTGATGTTGAAGCTGAAAACTCCATACTCTGGTCACCTGATGCGAAGAGCTGACTCATTTGAAAAGACCCTGATGCTGGGAAAGATTGAAGGTGGGAGGAGAAGGGGATGACAGAGGATGAGATGGTTGGATGGCATCACTGACTCATTGGACATGAGTTTGGATAAACTCCAGGAGTTGCTGATGGACAGGAAGGCCCAGTGTGCTGTAGTCCATGTGGTTGCAAATATTCGGACACAACTGAACAACTGAAATGAACTGAACTGAATGAAGCATCCACAGGGAAACCAAAAAGACCAGATTTGGAGAGCATCCAGGTGTTATAAAAGTGGGAATTTGAGGAGAGTGGTGTTCTTGGCTATAGCATGGAAGCTCCAAGTCATTTCCCCCTCCCATGCTCTATGTATCTCTTTCAACTGCTATTCCTGAGATCAGTGTTTTTGTTGAAAAAGACATTGAAAAAGTTGAGTAGTCACTATGCTAGTTTATCTTGCACTGAAGTAGAAAAACCTTTTTAAATAATATGAATTAATGAATAAAATATACTCAAAAGAATTTTTTCAAATACAATTTTTCCGACAGCATAAAGGCATGGATATTTCACTGAGACAACTGTGAGAGGCTTCCTGTATTATGACACCACACATGGGACTGTCCTGGAATTTAAGACCACTAGCTGGGAAAGAATTGTTTCCTCTTTCCCAGCTAAAAAGGCTTTGCACAAGAGATTTTGCATACCACTATCATATATATCTCCAATCTCCCATGAAGATTATGCTCAGGAATGGAGCAAAAATTATAAGTTATTCTTTTTCCTTAAACAACTTACTATAGTAACCCCACCATTGCCCACCTTCCTACTTAAATCAGGCCCTCTCCAGGGCTTCCCAGGTGGCTCAGTTGTAAAGAACTCACCTGAAATGCAGGAGACATAAGAGATGAGGCTTCATTCCCTGAGTCAGGAAGGAGGAGGAAATGACAACCCACTCCAATATTCTTGCCTGAAAAATTCTATAGACAGAGGAGACTGGATAGCTACA
Source organism: Neotragus moschatus (assembly GCA_006410615.1). Taxonomy (NCBI): domain Eukaryota; kingdom Metazoa; phylum Chordata; class Mammalia; order Artiodactyla; family Bovidae; genus Neotragus; species Neotragus moschatus. The sequence continues at coordinate 666,412 of SJYA01002597.1, read as the reverse complement.
GACCATGGGATCACAAAGAGGACACAACTGATCCTGCATGCATGAAAACGAGAGTTGAAGTTTCTCTAATCACCTACCATCATCATGATTTTTATCACTCTGTGATTTGCAGTATCCCCACATCTCATCAGAGTTCTCTTGTTCCAAATATGCCCACTGGCAGATCTGTTTGACATTAGGAAATCCTTTGTATTCTCGTAGTTTTCTTTGAACATCACTTTCAGTTCCCTGTTTTAACTCAAACCATGCTATCGTCTGAAGATTCTTTGGCATTTCATGCTTCTCACTTGAGAAATGGTGTCATTCCCTTAGCCTGGAGTTCCACAGGTCTGGAGTTGGGATCAATGATCTCTTAGCTTGTCATTGCTAGGGTAATTTTTCCTTACTCTTTTATACCTGCTTGCTATCGATTTCATCATACCTAATTCTCCATTTTGAAATCATTTTATTAATGACCAGATGATTAATCCTTATGCATTGAAACTGAATATTTGGTTGGCTGCTGCCTCTGCTACTGCTGCTGCTTTTTACTATTACTACTTTTCTTCTTCTTCTTCTTACTATTAGTTTTAACCACCAACATCATTGTTTTGAAGGATGCTACTGCCTAGTCCCTTCAGTCATGTCCAACAGTATGTGACTCCATAGACTGTAACACATCAGGTTCCTCTGTCCATGGGGATTCTCTAGGCAAGAATACTGGAGTGGGGTAGCCTATCCCTTCTCCAGGGGATCTTCCCCACCCAGGAATCAAATTGGGTTCTCCTGCATCACAGGCAAATTCTTTACCAGCTGAGATACCAGGGAAGTCCTTTTTGAACTATAGTTGACTTAAAATATTATATTTGTTCCAGGTGTATTGCAAAGTAATTCAGTATTTTTACAGATTATACTCCATTAAAAGCTATTATGAGATAATGGCTAGGATTCTCTTTGCTATATGGTATATACTTGCTGCTTCTCTGTTTTATACATATGGCTTGTATCTGTCAATCCCATATCCCTCATTTCCACCCCCTTTACCCCTTCCCTTTCACAAACAATAATTTTATACTGTGTGTATATCTCTGTTTTGCATATTCATGCATTTGTATTTCATTTTAGATTCCTCATATAAGTGGAATATCATGTAGTGGATATCATGCAGTATTTGTCTTTCACTTTGGCCACCTGATCCAAAGAGCTGACCCATTTGAAAAGACCCTTTATGCTTGGAAAGATTGAAGGGATGAGGAGAAGGGGATGACAGAGGATGAGATGGTTGGATGGCATCACCGACTCAATGGACATGAGTTTGTTTAAACTCCGAGAGTTGGTGATAGACAGGGAGGTCTGTTGTGCTGCAGTCCATAGGGTCGCAAAGAGTCAGACAAGACNATCGAACCTAGACCGGCAATCCGTTTCCCTTATGATATCATACATGTTACAATGCCATATTCCCAAATCCTCCCACCCTCTCCCTCTCCCACGGAGTCCAAAAGGCTGTTCTACACATCTGTGTTTCTCTTGCTGTCTCGCGTACATGTTTAACACCACCATCTTTCTGTTAGATTTTGTTTTATGAAATAGGTAAAAAATATTTGTATTATTTATGTCAATGAATGTTCTGCTTATATTTTTTTCTAAGAGTTTTATGGTTTCAGGTCTTACTTTTATGTCTTTAATCCATGTGAGGCTCTTATTTTTGTATATGATGTGAGAAATATTCTGATCTCATTGTTTCACAGAACTAGAACAAATAATCTTAAAATTCTTATGAAACCACAAAAGATACTGAATTGCCAAATCAGTCTTGAGAAAAAGAACAAAGTGGAAGTATTCTCTTCACAGATTTAAATATACAACAAAGTTGCAGTAATCAAAACAGCATGATATTGGCACAAAAAAAAGACACATAGATCAATAGAACAGAAAAGGGAGTCTGGAGATAAACCCACACACGTATGGGCAATTAATCCATGGCAAAGTTGGAAAGAATATACAATGGTGAAAAGACACTCTATTCAACAACTGCCTTCATTTTAAATAAATTCAGCAATCACTTAGATTATCTGCACAACACATTGACTCCTCCTTGCTTTGATTTTCCTATTTTGATTCTTCCTTGAATCTTATGACCACCATTCTAATTCTCCTTGTGATCTCTCCCCCATTGACCTCACATCTTCTTTCAATGTTTCTCACCCCTTTGTAATTCGTACTTCTCAGCTCACTCAGGTTTGATCCCGGGGACCATTATCAAAATTATTTCCTTGCATATGCTCTTGTTCTACTCTTGATTCATAACTGCATGTACTCTGCCCCCTCTAGTGAGCAATAAGCAATACTTTTCTAAAGTATTGAAAACTATATATATAAGAGAGGGGGTTTACTACCATATTTGTGGCAATGAAGCATGAACCATGGACAGACTCTGGGATCTTGGATTGATGCATGTATCATGTGCCAAATAATGCAGCAGAAGTAGAATTCAGGATTCATTATTCATGGCCGGTCTTTGTTTTTCATCATAGTTTGAAGAACTTCAATATTTTCCAGTCTTTATGTAGATGATGAAAATTTAGGAAGTTCTCAGAATCCTTGAAGTCTTTCCTTGGATATTCATAAACCATTCAGAACATGGATGACTTATATGAGTCCTTTATTTTTTTAAAAATTCTGCTTATATTTATAATTGTCACCTGATTATCACTGTTATTATTATTGCAACTGCTACTGCTATCACTCATAATGATACAAGGCAGTTGATAGAATCAGGAGTAGAAACCAGTTCTATTTAAATTTAATGCCCATTCTGATAAGCACTATGCAGTCTCCTTCAACTGCTCATTGGCAACAAAACACATTATGACTCTAGGCACTGATGGCCAAATGTAGCTGTAATATTATGTATCCTTTGGAAAGATTTCTCATCCACAAAATGTCTATACAGCATAGAATTATACCTAAAATGTAAATTCTTACTATACATATTTTATGATATATAACTTAGGAAATTGTGTATCTACATTTACAATAAGTTTTAATAAGGAATTGGGTTAAAAGAACACACCAATTTATAAGTGATTTATAAGTATTAAGCATATTTTAAAGCTTTTTTTTTTTTCTTTTTTCTGGCTCATGAGTAAATCTTTGGAAATACTTAGAAATGTTCATCCAGATTATGTTAGTCAGATAAGTATTCTGAAAATAATGTGTTATAACAAAAATTCCCTTAACACCTACATTAGAGAAAGATATATTTAAAAAATCTCTAGATTTTTACTCATCTTTGTATTTCTTTAGCACATGAAATAAAACTAGTTAGCCAGTAAATGCACTTTATATGTTTCAAACAAAATGAAAATTTAGTAAAAAATATTGTTATTTATTTTCCTTTTTACTTAAAATAGTGTTGGTATAAGTGGGTATATAACATCGTATGCTTATTCTAAAAGTCAAACGGAGATCACTGAATAAAACTCAAATAAAAGAAAATTTCTAGTGCTATATTTTAGCATGTAACTTAAGTCACCAACACATTTAATTTTAAATAAATGAGATTACATCCTGTATATTATTTTTATCATGGAAACTTTAAATTTTTTTTTACTTCTTCTTTTCCCCTTATTTTTCTTCCTCTCTGCCCTTCTTTTCTTTTCAAACCCTTTCTTTCAATGTAGGTACTAACATTAACAGTCTCTTATACAATTTTCTGTACCTTCTGTGATCAAATTTAAAAATCTATCTATTCATATTTTATCTGTATGTCTTTGTATCTATGCATCTATGTCTCTATCACATATTTATATCTATCAATCGCTCTACCTATTAGTGTTTTAATTAAAAATAGACCATATATTTTATTACCTTCTGAGAAACCTGCTTTACCACTTAATATATTGTGGAACATCTCTAGAAGCCAATTGATGAGCCATGCCATGTAGGGCCACCCAAGATGGATGGGTCATGATGGACAGTTCAGGCAAAACGTAGTCCACTGGAGAAGGGAATGAAAAACGCTTAAGTATTCTTGCCTTGACAACCCCATGAACAGTGTGAAAAGGCAAAAAGACTGGACACTGAAAGATGAACTCCCATGTTGGTAAGTGCCCAATATACTACTGGAGAGCAGTAAAGAAATAACTCCAGAAAGAATGAAGAGACGGAGCCAAAGCAACACCACCACCCAGTTGTAAATGTGACTGGTGATGAATGTAAAGTCCAATGCTGTAAAGAGTGATATTGTATAGGAACCTGGAATGTTAGGTCCATGAATCAAAGCAAATTGGAAGTGGTCAAACAGGAGATGGCAAGAGTGAACGTTGACATTTTAGGAATCAGCAAACTAAAATGGACTGGAATGGGTGAATTTAACTCAGGTGACATTATATGTACTATTGTAGGCAAGAATCCCTAGGAAGAAACAGAGTAGCCATCATGGTCAACAAAACAGTCTGTAATACAGCATTTGGATGCAATCTCAAAAATGACAGAATGATCTCTGTTTGTTTCCAAAGCAAACCATTTAATATCACAGTAATCTAAGTCTATGCCCTAACCACTAATGCTAAAGAAGCTGAAGTTCAATGGTTCTATGAAGACTGGCAAGGCTTTCAAAACTAAATGCCAAAAAATGAATTTTCATTATAGGGTACTCGAATGCAAAAGTAGGTAGTCAAGAAGTACATGAGTAACAGGAAAATTTGGCTTTGGAGTACAGAATGAAGCAGGGCTAAGAGTTTTGCCAAGAGAACACACTGGTCATAGCAAACATCTTCTTCCAACAACACAAGAGAAGACTCTACACATAGCCATCACCAGATGGTCAATACCAAAATCAGATTGATCATATTCTTTGCAGCCAAAGATGGAGAAGCTTTATACAGTCAGCAAAAACAAGACCAAGAGCTGACTGTGGCTTCAGATCATGAACTCCTTATTGCCAAATTCAGACTTAAATTAAAGAAACTAGGGAAAACCACTAGACCATTCAGGTATGACCTAAATCAAATCCCTTTCAATTATACAGTGGAAGTGAGAAATAGATACAAGGGATTAGATCTGATAGAGTGCCTGAAGAACCATGGACAGAGGTTTGTGACATTGTAAAGGAGGTAGTGACCAAGACCATCCCCAAGAAAAAGAAATGCACAAAGGCAAAATGGTTGTCTGAGGATGCCTTACAAATAGCTGTGAAAAGAAGAGAAGTGAAAAGCTAAAAAGAAAAGAAAATATATACCCAGATGCAGAGTTCCAAAGAACACCAAGGAGAAATAAGAAAGCCTTCCTCAGTGATCAGTGTAAAGAAATAGAGGAAAACAATATAATGGGAAAGACTAGAGATCTTTTCAAGAAAACTACAGATACCAAGGGAATATTTCATGCAAAGATGGGCACAATAAAGGATAGAAATTGTATGGATCTAACAGAATCAGACACTATTAAGAAGAGGTGGCAAGAATACACAGAAGAACTATACAAAAAAGGTGTTCACAACCCAGATATTCAGGATGGTGTGATCACTCATCTAGAGCCAGACTTCCTGGAATGCAAAGTCTAGCGGGCCTTAGGAAGTATCACTATGAATAAAGCTAGTGGAATTCCAGTTGAGCTATTTTAAATCCTAAAAATTGATGCTGTGAAAGTGCTGCACTCAGCATGCCAGCAAATTTGGAAAACTCAGCAGTGTCCACAAGACCAGAAAAGGTCAGTTCTCATTCCAATCCCCAAGAAAGGCAATGCCAAATAATGCTTAAACTACCATTCAATTGCAATCATTTCACACACTAGCAAAGTAATGCTCAAAATTCTCCAAGCAAGGCTTCACATTATGTGAATCGTGAACTTCCATATGTTCAAGCTGGATTTAGAAAAGCCAGAGGAACCAGAGATCAAATTGGCAACATCCTTTGGATCATCAGAAAGACAAGAGAGTACCAGAAAAAAAAATCTATTTCTGCTTTATTGACTATGCCAAAGCGCTTAACTATATGGATCACAACAAACTGTGGAAAATTCTTCAAGAGATGAGAATAACAGACCACCTGACCTGCCTCCTGAGAAATCTGTTTGAAGGTCATAAAAGCAACAGTTACAACTGGACATGAAACAACAGACTGGTTCCAAATCGGGAAAAGAGTACACCAAGGCTGTATATTGTCACCCGGCATATTTAACTTATATGCAGAGTACTTCTTGAGAAATGCTGGGCTGGATGAAGCACAAGCTGAAATCAAATTCCTGGGAGAAATACCAATAACCTCGGTGCCATGTAAATGGCACCATCCTATGGCAGAAAGCAAAGACAAACTAAAGAGCAACTTGATGAAAGTGAAAGAGGACATTGAAAAGTTAGCTTAAAACTCAACATTAAGAAAACTAAGATCATGGCATCCAGTCTGATCAGTTCATGGCAAATAGATGGGGAAACAATGGAAACAGTGACAGACTTTCTTTTCTTAAGCTCCAAAATCGCTGAAGATGGTGACAGCTGCCAAGAAATTAAAAGACATTTGCTCCTTGGAAGAACAGCTATGACCAACCCAGACAGCATATTATAAAGCAGAGACGTTACTTTGCCAACAAAGGTCTGTCTTGTCAAAGTTATGGCTTTTCCAGTAGTCATGTATGGATATGAGTGTAGGACTATAAAGAAAGCTGAGTGCCAAAGAATTGATGCTTTCGAACTGTGGTGTTGGAGAAGACTCTTGAGAGTCCCTTGGACTGCAAGGAGATCCAACCAATCCATCCTAAAGGAAATCAGTCCTGAATATTCATTAGAAGGACTGATGCTGAAGCTGAAACTCCAATACTTTGGCCACCTGATACGAAGACTTTACCTAATGGAAAAGACCCTGATGCTGGGAAAGACTGAAGGCAGGAGGAAAAGGGAACAACCGAAAATGAGATTGTTGGATGACATCACTGACTCAGTGGACGTAAGTCTGAGTGAAACCCAGGAGTTGGTGATGAACAGAGAGACCTGGCATGCTGCAGTCCACGGGGTCACAAAAAGTTGGACTCAACTGAGTGACTGAACTAAGCTACACTGAACTGATTGCTTCAAAGGTTGCTAAATATTTTATGTAATATTTATGAATTTTTAAAGTTTACATTTATATTAAATTTTTCAAATGCAAGTTTTGAATTTGCCTTGCTTAGTGAAACAGTACAGCCACCTGTTTTCAAGTTTCTTTTATTTACTTATTTTTCGCTATGCTGAGATCTTAGTCCCCAGGCTAATGATTGAAGTCATTCCCCTGCAGTGGCAGCTCAGAGTCCTAACATTTGTACTGCTAGGGAATTTCCTGTTTTTAAATTTCTGAATTTTAGTGCCTACACTCTTCTTTTCTGCGAATTTCTTCATTGGGATATCAGGAAGGAAGCATATATATATGTGTTCACTTCTCCGAGTAATGCAGGCTCTATGTTTAGGTTTGAGTTTATTGATTTATAGAGGAACAAAATATAATGGCATTTGCTCTACCAAACTTGAAAAGAAAAATATGAATTGAGAAAGTTTGATATTGAACACCCTGGTATTAACAGTTTAGCTACTAAAAGCAAGGATTCTTAAATCAAAGAAATTTGTTATAAACAGTATCTCAAAGCTTCAAAAGAGGAGGCTGCTCATACAAATAACAGAAGCTGTAGAGAATTGAGAGAAGAGAAATGTTTCCTCAACAATGAATTTAAATGCTATTCTATGTGTGTCTCATGTTTTGATTTCTTTAATAGCAATTTCTAATTGGTGGTTCATAAGGATGCTTCCACCCATGCCATTAATATAAATGTCTTGTAAATCTTTCAGCTGCTAATGTCCTTTTTAACTTTTTTTCCCAAGTCTTTTAAAGGTAAATGTAACTTGTATTATCCTTTTATATTTTTAGTTTTTTTTTGTTTTATATTTTCTTAAATTTATTTTTCTACTGTGTATTTTATAAAGTGTATGATATATCAGCATATTCTGAAACATTTTACAATCATAGTAAACATATTATATATTGCACAACAATTATAGTTAACATATTATAAGATGCTATACATATATCTTAAATGCACAGCCAAAAAAGGATTGAAAGGTCTGAGTTGAACAGTGACTTTAAAATCATCTCCATAAATAAGCAAACCTTTAAAGAATATCTTCACACACAGTACTTTGCTAGAAGCACAAAACACCAGAATGGAAAGTCTGAGTTTCTTAAGACACGATAGGGATAATTTATACCCTGCAAAGTGAAGGTGACCTTGAGTTTTCTTTTAAACCAATAAAAAGGAAAGACTTTTGACTCTTATCTCCTGCCTGTTAGCATCTAAAACTGGTTGGAGTAACTAGATCAGTGGTGCTTGACCCTGTTCATGCATGAAAATCACCTGAGAATAGGTTTCTCATCCTCAGATTCTGACTTAGTTGTTCTAGGTTGAATACAGCCCAGATCCTGGCAGTTTCCTTGGCTTCCCTGGTAAGTCCATCCTCCCAGCCACAGGCTTGGGAGCTGATCTGAGAAAGAGCTTGCAGATTCACTCCTTGGTTAAGTTCAGGAGAGGGTCTAAGCATCTGATGTCTTGACAGCTCCAAAGACTCTAGTTTCCACTGCTTCCAACATGATATGCATTGCTCATGGTTCAGTTCAGTTGCTCAGTCGTATCCGACTCTTTGTGACCCCATGAATCACAGCATACCAGGCCTCCCTGTCCATCACCAACTCCTGGAGTTCACTCAGACTCAGGCCCATCGAGTCAGTGATGCCATCCAGCCATCTCATCCTCAGTCGTCCCCTTCTCCTCCTGCCCCCAATCCCTCCCAGCATCAGAGTCTTTTCCACCTCACTCTTCTCATGAGGTGGCCAAAGTACTGGAGCTTCAGCTTTAGCATAATTCCTTCCAAAGAAATCCCAGGGCCGATCTCCTTCAGAATGGACTGGTTGGATCTCCTTGCAGTCCAAGGGATTCTCAAGAGTCTTCTTCAACACCACAGTTCAAAAGCATCGATTCTTTGGCGCTCAGCCTTCTTCACAGTCCAACTCTCGCATCCATACATGACTACTGGAAAAACCATAGCCTTGACTAGACGGACCTTAGTTGACAAAATAATATCTCTGCTTTTGAATATGCTATCTAGGTTGGTCATAACTTTTCTTCCAAGGAGTAAGCATCTTCTGATTTCATGGCTGCAGTCACCATCTGCAGTGATTTTGGAGCTCATGGTAGATGTAATTTTTCATACTTCTTTAATGAACTCCTTATTGTTCATTTGTTTTAAATACTTTGCATATACCATTCCTTCTCCCAGGGAACTCTNAGGAGTAAGCATCTTCTGATTTCATGGCTGCAGTCACCATCTGCAGTGATTTTGGAGCTCATGGTAGATGTAATTTTTCATACTTCTTTAATGAACTCCTTATTGTTCATTTGTTTTAAATACTTTGCATATACCATTCCTTCTCCCAGGGAACTCTCACCACTCTCAGCATTTTTTTTTTTACTCTTTCAAAAGAGGTTAAATGTATTCTCTGTGAGGGTGTTCCTCATGCAAAGGTAATTCACCACTCTTTAGATATTACTAATGGTCAAATGTTTCTTTCTGTTTCTCAGAGATAAATAGACCCTGCTCCCTCTATCAGAGAGCAAGTTCCTTGGAGGCTAAAATCTAGGCTTATTTACACATTGTGGCATTACCACCACATATTACATGCCTACCACATAGGTAAGCTCATTCAAAATGATTGTCACTCAGTTGTGTCCAACTGTTTGTGATCTCATGGGGTGTTACCCGCCAGGCTCCTTTTTCCATGGGATTACCTGGGCAAGAATACTGGAATGGTTAGTCATTCCCTTCTTCAAGGGATCTTTCCAACCCAGGGATAAAACCCAGGTCTCCTGCATGCAGGTAGATTCTTTACCATCTCAGCCACAAAGCTCATAAAAGGGGCCCTCTAATTTTTAACTTGGCCAATTGATTAATATATAAGATCTCATTTTTTTTCTAAAATAAAGATCTATCTTCAATCATTGCATTATCTGTAAAATATAGCTAACTTATCTATACAGATAATTTAACAGAATAACATAGACATATATTTATTAAAAATACACATTTAAAGGTAATGTAACATTAGTCAAGCTTTGGTTTTATAGTTTTAACTACTGTGTATGAAGGTTAGTATCTTAGTAACTATATATTAACTTTTGGTCTTTAAATGAAAAAAGCACACAGGAATTAAAAAAAAAAAACCACCATTATACTTACACTTTGTTTTGCTTTAAGTATAATTGATGTTATTCTTTAATGACAGTTTGAAAACTGACCATGTTGGTTACTGCACTAGATATCTTCTAAATTTACCTCATCTGATCTTCTTTTCTTGTGTGTGTGTGCTAAATCACTTCAGTCCTGTCTGACTATTTGGAACCCTATGGATTGCAGCCCATCAGGCTCCTCTCTCTGTCCATGGGATTCTCCAGGCAAGAACACTGGACTGGGTGGACCCAGGGATGGAAACCGTGGTTCTTAGACTTCTGCATTAGCAGGTGGATTCTTTGCACTAGGGCCAACTGGGAAGCATCACCTGAATTTTAGAAATGGTCAGATGTAAAAACCAAATCACACAGCTCATAGGTAGCTCAGCTGTGCTTGAACCCAGAACTGTCTAACTCTGATACTTTTGTTATTTTTAGTGTACTGGATGCAAGAACATCAGATGACATATTCTGAGTGCACTTATCTGACTTCACCCTTTGAGAGAATGGGTTTGATAATTTAGATAATAATTCTGTGTTTTCCTGTGTGAATCTGAGAGAGTTACCCAAACTCTTATAGCCTCAGTTTTCATACAACAAAGGAAGAAAGAATCACAGGAGCTCTGTGAAGGCCCCATGAGGCAATAGCATTGCTATCAGTTCAGTTCAGTTCAGTCGCTCAGTCGTGTCTGACTCTTTGCAACCCCATGAATTGCAGCACGCCAGGCCTCTCTGTCCATCACCAACTTCCAGAGTTCACACAAACTCTTGTCCATCAAGTCAGTGATGCCATCCAGCGATCTCATCCTCGGTCGTCCCCTTCTCCTCCTGCCCCCAATCCCTCCCAGCATCAGAGTCTTTTCCAATGAGTCAACTCTTCATGTGAGGTGGCCATAGTACTGGAGTTTCAGCTTTAGCATCATTCCTTCCAAAGAAATCCCAGGGTTAATCTCCTTTAGAATGGACTGGTTGGATCTCCTTGCAATCCAAGGGACTCTCAAGAGTCTTCTCCAACACCACAGTTCAAAAACATCAGTTCTTTGGTGCTCAGCTTTCTTCATAGTAAAACTTTCACATCCATACATGACCACTGGAAAAACCATAGCCTTGACTAGATGGACCTTTGTTGGCAAAGTAATGTCTCCATTTTTCAATATGTTATCTAATTTTGTCATAACTTTTCTTCCCAGGAATAAGTGTCTTTTAATTTCATGGCTGCAATTACCATCTGCAGTGATTTTGGAGCCTGCCAAAATAAAGTCTGACACTGTTTCCACTGTTTCCCCATCTATTTGCCATGAAGTGATAGGACCAGATGCCATGATCTTCGTTTCCTGAATGTTGAGCTTTAAGTCAACTTTTTCACTCTCCTCTCACTTTCTTCAAGAGCCTTTTTAGATAACTGCCTTAAGTGACTGATGTCAAATTTGTAATTTTGACTTTTAGGCAGGACTGAAGTACACCTACAAGGACATGGCCCTGGTCTAGTTCAAGCATCCTTCTGGTCCCAGTGGCCGACTTATATCATCCTAGTTGACACTGGCTGTTTCTCTACATTGTCTACTGGGTCAAGACTAAACATCTGGTTTTGCATCATTTCACTGACAGCTGAAGTCTCAGGTGCCTCTTGTTTTTACTTTGGCATTCCAGAATAACACTGAGAGCTAACATTGACTAAGCCTATGCATGGAATATTAACTCAGTTATGCCAAGTGTGGAAAAGACAAGATGATGGAGAAAAATTCACTCTTGCATGTAGAGGAGAATACAACACTGTTAAGTGGAAAAGCTGAAGGAGAAAATGAAAGTGATATTTACTGAACCTTTGCAAAATGCAACATGAGAGCACATCTCCTAACCAGTAGCAAAGCACAGTAATAAAAAATGGGGTAATAATGTCACTAGGATTAGATTTGTGCTTTGTGTAACACACATTGTTAGAGTAGGGCATGATTCTGCTGGGTATGTCAGTTTCACATATAATTAATTATATTTAACGTGTGTATGAGTTTAAACCAATTTGAGTTATCATTTTACATATCCTGTGTGACAATCTTTGTGTTTTAAAGTAAATGTTTAGGGACTTCCCTGGAGGCCCAGTGTTTAAGAATCCATTTTCAATGCAGGGGACACAGGTTCGATCCCTGGACAGGAACTGTCCCACATGCAGCAGAGCAACTAAGCCCATCTGTGCTCAACTACTGAAGTCCAGGGTCTCTGGAGCCCAAGCACCACAAGTGCTGAGCCTGCAAGTCACAACCAGAGAGGCTAAGCTCAGTAACGAAACATCCTGCATGATGCAACAAAGATCCCACATGCAGGTAAGACCTAATTCAGCCAAATAAATCAGCAAAGTGAATGTTTAGATAATTCATGTATAGCTAATAGAGTTGAGTTCAAATCTACCATATTGCTCTTCATTTTCACTTGTCATTTTCTCCTTATTCTACCTTCCCTGCCATTCTTTATATTGTAGCTTTCCAAGATGTACAGTGGTAAGGAGTCTACCTGTCAATGTAGGAGATGCAGGTTTGCCCTCTGGGTCAAGAAGATCCCCTCAAGGACAAAATGGCATCCCATTCCAATATTCACGCCTGGAAAATTCCATGGACACAGGAGTCCAGCTGGCTGCAGTCCATGGGGTTGCAAAGCCATTCTTTATATTAGTTACTTGAAAAACTTTTCTTTTATTTCATGTTCCATTTTCTACTAGCTCTTTCATTATACTGTTTGTTATGATCTCCCATTGGTTATCTTAGAAATTGAAAATGCAGTTTTAACATATTAGAGACAACTATATATATATATATATATATATATATATATATATTTTATTTCCAGAGACAGCAAATTAGTATTTTTAAAACATGTAAAACAATGGAAAATATAATTAAATAGAATAACTTCATGCACTGTGCATACGTTTTGTGCAATTGTTACCCATCCTATATTTTTTATAAAGCACAAGTATTTAGTATTATTTCACGCAGTGAATAGAATTTTATATTTAGTCATGTATTTACCATTTCTAACATTGCTTATTCCTTGGTTTTATCTGTTTCCATCTGAGATATTGCATTTCCCATAGTGGAGGTATACTTGAATTTTTCTGAGACTATTTTAATTTCATGTTTATTTTTGAACGATATTTTTGCTTTTTATAGAATTCTTTTTTAACCATTCTATCTTATTTCATTACTTTTCTTTGCCTCCTGCTGAAACAAAGTTTCTGTTGAGAAGTTGGTTTTCTTTCTTATTATTAATCATGAAAGATAATATTTCTTTATCTCCAGGTGATTTTAAAATTTATTCTTTCCCTTTCATTCTCTGAGATTTGGTTATGTTTGTCTTAGGTGTCATTTTTTCTGTGTCTGTTTGTGTGGTTTATTTATTCACTCTCTTAAACACATGGTTTGATATCCATTTTTATATTTGAAAAACTATTTTTCATTATTTCTTTTAAAAATTGCTTCTAACCCACTCTCCCTCTTTCTGCTTACTCTAGGACCTCAGTCACATACATGTTAATTTTGGTATCATATGCTGCATTTCTCTTATATGCACTCTCTTTTTCAATTTTTTCTCTGTGTTTCAGAAAGGATATTTTCCCTTGAATAGTCCTCTAGTTTCTAATCCTATTTTTTTTGTTTGTTTGTTTGCTAATACCAGCCTGGTGTTAACTTATTAAACCATTTTGTCAACTATTTTCTCTATTTAAAAAGCTAATCCTCACTATTTTGATGCTTGAGCTTGTTACAACATCCATATTATTTTCAAGTGTAGTTCTGTTGACAGTTTCACCTCCTGAATATCACTTGACTGTTTTATCTCCTAACGTGTCTAGTTATTTTTATTGCATACTGAACATTGTGGATAATATGTTCTGAGAATTGGGATTATACTGTCTTTTTCTGAAGGGTATTGATATTTGTTCTGATAAGCAGTCTTATCCTCACGGAGCTTCTTGATCCTGTTGAAACTTGATTTTAGGCCCATGAGAGCAAATTTATTTCTGTTTGATCTTGTTCCTACTGCATTTCAGAGCTTCAGCTGAATACTCAAAATCTTCACTGTTATATCCATTCCGACTGGATTCATATACAAATACACTTCAGCACTATGAACTCTCTGATTTTTCCATTTGACTCTGCCAGCCAGTATTTGCTCTGTCCTAGGTAGCCAAAGTTTTCTGATGAACATCTATAGTCATGAATATCAGCAGAATTTTTATATACATTTTGAAGAAAACTTGTATGCAGTTTTTGCCTGTCTTGGGTTCTTTCTTCAAAACTTTGTTGCCATGTCTACCTTAGTGCCCAATCTCTGTTTCATCTGCATAGCGATATAGCTACTTTCTTTGCACACTCCATTTTCCTGAACACTTTTCGAAAACACACCCAGGAAAAAAGCTAAGATAAATGTGGAGCTCACTTTTAATGCTTTCCTTATCTCAAGTATCATAGCCTTGAATTGGCTATTGTCCTAGAGAAAAATTGGTGTCTCAATTAAATTAACCTCAAGTAGGGAAGAGGTAATTCACAGATCTGTAACTGTTATCTTTTTCTTTTTTCCACAGATGCCTTATGTGAATCTTTATGGTATAAAAGTCTCATCTCTTGCACACATGCCTGAATCTAAGCCATGCGCTCTTATTTTCAGGTAGCTGAATATGGCAGTTTATTTTTTACTTCCTTATGTTGGTTGGTTTCTCTGTCTAGAAAGCTTCCAATTTAATTTAGTCTCTCTCTCCCTGCCCATGCTACCTTCACACTCATTGTACCTAAAGAAAACATACTCAACTGTCAAGACATCGTTCAAATATAACATTTTCTTTGAACTCTTCCCCTCCAAGTTCAAGCAGAATTAAAAGCTTCTTGCTATATTTTTCAAAAGTCACTGAACATAATATATTTTTATGTTTAATATATCACATACTGGGTTATATGCTTTTGAAGCAAATCATATTTTCCCCAATTGTTTGTGTTTCTCTCTCTTCAACTGTAACATGTGCATGGAAATGAAGGTAATTAATACATGTCAGGTAACAAAGAAATGGCCATGTGAATAAAATGTGTAATAATACATTTTATTTCATAAGCAATATTGATATGATATGCTTAGTGCATTAGGTAAAATATCTCTGATTATTCTAACCATATTCCAAGTAAGATTAAAACAAATGACTGAGGAAGAAGTTTCCATAATAGGTAGTCATGAGTTTAGTAACCAAGAGTCTGCTTTTCTGAATCTAGACTCCATATTCTTTCCAGTAACCAAAGCTATTAATTCTTCGTTTGAATGGAGATTTATGCAAAATTATTATTTTAAAATATACAGATGATATACAGCAATAAGAAATAAGAGAAAACTCTTAATTCTGTGTTGTAATCCAGATTAATAGGATA
>SJYA01002597.1:566149-650631 GCA_006410615.1 Neotragus moschatus | reverse complement strand
CAGATAAATAAGATAGAATCATTAAAATAGATGTAATCTCTCAATTCACATATGCAGACATATACATACACTTATACATTTTTAAGAGATATTCATTACTAATTTCTTAAAATATCATCAAAATCTCAAGAAAGAAACATAACACTTTAAAAAAATGTAATATATTCAGAATTTTCCACATTAGGAAACACATATGCAAAATATGTTTGTATAATTTGAAGTAGAAAACTTGTGACTAATTTACCATTAAAAATTTATAGAACTGTAAAGTATACAACCAAGTGATGTCTTATAAATCCTTATTAACATGTACATATAATCTGAACCAAAATTTTCTCTGAAAGCTAAGTATGGATGATTTATATATACAAGTATAAAGCAATTATTTCATTTGAATAGCAATTTATACCATCTAGGTAAAATCATTCTTTTGTTAATCACTTAGAAGTAGAAAAGACTCTGTGACAATGTATTTAATCACTGCAACAGTGAGACAAATTTAGGCCGAATTATACATCTCTGTTTTCTATTACTGTGAAAGGGGAATTAGGCTCCTCACTGATATTACATTAGATGATACACTTACGTTTTCTGTTTCAAACAGATTTTATCAATTACAATTAATAAATCAAACAGTTTCCAGTTTCAGAACCCTGACAGTTTTCTCTTGCCATTATATAATACTTCTTATTAAACAAAAAATGCAGAAATACATTTTATAAGTGATTGTCTAAATTAAAATACCAAACACACTGAGACTACACTTTCTATTATATCTACTTTTCAAGTAGTTGAACACAGTTCCTAAATTCTTTGGGCAGAAGTGTCACTGTCTTACTCTCTCTTTTACTTCTTTCTATTGTTTACCTTCTTCTTCACTCAGGTTGATTTCTAGTTTGGGGCACATTATTGGCAAATGGCAACTAACCATGAAATCATTACAACTATGGTGGCAGTTTAATTTCTATGTGCAAATAGAAGAGTTTCTCTAATTCCTATGTATACCAATTTTTGTACTAAGGTACAAAATGACACAAAATTATGTTATTCCAATACTTTGGCCACCTGATATGAAGAACTGACTCACTGGAAAAGACCCTGATGCTGGGAAAGATTGAAGGCGGAAGGAAAAGAGAGCAACAGAGGATGAGATGGCTGGAGGGCATCACTGACTAAGTGGACATGAATTTGAGAAAGCTCTGAGAGTTGGTGATGGACAGGGAAGCCTGGCATGCTTGGGGTCACAAAGAGTCAGATATGACTGAATGACTGAACTGAACTGAATCAACTATTTGGAAACTAGGAAACTAAAAACTAGAAAAAATATATATTTTTTAAATCTTACATTCTCTATAATCTTACTGAAAGGCCACAATCTATGTATAATTCTATAGAAACGGCTTCTAGGATATAGAGAAAGAATGAAACTACAATAAAAATTAGTACACATGAAAAGATGAGGTTGTATTAGCCCTAATATAGTTCTTGAAATAGCAAAATACCAGAGGGAAATATCTGCATATCTGCCTAGCTGCAGGCTGTTTTGCCTCCAAGCAAACAGGAATGCCTTTTCTTCTATATTGTATTATTTCTTTCCAAACTGTATGAGATTGACCATTCAGTTCAGTTCAGTTCAGTCGCTCAGTCGTGTTCGACCCCATGAATCGCAGCATGCCAGGCCTCCCTGTCCATCACCAACTCCCAGAGTTCACTCAAACTTACATCCATTGAGTCGGTGATGCCAGCCAGCCATCTCATCCTCTGTTGTCCCCTTTTCCTCCTGCCCCCAATCCCTCCCAGCATCAGAGTCTTGTCATGAGGTGGCCAAAGTACTGGAGTTTCAGCTTTAGCATCATTCCTTCCAAAGAACACCCAAGGCTGATCTCCTTCAGAATGGACAGGTTGGATGTCCTTGCAGTCCAAGGGACTCTCAAGAGTCTTCTCCAACACCACAGTTCAAAAGCATCAGTTCTTCAGCGCTCAGCTTTCTTCACAGCCCAACTCTCACATCCATACATGACCACTGGAAAACCATAGCCTTGACTGCTTAAATCAGATCAATTTATATATGACTATTCCTTTCCGTTGTCTTAAAGGAAACAAGAATTAAACAGTGATCTACTAAAAAATGTTGTTAGTTTGAGGTTCTTTGTAGCAGAAATGAATAATGTGCATCAGGATGATAAAAGCCTGTCAGCAGTTATTATACACTTAACTTTGTCATGCTATTATACTTCAGTTGTAAAACAGTTGAAATTTAATGTTCTAATGCTGTAAATTAAAAGTAAATTAGGGAATCTAGGAAATGTTTCTTTTATTCTAGATCAGGTAAATTCTCAAAATGAAATTTAAATGTGAATTTAGTTTTGAGTGTGAGCTTCTACATTTATTGAAATCTCTAACTTTCCAAAGATATTTTTAAGCAATTATATTGAATGATCTAGTAGCCCTTTAAGTACTAAAGGGAAAAAAGATGTTATTTTTTAAATTTATGGTTAAAATAAATTTTATAAAATGGTTTCACATAAGTTTTGAGTCCACAAAGACCTATTTTTTAAAATATGTAATTGTTGTCTACCCAAGAAATTTAGAAGGAAAACATTTCCAAAAATCTTTATAATTTATTAAAGTGAATAATAAATTCACTCTATCTCTTCTTTCCGTGATATTTTTTGCAATTTTCTCGCTTCTCACTTCACATGTGGATAATAAACAGGATCCCCAAACACAAAGACTGATGTATTTTCAGAGGTTGAACATGTTAAATGTTGACTATGTTTATAACTACATATTTGAGTGTGAAAGGAAGAAGTTGGTTGGTCCTCTTAATCAAATTCTATATGTAAATGGAGGTGTTAAGATCCATATAGTCAGAGGTATAGCTTTTCCAGTAATCATGCATGAGTGTGAGAGTTGGACCATAAAGAAGGCTGAGTGCCAAAGAATTGCTGCTTTTGAACTGTGGGGTTGGAGAAGACTCTTGAGAGTCTTTTGGACTGCAAGGAGATTAAACCAGCCAATCCTAAAGGAAATCAGTCATGAATATTCATTGGAAGGACTGATGTTGAAGCTTCAATACCTTGGCCCCTGATGTGACGAGCCGACTCATTACGAAGACCTTTATGTTAGGAAAGATTGGATGCAAGAGGAGAAGGGGATGACAGAGGATAAGAAGGTAGGATGGCATCATGAACTCAATGGACAAGAGTCTGAGCAAGCTCCAGGAGTTGGTTATGGACAGGGAAACCTAGCATTTTGCAGTCCACAGGATCCCAAAGAGTTGGACATTCAGTTCAGTTCAGTCAGTCAGTCGTGCCTGACTCTTTGCGACCCCAAGAACTGCAGCATGCCAGGCCTCCCTATCCATCACCAACTCCTGGAGTTCACCCAAACTCATGTCCATCAAGTTGGTGATGCCATCCAGCCAACAAATCCTCCATCGTCCCCCTTTCCTTCTGCCCCCAGTCCCTCCCAGCATCAATCTTTTCCAATGAGTCAACTCTTCTCAGATGTGGCCAAAGTATTGGACTTTCAGCTTTAGCATCAGTCCTTCCAATGAACACCCAAGGCTGATCTCCTTCAGAATGGACTGGTTGGATCTCCTTGCAGTTCAAGGGACTCTCAAGAGTCTTCTCCAACACCACAGTTCAAATGCACCAGTTCTTCTCAGCTTTCTTCACAGTCCAACTCTCACATCCATACATGACTACTGGAAAAACCATAGCCTTGACTAGATGTACCTTTGTTGGCAAAGTAATGTCTCTGCTTTTGAATATGCTCTCTAGGTTGGTCATAACTTTCCTTCCAAGGAGTAAGAGTCTTTTAATTTCATGGCTGCAGTCACCATCTGCAGTGACTTTGGAGCCCAAAATAATAAAGTCTGACATTTTTTCTACTGTTTCCCCATCTATTTCCCATGAAGTGATAGGACCAGATGCCATGATCTTCGTTTCCTGAATGTTGAGCTTTAAGCCAACTTTGTCACTGAGAAATTAAATTGAACTGAACTACCTTTATTAAGAATTCCATCCATACATTTTATTCACACTCCTGTTTTGCTTATATGTTTTAAGATTTTTTAAAATACTCATTTATTTATTTGCCTGTGTCAGGTCTTAGTTGCAACACACAGGATCTTGGTTGAGGCACGCCGGTTGTTTCATTACTGTGTGTGGGCTTCTGTCTATTTGTTGCATGTAGGCTCCAGAGCTCGTGGGCTTAATTGCTTCATGGTATGTAGTATCTTAGTACTTCTCTGATTAGGGATCAAATAGGCATACCCTGCTTTGGAAGGCAATTCTTACCCACTGTTCCACCAGTAAAATTCCTAGATTTTTCTTAAGTATGATTATAGCATTGATTTTTTTTAAGAGACTTCTGTCAGCCTTTCCTTATCTTGGCTCCTGAAATCACCAGTTTGAGTACTTTGGTAGCTAACTCTCGCTCTCTCTCTTTTTCTATTTTTTTTTCCCCCTTGATATTTTTTTAATTGTCTCTCCTCACCTGTCCTTTTTCCTCTCTTCCACACTCCTCTGGTCCCTTCCCTCTCTTCTCTTGTATGTAATTGTGCAACAAGCTTTTGTATTTAGCTGTGATGGCTGGACATGGATGTGTGGCATTACAATTCCACTGAATGGCTATAGAGAAAATCAACTATTTCTCACTGATGAACATCTAATTTATATCTCATATTCTCCCACTACAGTTTATCAAAGTATATACCTACTGTTATCATGTTTGTTGGAATTCTAAAAGCAGATTTGCTGTGTAAAGATTGTTTATACTGCCAGATATTTTATTAAAAGTTTGTCACAATTTACATTCCCACCATGCATGACTGAACTGCTTTCCAACACTATTGCTGGTACCAGAAATTACCAAGTGTGAGTATGTGTGTCTGTGTATGTGTGTGGGTGCATATCTGATCAGCCATTCTGCTCTGCCTCCTAAAGTTAGTATGCAAACTTCATGGATGATTAAGCAAATTTAAAACAGAAAAGTTAGAAGTTTGGACCTTAAAACTGGACATACCTCACTTGCCATAACCCTAAACAAAATTTAGACTGTATTTAATGTATTCAGAGGGCTGTTTTTATTTATCTATAGCTAATAGAAAGCGGTAAATAATCCACCTGCCAAGGCAGGAGATGCGCGAGACATGGGTTCAAATCTCTGGGTCAGGAAGATCCTCTGGAGGAGGAAATGGCGCCTCAAATAGACAAATGTGACTGAGCAAACAATAGAAAGAAACCAACTGAATCCTTAATTATATGTCTCATGTTAACAGAAAAACAGTGGATTCCCTTTTTTCATAACTTTAGGTTTCCTTCTTTATCTCCACGATTTATTGCTTATAATTAGTAAACTGATTTTCCTATGACATGTGTTACCAAGATATTAAGCTAATTTAGGTAAAAATTGTGTTTTCCCAGAGTTTTGAGTATTATATGTATACTTTGACTACTATATGTATACTTTATCACATGACTGTCAGCTGGCCCTGGATCGATGGGGTCCAATCTGCAGATATAGATACAGATACAGAGCACTAACTTTACCAAGTCATTATATAAGAGACACAGATGTTATATAACATACGCAGATTTTCGTGTTGAGGATGGTGTTCTGGAACCAATAATGTCAATACCAAGGGATAACTGTATACTGAAAATGTGTTATCATCAGTCAAGTACCACTGTAAATTACTTAGAGCCTAATCCCTCTGGGGAAGTTGAGGAGACAATAAAACACCTATATAAGCGTTATCCTGCTGAAAGGGAGTGAGCTACAGTATACCTCTTCTGTCTTCCTTCAGTCTTTAGCTGAGCTCTGCTCCTGAGGAATGAGTGTCCATCCCACAGTGTTGCCAGGCTGTTGAATGTGTAGCCAAGTGTTCTCAGAGAAAGCATTCAAACCAGCAGTAGAAAGTCTGATAGGTGTTCAAGGAAGATGTGGCAGTAGTGATTAGACCTGGTGACTGCTACTGCTAAGTCACTTCAGTCGTGTCCGACTCTTGTGCAATCCCATGGACTGCATCCTACCAGGCTCCTCCACCCATGGGATTTTCCAGGCAGGAGTACTGGAGTGGGGTGCCATTGCCTTCTCCAGACCTGGTGACTGAGAATTAGTAAATACCTTATATGTCTTATTTAGAAGCAACTATGAGAAAGAGTAAGAAATATGACCCATGAAATCAAAAGCTAGTAAAGTTTCTATGCTTCTAGTAGTCTAGGTTGAGTTTCAGACTCTGTCTACTTTTTAAAATTTAATTTTCAGTACTAAACGATAGCTCCCTATTTGTCACTTAAAAAACTGGCCTCACTATCCAAGCAAATCAACTCAGCAAGAATCATTAGACATTTCCACTCTGTTAAATTAGTATTTTATTTCTTTATTCAAAAAGTGTAATGAACTTGTTTTATGCTGGGAACTGAGCTAATATCTGAAGATACAAAAATGAACAAGACCTCCCTTGTCCTCAAGAAGATCATGCTCTAATATATAAACCAGTGAGAAAACAAAACTAGCACATGTGCTTTGTACAAGATCAATGATAAGCAGAGAAAATTATCATGAGAAATAAATGACTTGTCACTGAATTCATGAACCAAATAATAAATTACCCATTGAATAGAGAATCAATTCAGATAATTCATCTGGCTCAAATAATTCTTTGCCTATTCCTGGCATATACAGTAAAATTAAATTCTCCACCTAAGCCTGCAAGAAAACATGTAATCTGCTTCCTTCCCCTATTTATAATTTTTATCTAGTATTCTTAATCTTCCTAGATATACGGAACTCACCTCCCAATGCAGGAGACATAAAAGTCACAGGTTCAATCCCTGGGTTAGAAAGATACCCTGGAAGAGAAAATGGCAACCCATTCCAGTATTCTTGCCTGGAGAACCCCATTGACAGAGGAGCCTGGTGGGATGTAGTCCATAGGGCCGCAAAGAGTCAGACACGACTGAAGCCACTTAGTGTACATACACATTCCTAACCTACACTTGTCTCTTCTCAGTTTCTAGAGCCAAGCAAACTAGTCTTCCATTTTCTTTTTATATGGTTAGAATTTTCTTTTCCTATAGCTAAGGGAAAAAATAACCAAAAAGTTCATTTATTTTTTTCATAGAAAGATGGAAGATCTTATGGAAAACCCTAAAAGAGCTTTTTGGTTCACCCAACAGCTATGCTTGATTTATCTACATAATTTATACCTCAAATTAAATTTCATTATCAAAAAGCTTATTTTTCTAACCACTCAATTCAATAATACCCATAAAAATATTGGTGTTGTCTGGTTATTACTATGGTACATGATTTGACACTATTCAGGGGAACACCAGGAATTGAAGGTGGTAAATAAATAGTATGTTTTAATGTTTTTTGAAAGAGAGTGGAGGACACTTTTGGGGATTAATTCTAGTAGGCCCTTCTCTTTTGTAGGAAGAGGACACCTCTGATGGTATGTTCAGAATTTGACAGTTATAATTTCAGACTTTCGAAGATTGATTTGTCAGCCCAGACAAGTGTGTTATGCTAAAATCAGAGCCTTGATGGAGAAAACATGAGACATTTAAATATGAGTTGGAAGCATCTGGATGGATCTCAATAGAACTATTACTCTCATGATTCCTCTGAACCATTAGATTCTGAGGAAGAAATGCATCCTTTGCTAATAAGAAGTAGCATTGCCAACTGCACAAGACAAAAGCTACTCTCACCCTGCTTCCTGTCTTGCAGGCCTATAACAAATATTGAGGCAAAGATGTGCAAGCTGGAAATATTGTGGGACTAATGAGGGAAAGAAGAGATTACATATCAAACTAGCTAGCAAGTGGGTAGCACGAGAGGGACTGAATTTTGAGAATGTTTGACTGATGGATTTGGTACATAAAACTAAATGTGCAGGAGTTCATTGATTTTAGAACACTCTTTTGATATAAAAGATTTAACTCCTTAGCAGTGAAAGTTATAGTCGCTCTGTCATGTCTGACTCTTTATAGCCCATGGGCTGTAGCCTGTGAGACTCCTCTGTCCATGGCATTCTACAGGCAAGAATACTGAAGTGGGTAGCTATTCCCTTCTCCAGGGGATCTTTCTGACCCAGGTATTGAACCCAGGTCTCCTGCATTGCAGGCAGATTCTTTACTGTCTGAGCCACCAGGGAAGCCAACTTCCTAGCAGAGACCCCAGCAAGTAAGGTAAACTCACTACTAGAGAAGCTCTGAGAAGTCTGGAGTAAGTAATGGTTTATACTGAAAGAAGTTGAAATGCTTGAGTTCCCATCTCAGATGAAGACGAAAATGACCCAGGGATATAAGTATGCAAGAATGGACATGTTACATAGGGTCAGAAGAAACACTGCAAGATTTTGTTTCCCAGGAAGGCTCAGAGAAATGACCATTTACTAAGGCCATCAGGATTATGCTGGCTAAATGATACCAGCTTCACTAAGAAGTCTGGTGTTGGGTCTCTGCTGCTGGCCAGGGTTAAGTGTGGGAGATACAGTTTCTTGGCTCATTAATAGCAAAGGGTATTTTTAAGTTCTAAAGCAACTGAAGCCAGACTGTAGGCTATCAGGAGTCAGAGGGCTTTGGTTACTTTAACAGCCTTGGAGGAACAACCAAATAGTTTAAGGAGTTCAGCTTCAGATCATAATTCTCTATGTGATCAATACCCTAGCTATAGACAACTAAAAAAGCTTTACCTTGTAAGTCTCACAGGGGAAGATGCCCTTCCCACAGCAGATTTGGTGCACAGCTAATGCACTGCACACATTTTTCATCAATGCCTCTGGCAGCCCAGGCATCTCTTCCTCATTCTGCTTTGTAAGCTTAATATTGAAGTAACTGAGCAAAGTAATATTCTTTGGGAGGTCCAGACAAGCCAAACTCTAAAGAGTCATGGGCCCTTCCCCAGAATGCCACAAATTAGCACCAATATTAGTCTAAAGAAGACAAGGTTGATGATCTCCATCGTATCTGCATTTAACCCACTAGCCTGGTTACAATAGCAACCAGATGAATCCTGGAGAATGACTGTAGACTAGAACAAGGTAAAAGAGTTTGCAGTCCTGATCTCAGATCCATGCTGAATTTAATATCATTGCTAATGTCAACTTAAAGGGCTTAAAGTCTATGACATATTCTATTTATTTGGCAAATATTTTCTTTCTATTCCAACTAGTGAAAAGGATCAAAAATAGCTTGCATTCATGAAGTAGTCAACAATGTTCCTTTACCATTTTGCTCTATAGTTATAAAACTCTCCGGTTTTCCTTTCAAAATGATCTGGCTTGCCTGGACCTCCCAAAGAATATTGCTCAATTACTTCAATAATATTAAGCTTACAAAGCAGAATGAAGAAGAGGTGTCTGGGCTACCAGAAGCATTGATGAAAAATGTGTGCTTCAGAGATGAGACACAAACCTGAGAAAGTTTCACAAGCCTTCACTTCTATAAAAGTAGGAGTGAAATTTTTACTTCAAAGTAAAAGAGAAACAGTTCCTGGCATCTTGCATCCTCTAATACAAAGAAGGTAGTGTGACATTTATAGGTTCTCTTGGTTTGTAAAACCAGTACATTCCATAGCTAGTAATTCTGCTTTGATTCACAATCTAGGTGTCATGAAAGATCTGAGAAAGACCAAATGACAGTAGGTTCAGGCTATGATCCCACCAGTCCTGTTGTTTTTCACATGCAACCTGGCTGAGCCTAATGGGATTGTCAGTAACAAGAAATATTGCAATGTGGAGTTTATGAAAAAACTCTGGGAGAATTGTTAACACACCTTCTTGAAAATCTGAAGCAAGCCCTTGGTATCTGCATCAGAGGATCATATGTTTCTTCAGAAAGTTCCTGGATACTACTGTAGGTAGCATAGATTTCTGCTTACCAAAACCGAGCTGGCCATTGTCACAGTGATGTGACAAGTTTACCAGCAAAATAGACTAATGCCAGGCTCCAAATTGGGCTGGGGGCCCAATCCAACAAGAAAAGGTAAATATTCCAGGTGTGGATGTAGCCTTATGTCATGAAAAACCTCAGACAGCACCCATCTAGGGGCATATAGGATATCTGACCCGTAGACATGGAATTCCACACAATATATCACTTAAACAGCAGACATATTTCATAACAAAGGAAATGCTACATAATCCAGAAGTAGAAGGCTTCAGAATAGCGTACTATAGGAGCTGATGAGGCACCAGCAGTGAGGCAGTACTTTGTGAGGTTGGGATGTCATTCTCTAGGATGTAGGATATTCACAGAATCAGAAGCATTTGAATGGAGGAGTGTTCCCAATTGGAAAGAATCCATGGGAGCATGCCTAGGTCTACATCCTTTGCAGGTAATGCCCTGACAACTGAATCTGTTGGGAGTACTGATTTCTGAACATGTCTGCCCAAAATAGGACTCCTCTGATGGAACATCTTTGCTTTTGAATTTTCCATTGTGCTGGCTCAGACGTTCTCAGAGCTTTATTGCAACTAGTTCTTTCAATATTTCAATAGTCATCAGTCATATTTCAACAGTCAAAATTGTCGACTACCGTGCATGCATGTTTTTTTTTTAAGTTTAAATTTTTATTTTTTAGTTTGTTTTGCTTTATAATACTGTACTTATTTTGCCATACATCGACATGAATCAGCCACAAGTGTACCTGAGTTCCCAATCCGGACCCCCCCCCTTCCCCCTCCCTCCCCACNCCACTGTTTCCTCGTCTATTTCCCATGAAGTGGTGGGGCCGAATGCCATGATCTTTGTTTTCTGAATATTGAGCTTTAAGCCAGCTTTTTCACTCTCCTCTTTCACTTTCATCAAGAGGCTTTTGAGTTCCTATTCACTTTCTGCCATAAGGGTGGTGTCATCTGCATACCTGAGGTTATTGCTATTTCTCCCAGGCAGCTGGGAGGAGCAACCCAGCATCCAAGGAGCTGTGGCTGCATGGGCGAAGGAGAGCCTAGAAGAGCTATCCCACATTGAAGGTCAGGAAGGGTGGTGGTGTGGAAATACCCCTCATCCAAGTTAAGGAGCAGTGGCTTCACTTTGCTGGAGCAGCCATGAAGAGATACCCCACGCCCAAGGTAAGAGAAACCCAAGTAAGATGGTAGGTGTTGTAAGAGGGCATCAAAGGGCAGACACACTGAAACCATACTCACAGAAAACTAGTCAATCTAATCACACTAGGACCAGAGCCTCCTCTAACTCAATGAAACTAAGCCATGCCTGCGGGGCAAGTTTAATAGACTACATCAAAATTTTGGGGGTTTTTTTGTCTTGAAAAGTTCTGACTCTTGTTCATCAGTGATATAAGGTATAAATAGTCTTTATTTACCATGGATATAAATATGCTACTATGGAAACAAATTTAGAAAACATAATGGCTAATAATAGATGGGAAAAATTAGCTCATTGTACTTGAGGAGTTTATTTAAAATAGTGGATTGCTATTGATAGTAATGAAATCCACTAAGATATTTGCTTGGATAGTCAATGGGTATTAAATATTCAATGTCCATTGCAGAGAATTTGGCTCGATAATATTTAGCATCAATCAGTTGTATTGCTTTCTCATGAGCAAAAATGACATCAATAAATATGGCAATTTTATAATACACAAAGAGGATATTACATTATTTTTTTTATATTCTTGGGGTTCTTTTAAGCTTCATGATTATTTTAATATTTAATAAGGATTAAATATTTGATAGTGTAAATTTTAAGAGTGAAACTTGGTATGTTAAGAAAAATTAGCAATTCCTACCTGAGACATAATTTATTAAAATTAATTTCAATAAAAGTAAAACTCCACATCATTTTTATAAACTGGTCTTTCTCATATATATCTATGTAAATAAATAAATACACAATTATAGTCCATAAATATAAATTTTCCTGAGCAAAAACAAAACTCTTCTAGATCATTTCCTGTTTCTGATTTTCTATAACAGTATGCCTCTTTGATCCCACAGGAACAAAATCCCTCTTTCAATTATATTCTCAATGTGCCAAAGAACACTTTTTTCCTCATGTGACTTGTTAATGGAATGTTAACAGTGAATAACAACAAAGGTTTGCATATTCTGATTAGAATAAAGAATATCAGCAGGCTAGAATGAAATATGAATATTAATACTACAGTCGACTACTAAAATAGCCTCTAATTTATACAAATAAATGTGCTTCTAAATAATTTTATGCAGAGCTTTTGAAATGCTAAATTAAAATATGAAATAAACTTAATTTTCTGAAGAAACTTCTAACTTACACAATAAAATTCACTGAAAATGCCAGCATTACACCTCATGTTTGGCTGAGAGTATCTACTTCAGAGGCATGAAAAACTTGTTTATATAATGTTTATCTTAACTAAATACATTTTTCCATTACAAATCTTGGTGGTAGTGGTGATTTAGTCACTAAGTCGTGTCCAACTCTTGCAACCCCATGGGCTGTAGCCTGACAGCCTCCTCGGTCCATGGGGATTCTCTAGGCAAGAATAGTGGAGTGGGTTTCCAATTCCTCCTCTTACACAGAGTTATCAATATTAAACACAAAAATTAGTGTTACCTGATGGAAATAGTGCTCTTCCCAGGTGGCTCAGTGGTACAGAAGCCTGCCGCCAAGCAGGAGACCCAGATTTCATACCCGAGTTGGAAAATCCCCTGGAGAATGAAATGGCAACCCACTCCAGTAGTTTTGCCTGGGAAATCCAATGGACAAAGGAGCTTGGAGGGCTATGGTCCATGGAGCAGCAAAGAGTCAGACACAACTTAGCAACTAAATCATAATCACAATGGGAATAGTTTCCATTTTTTTCCTTCTTATGTTATAGACTCATCAAATTGTACAAGCTATTATCAATAAATGTGGATGATAATATGCATCATTCATAGGGTGACATGTGATAGTATTCTCACTGAAGGATATACTTTAATCATTAATTTCATAGAACCAGAATCCTTTTAATGAAGTTTACACTTTGCTAGCAACAGATCTACACTACTAAATTATCATTTCTCTGATCTAAAATATTAATAAATGTTCCCAATGGAAAAAAATTGCATTTATCTCTTCAACATAAACTTATTAAGTCCATAGTATGTGCCAAGAACTTTGTTTGGTACAAGTTACAAGGTAGTAAACAAAATCGATATGGTCCCTTTGCTACAGATGTCATTGCTGGTAAGGAAGCCATTCTCTAAAACAGTTATTAAACTAACTGTGGTCCTTGGACCAATCTGGCCCAGCCCTTGGTTCTTCCATAAAAATATATTTTAACACATCCAATCTATAATTCATTTATATTTTACTTAAGTCTGTTTCACTTGAAAAAGCAGAATTGAATAGTTGAAATAAACAGCATATTGTTCACAAGCCCAATATACACCAACTCTTCAGTAAAATAACTTTCTAAATGTTTACTCTAGAATATAAACTATATCTGAAAAACAATTCTCAGTCTATATTTTATTAAACTAAAAAAAAACTCTTTCCCAATATAATATAAAGAAGAAAAAACTCAGACTTGACACTACCCAACTTTAAAACTTATATAAAGCTAAATAGTCAACATAGTGTGGTATTGGCAAAAGAATAGGAAAATAGATCAATGGAACACAACAGAGCCCAGAAATAGACCCACATAAATACAGTCAGCTGATCTTTGAAAAAAACAAAGTGCAATACAATGGAAAAAAGTCTTTTCAACAAATGGTCCTGGGACAACTGGACATCCGCATGCACAAAAGTGAATCTAGACACAGACATTACATCCTTCACAAATATTAACTCAAAATGGATCACAGACCTAAATGTGAAATGAAAAAATATAATACTATTATAATAGCCATTGTCAAAAGGATGACAACAAGCCATAGACTAGAAAAAAAACATTTGCAAAAGACATACCTAATGAAGGGGACTGATAACCAAAATATTCAAAGAACCCATAAAACTCAACAATAGGAAAAGGAACAATCCTATCAAAATACGGATAAAAGACTCAAACAGATACCATTTCAAAGAGATATGCAGATGGAAAATAAGCATATGAAAAGATACTCAAGATCATGTCATTTAGGAATTGACATTGATTCATACCTATAAAGATGACAAAAATCCAAAACACTGGGAAGTTTCAAATTTTGGAAAGGGTATGGAGTTATAAAAGCTCTCATTTATTTTTGGTGAAAATACAAAATGGTGTAGCTATTTAGGAAGATAGTCTGGTAGTTTCTTAGTTAAACATGTTCTTATCTGTACTGCATGCATGTGTGCTATGACACTTCAGTTATATCCAACTCTTTGCGACCCTAATGATCCATCAATTGTACTTCTTGTTATTTATCTATAAAAGCTGAAAACTCATATCTCTTCAAAAATTTCTATATGTATGCTTACAGCAGCTTTACTCATAATTTCCAA
The DNA here is from genome assembly GCA_006410615.1 of Neotragus moschatus. NCBI lineage: Eukaryota > Metazoa > Chordata > Mammalia > Artiodactyla > Bovidae > Neotragus > Neotragus moschatus. The sequence continues at coordinate 636,196 of SJYA01002597.1, read as the reverse complement.
AACTTGGAAGCAAATATGATGTCCTTAAACAGATAAGTACATACATAAATGTTGGTAGATGCAGATAATGAAATATTATTCTGTACTAAAATAAATATGATACCAAGAAACGAAAAGACATGGAAGAATCTTAAATGAGTATTACTAAGTGAAAGAAGTCAATTTGAAAAGGCTACATACTATACAATTTCAACTATATTACAGTCTGGGTAAAGCAAACCAATGGGAATAATAAAAAGATTAATGATTGCCGGGAAGTATCAGGAAGAAATGAATAGGCATTGTGCAAAGTAAATTGTTTGAGGTTCCGTAGTGGCTCAGGCTTCCCTCCTGGCTCAGCTGGTAAAGAATCTGCCTGCAATGTGGGAGACCTGGGTTCAGTCCCTGGGTTGGGAAGATCACCTGGAGAAAGGAAAGGCTACCCACTCCAGTATTCCGGCCTGGAGAATTGCATGGACTGTATAGTCCATGGGATTGTAAAGAGTCGGACATGACTGAATGACTTTTTCTTTCTTTCTCTCTTTCCCTAGTGGCTCAGATGGTAAAGAATCTGCCTGCAGTGCAGGAGACCTGGGTTCAATCCCTGGGTTAATAAGATTCCCTGGAGTAAGGCATGGCAACCCACTCTAGTATTCTTGCCTGGAGAATCCCTATGGACAGAGGAACCTGGAGGGCCACAGTTCATGGGGTTGAAAGTGTCAGACACAGCTGAGCAACTAAGCACAGCACAGCACAGCACATGATACTATAATGGTGGCTACACATCATTATACATTTATCAAAACCTACACAATGTGCAATACCAAGAGTGAATTCTGATGTAAATTAAGGGATTTGAGTAATAATTTTTTTAATTTAAGAAAAAACGTAGACCCAGGTAACAAGAATTACTTTGTATAAAAGGAGACTTTCTTTAATTTTTGTTGAATTATTATAGTATACTACCAATACACTTGTAAAAATAAGTGCTTATTTCTATTCATTGACAACTGACAGATATAATTTTAAACCAAAGCTATCTATCACAATGTATATAAGACTTCCAAAAAATACATGCATAGCCCCAAACAAAAACAAAACAGATCAAAAAAAAAAAAAATCAGTGTCAAAGAACACTTTCAATATAAACTATTAACATGCTTATCTTCATTTTGAAAATATGATATGTTTCACTTTTCTATGCATTTATCTTTTATTGGGCTGATGTTCATGTGATTTATAATACTTTTCACTTACCGATAGTTCATTGTCAACATCTATTTTGATTTGACCATGCCTAATATCCTACCAGATTCCCTGGTGGCTCAGACGGTAAAGCGTCTGCCTGCAGTGCTGGAAACCTGGGTTCGATCTCTGAGTTGGGAAGATTCCCCTGGAGAAGAAAATGGCAGCCCATTCCAGTACTCTTGCCTAGAAAATTCCATGGATGGAGGAACCTGTTGGGCTAAGGTCCATGGGGGTCACAAAGAGTCAGACACGACTGAGCAACTTCACGACGACAAATATCTTACCACTCACAAAACTTTTAGTATAACCTTATCTCATGTGACTTAGTTATTAGTTAAGTTATTATAAAAAATGATTTAATATTGAAAGCAAAAATATTTTATCCATTTGAAGAAAGGAACAGAAGTGGATAACAAGCAAACACTTTCCTGATTGATTTTTAGGACTGAATAAGGAAGCTATTTCTCTGGACTAGTCAATTATACTCTCATTAAATCTGGAAAATTGTCTCATATAGTCATCATAACAATTACACTATTTCCTTATGATAGATGGAAATGATAACCCACTCCAGTATTCTAGCCTGGAGAATCCAATGGACGGAGAAACCTGGTGGACTACAGTCCGTAGGGTCGCAAGAGTTGGACAGAACTTAGCAACTAAGCACCACAGGTATTATTTTACTTTTAGTGATCAATCAATAAAATAAAATAGACTAGACTACATGAAAAAAAGTTGTTTGCTAGTGTTTGTAGTTAGAACTAAATATGTTACTCCGAGTCTCAGTAGTTCAAAAATCTCTATGCTCTTGACCACACTATTAATATTTTTATGCCAGTTGGAAATTCTCTTAATGATCCAATAGTTGGCTATCCAATAGTTGGAAAGCCACTCTTCGCACTAGAATTTTTTTGTAATATATACATTAAAATTTTCTAAGAACATACTATTATTTCCCTCGTTTAGATACTGCCTAAGAATTAAAATATCCATCTACTAGAGATCTCAAATAAATACATAATATAATCTAGGGGCTTTCCTGGTAGCTCAGAGGTTAAAGCGTCTGCCTGCAATGCGGGAGACCAGGGTTTGATCCCTGAATTGGGAAGATCCCCTGGAGAAGGAAATATTCTGGAATATGTGAATATTCCAGAAGGACTATGATTAATTTCTCATTTCTTTAAATTTAAATTCTTGTATTATATCTTGGAATAATAGGTATATAGGTAGTTAGATAGTACTGTATCTAAAAATCTACTATTCAGAAAATGCATAATCATATATAATGTGATCATTGAAGAAGTCTTCTTAGCTTATATGTGACAGATTTATTTTCTTGGAGTCTTTTGAACTATCATCTAAAGCCTCTAAATCTTTGAATCAACTTTTGTCTAAAAGCAGCAGAATGAGCATGATAATAATGTGACCTCCAAAGAGTTGACATCATCACTACACTCTACTGATTATACTTTTCACTGAACTATGGAATAAATTCAATTTTCCAATTTTCAAAATGACAAGCTATATTCTCTTTTAAAAAAATGATGAGTTTACACAATGGAAAGCCATTTTCTTTTTTTTTTTTTTTTCTAAAGGAACTCTTTAGAGACCCTTCAAGAATATTAATATACAGAAAATGACTAATATCACCATTTATATGCCACCACTTTCACTTCACATTCCTAGCTCTCATGATATTAACACTGACCCCTCCACTTCATCAACCTGGGGATTGGGTTCCCTATGTTTATTCAACAGAGAAAATTCTGAAACCAATGTGTAATTTTTCACTGAAAATGTGAATCCAAACAAATAATATGAATAAAAATGGCTATCAGAAATATTTCTACCCTGGAAAATTCCTTTTACACAAATCCAACTCTGTTCATAATTTCTAAAGGAAGTGAAATTTAAAACATATACTACTCTAGTAAAAGTAATCTCTTCATGTTTCATATATTCATTGTACAACTTGCATAGAAATTATGCCCTTACCCTGTGTTTGATGTTATTAGTTTCTGAAATATTAAATTATGCCTATCTATATTTTTATTGCTGCTGCTGCTACTAAGTCATTTCAGTCATGTCAACTCTGTGCAATCCCAGAGACGGCAGCCCACCAGGCTCTCCTGTCCCTGGAATTCTCCAGGCAATAAAACTGGAGTGGGTTGCCATTTCCTTCTCCAATGCATAAGAGTGAAAAGTGAGAGTGAAGTCCCTCAGTCGTGTCTGACTCCTAGTGACCACATGGACTGCAGCCCACCAGGCTCCTCTGTCCATGGGATTTTCCAGGCAAGAGTACTTGAGTGGGTTGCCATTACCTTCTATTATTTCTAAAAGACAATAGTAGGTTATTTAATTTGATTGACATAAGAACACTATCCAGAATTATTTCTTTTGATAATTCTATTAAATAAATGAATAAAAGATTATTTTCAAAATGCTTTAGAAACTAAATCCATCAAGTTACTTGATTTTAAAGCATTTTAAAGAAATGCTTTTGCTTAATTTATAAAACACTAACAATTTTGTATTATATATGTCCAGTCACTCAAAAACTAGGAAGATGTAGGAACATTTAATTTAGGTACAGATTTTCTTAAATGAGCCAAGAAGAATCCCTATAGTGCTTACTGTCTTAAGGATTTATATAGACGCATTAGATGATCACATCAGCTGTATTACATAGGAGCTATAATTGGCTTCTATTTCTAGTTGATAATTTTTTACACAGAAGTTAGCATCTTTTCAAGATAATACAGCTTATAAGTGGCAGAAAGGGATTTGAACCCAAGGACTCTATCCCCATAATAAACCTTTTCCACTACTATATATCACTGCCTCACTCCAAATACTGCAAAAACCGTTCGTGAAGAGGTATACCATGCATTTCCCAACCAGAAGTTTAAAGTGCATTTCTCAAGCCAGTAGGGAAAAAGAAAAAAGAAAAAAAAAAAAACTGTTCAATGTCTCATTATCAAACATTTATTAAGCAATTACTGTATGGCAGGAATATGCCAAGGACATAGCAGTGAACCAGGTGATGCTTCAGTCCTCAGAGATCCTAGGTTTGAGAGATGCTTTCACTGTCTTCATGTTTATCCAAACCACTATCCAAAGCAAACTATTCTATCTGCCATCATCAGGGCAGGAAAGAAAAACCTAACACAGTGATATTTTTAACAGAATCACAGCTATGACAAAATTTACAAACTAATAAATAAGCATGTCTTAAATATAAAAGATACAAAACAATTCAAGGTTGCAATGAAATTCAAATATGTTTAGCATTCTTTGTATATATGGAAATATTTTCTCATTTTCAATTATATTTGCCCTATCAAATACAGAGCAAAACATTCAAGAAGAAACTGAACATCAGGGATAATATATCTCTGCTTAAACTGAACATTTTTCTCTTGTGAGGAAATCTTTAAAAATTAAAGAAAAGCTTCTTTTATTCATGATATTTTTGCTTAGTTTTTAAGTTCCTATGACCTTCTTTCTTTATAAATATAAGTAAAACAATGGCTATATTGTTATTATTATTCAGTCTCTAAGGCATATCTGACTCTTCATGGCCCTGTGAACTGCAGCACATTAGGCTTCTTTCACTGTCCACTAAATCCTGGAGTTTGTGCAAATCCATGACCATTGAGTCACTGATGCTACCTAATCATCTCATCCTCTTTTCCTTTAGCCTTCAGTCTTTTCCAGCATCAGTCTTTTCTTATGAGTTCTGCACATCAGGTGGCCAAAGTATTGGAACTTCAGCATCAGACCTTCCAATGAATATACAGGGTAGATTTCCTTTAGGATTGACTGGTTTGATCTCTTTGCAGTCCAAGGGACTCTCCAGAGTCTTCTCCAGTACCACAGTTGGAAAGCATCAGTTCTTCAATGCTCAGACTTCTTTGTGGACCAACTTTCATATCTGTGCATGACCACTGGAAAAATCAAAGCTTTGACTATACAAACCTTTGTGAGCAAAGTGATGTCTCTGCTTTTTAATATACTGTTTAGGTTTGCCAAAACTTTCCTTGCAAGGAGCAAGCATCTTAATTTTATGGCTACAGTCATCATCTGCAGCGACTATGCAGTCCAAGAAAATAAAGTCTGCCACATCTTCCACTTTTCCCCTTAATATCTGCCGTGAAGTGATGGGAACAGATGCCATGGTTTCAGTTTTCTGAATGTTGACCTTCAACTCAGCTTTTTCACTCTTCTCTTTCACCCTCACCAAGAATTAATTAATTCCTCTTCACTTTCTGCTATTTGAGTGGTATCATCTGCATATTTGAAGTTGTTGATAGTTCTCCCAGCAATCTTGATTCCAGTCCATGATTCATCCAACCTGGCATTCCGCATGATGTACTCTGCATATAAGTTCAATAAGCAGGGCGACAATATACAGCCTTGACATACTCCTTCCCCAATTTTGAACCAGTCAGTTTTCCATGTCCAGTTTTAACTGTTGCTTTTTGATCCACGTACAGGTTTCTCAGGAGACAGGTATGGTGATCTGGCACTCCCATCTCTTTAAGAATTTTCCACAGTTTGTTGTCTCTATACAGTCAAAGGCTTTAGCATAGTCAATGAAGCACAAGTGGCGGTTTTCCTGGAATTTCCTTGCTTTCTCCACAGTCCAACACGTTGGCATTTTGATCTCTGGTTCCTCTGCCTCTTCAAATCCAGCTTGGACATCTCAAAGTTTTCAGTTCATGTTTTGTTGAAGCCTAACTTGAAGGACTGTGTTAGATATGGGTGAAGATTTCTATTTTTATCACATTGATATAAAGTTCAGTTAAGAATCTGTCCCCACCTCTGATTGGAAATCTAGAAAACGGCCGCATCTTTGCTGTGTGCAAGAACTGCTGGCCTCATAGCATGTCATTGGTTGGATTTTGCTTTCCCAAATGCTGTTTCGCTCTTGCAGTATTTTCTGTGTTGGCAGGAGTTTAATTCTAATGGTTAATAGTAATCAGCTTTAGGATGAGGACTATTATTTTAACTGCATAAAAATCTCCATTTTTTTATTTTCAAATACATGAATTCTTACAGATCTCTAGTTCAAGATATAACAACATGATAGCCAGTTATGATATCAGTGTCAAATTTATGATAAATTGTCAGGAAACTCGACACAAAATTCCCCTGTGGTTGACTATTAGCAATTACTGGGTTGAATTCCTCATGTTTCTTATATTCGTATTCAGAGTCAAATAAATATTACAGTATATAGTAAGAAACAAGGCAAAGTTAAATAAAAACACCTGTCTTTTTCATAATACAGAAATACCAATGTCTATTTTCAAAAAGAAACCTATTCACAAATATCTAGCAGCAATATGAAAGACTTATAAAGGTCTGAAGAAGAAAAATTGAGTATTCATTACCTAAAGGTAGAATATTTTATATTGCAAAAAGTATTTTTACTAAGCATAAGGGAAAGTAATCCTAGTTTCATGACATGCATTTGCATCTAACCTAAAATTATTTCTTCATTGTACAGAAAGCTTTGATAAGAAAACTTATTTTGCTTTGAAATATGTAAATTAGTAAAAATTTCAGATCCAGAGTTTGAAAAATATTTCTCAATCTGGCCCTTAAAATGTTAGGTAATCAGCAATTATTTTCAAAAAAAGAAAAATTCTAACTCATCGCCTTGTACTGAAATCTTCTAAAGATTGCTTTATGAGTGAATAAAAGGTTTCTATTAATATTTGTCTTTGATTTTAACTTTATCATTACTCATGATCAAAACACCCTTATGGGCTGGGCCAACCAAGTGCTATTATCCACATTTACAGATGAAAGAGGGACCCAGAAAGGGTTACTTTTTTTAATTGAAGATCATATTGTAAAGGGCAGAATCTGGACAATTTTCTGCATATTACTGAAAATGATCAAACCAGAATGTCAGTGTTTGCAAATGGTGGAATTTCTCTTCAATCGTGGTGAAAATGCAGAAGAGAAGATAAAAACTGAAAGATAGCTAACATAAAGACTATAAATATAAATAGAGTGAGGAGTGTTATAAGGTGAAGTGATGTATTAAACTTTTCAAGACTCATCTTTACAAATTGAGAAAATTAAATCATGTCAAGGGAGTTTTCAGTTCAGTTCAGTCGCTCAGTCGTGTCCGACTCTTTCGACCCCATGAATCGCAGCACACCAGGCCTCCCTGTCCATCACCAACACCTGGCGTTCACTCAGACTNTATTTGTCATTTTCTTCTGATAATGTCTTAAGAACCAACTTGGCACCATAACATTTCCCCAATTCAAGTATTTCTTTGTAGGATCTAGTTATAGTCATGAACACACACACACACACACACACACACACAAAAAAGCCACAAGTGGGCAATCTGTTCTCCACATCTATCTGATGGGAGTGTATCCTCTCTTAATCAAAACTAGGTTTTTAGCCCAGGCAAGTGGTTGATTCTGCTAGAAATATTTCATTCTGGGTTTACTAAATCCCAAACAGATTGCACTCTACCTGATTACCTGTCTACTGGTAACAGTATTAGATACATAAGTTTCTGTACCTAGGAATCTTAACAATGAAACTGTGACATGGTTTCTCTCATATTCTTTTTAAAAGCCTGTGCCCAAGCACCTTTATGAATACAAGGCAGAAATTCTGACTGCTAGATAAATTATCCCCAGTTTTAATTATCAGTCCATTTTAAATATTGAACAACACTTGTGAGACATATGGAACTTCTTTCCACCCGTTTGTACCTGAATTAATTCTTAGATACTCTGAGCCAGTTTACTAAGCCATCTAGAACAATGAGTCAAGATGACTCAATTAAAAACAAAATAAAAATAAATTTCCATGGAAATAGAGAACTGTATTCACACAAATGCCAAAATAATGTCTTATGAATAACATTATTACAATGAATACAAATGAAATCATGATTTGCCATTTGCTTAATTTGTGCTATTAAATGCTTGAGAAGAATGTCAGAAGTGTTTTTAAAAATGCTCATTAAAGTGATTTATTATAATCATGAGGTAGAATTAATATTAAAGGATTAATATGAATTAGCCATGTAATAGGGAAGGATTGCATGGAAAATTATAAAAGAGATAATATGACCCTAAAATATAGATTATACATACTTTTATGAGAATGTCACTTAAGAGAATATGGTTATTAATAAAATTGAAACACATTCTTATAAATGTATATGTAAACCTAAGGAAAAAATACCAATAAATAGTTTCATATTTTTAATATTTGAAGTTCATATTATAGCAATGTATCATAGAAATATATATTGCTACATAAGCATTTATATCATGTTTTGTTTTCAAAGAAATTTTATCATTAGCTATTTATAATTTATGCTTTAACAGTGAAAGGACACTTATCTTTGCAGTATTTTTAAGAAGTATTTTATATTGAAGGCATAATAAACACTCTACATGTGTACATACTTTTAGTTTGTGATATTCAATGTCCGTTGCCCTTGAATTTTATGAGAAATTTTTAGTCTAAAATATTCTATTCTCTGTAATTTAAGAGTTTTGTTTCCAGGAGGCATCTTCACAAAGAAAGTTAAAGGGAGAAGTGAAAAATTATCTGCTGAATTTGGCTCTTGTGTTTTGAAAAGCATCTTATGCAAGCCAACTCAAAATTCTTCTATCATCTGCTAGAATAACAAGCATGTTTTCACACATTGAATGTTTTAATCCTATTTGTCAGGTTGTTAGCTTGTGTTTCCAATCTTTGATTTAAACTGGCCCACAGAATCTCTGGTTAACTAAAGTCTAGCAAAAGGAAATGAGTCTCTGTCACCAGCCTGTTAAAAGGTCAACAAGAGTGACAGCTTCACCATCTCAATTGCAGATTTGCAGCTTAAAGCCAACTGATGTCAAGATTAAGTCAAAGCTGAGACCTCATCATAATAAACAGATTGTCAAAACAGCAAAGCACTGCAAAGCTTAAAATTGGAAGCATAGGAGCCTGGCTTTGTATCAGTTTGAGGACATGACAAAAAAATGGGAGAGCTATCAAAAACCCGGTCTACCGCTGTGTCATTCTAACACTACTCTTAATCTTGAAGGTTTGCTGGTCTTCCATACACAGTTCCAAAGAGAAACATTGAGAGAGGAAAGACTGTGTGTTCATATGTCTCTTGTTTTCAATTATCTTATTAGTTTTTATTTATGTGTTAATAAAAGAAGTAGAAACATGCAACAGAAATTTGGCAATAGGTAATAGCAGAATCAGTAAATGGAAAATAAAACAGTAGTGGACATGAACACTTAGAATGAAATAATTTTATTTGTGAAAGTGAAAGTCACTCAGTCATGTCCTACTGTTTGTGACCCTGTGGACTATACAGTCCATGGAGTTCTCCAGGCCAGAATACTGGAGTGTGTAGCCTATCCCTTCTCCAGGGGATCTTCCCGACCAAGGAATCAAACCAGGGTCTTCTGCATTGCAGGAGGATTCTTTACCAGCTGAGCCACAATTTTATTTGTAGTTATTCTTAACTAAAGCTTAATTAAATTCTTAATTAAAGTTAGATCTCCAGGACAGAGACATAATTTTAGAAAGAAAAATTTTAAAAAATTTTGAATGAATGGTAGATATTGGGAATGGGCTTGTGGATCGATTTGCAGTTATAAAAGGATGGCACCATTGACACAATGGACATGTGTTTGAGCAAATTTCAGGAGATAGTGAAGGACAGGGAAGTAAGACATTATGTAGTCCTTGGGGTTGCAAGGAATCAGACATGACAGCGCCTGAACAAGAATAAATATCTTAAAATTATACAATTACAAATGGAAACTTGAGGTCATATTCTATGAACCTGAGGATACTGTGCAATGAGAAATCTTGTAATATCATATACATATATATGTATACATATATATATATATATATACAATAAAATACAAACATATATTGAGGTTATGCTATGCACCAAGCTCTCTTCTAGGCTTCTGAAATAAGAGCATAAAAAAAATTCCCATCTTTATCATATTTACATTCTCATAGTTAGCTGGGAAGTGGTAAGAGTTCTATAATATATCGATGACATAATAGGAATTTGGATGACTTATGGGGAGATGGGGTTTGGGAAAACTGCAATTTTAAATTGAATAGAGTGTTCAAGGCAGGGTTGGCTGAGCAAATATTGTTGCAAAGATTGGCACAACTATCATAAAAATCTTGACTAATAATTTTAAAACAATAACAAGATTACCTTTAAATGCATAGAGAAGAAGCTTAGATGGAAAAGAGCTGGATTAATGGGCAGATATATGTTAAATTGAACAATCTGAGATATTATAGTATAACTACTGGTAGGTGGTGGGTGTTCATTGTAAATGTCTTTCACTGTAAATTTCAGAATGTTTGAATGTCTTCAAATATTAGGAAAATTATAGAAGGATTTTCTCTCTACACATATATTCTATTTAACCCTTTGTTCCTTTCTAGGTTTCTCTGCCCTTAGGCCTATACCTCTACAAACTGCATCCTAGAAAAGGTACCTTAAGCTTTATTTTGTGTTCTGTTTTGACAACTATTAAGTTACAGAAGTCATATTTAGTTTTCTCATGTGATCTTGTATTCAGAAATTCATTTCTAAACATTAACATTTCATGTAACATTTTTTTTTGCTAAATTTTACAACATGGATTAGCCAGAGGGGAAGCCTCAGATAAAGTCATACTGGAAGTTACATTAGAATTAATTTGTATAGCAAAAAGACAAAACCATGAACTCTAGAAATGCACTATATCTTTTTTAAAGATATGCAGTAATATCTTCCTAACCACTACCAAATATTAGATAATTCTTTGAAATAGAGTGACTTCAATAAGTCAAAGATAGATTTTTCACACTCTAAACTCATAATTGCTTCTTCCAGCTTATTAATAATATCCCTAAAGTTACATGTCTATATATTGTTATCAATTATTATGTGTTTAAAAAAAAAGAAAAAGAATATTATTATACAAATGCAGTTCTTAAAGTTAAAGAGACTCTAATTAAATACAGAAATTCCTAATTTCTAAAAGTTGACTGCATTTAGTGCAAGATAATTTGTATGTTTGTCCCTAGTGCATAATAGGTGCTCACTTTTGCTGAACTACTTAAGTTAGTAATTACAGCTCAAAATATGAGGTATATAGATCCATCAAGTCAATGCATTTTTGTGTTTTTCTCTCATTACTATATACATATATATATATTACACTATTATTGTGCAAAAGCAGTGTCTTCTCTTTTTTTTTCTTCTTTTTGTGATTTTCCTTTTTGCTTTCCATCCACTCCTCCTGTTAGCACAATGGATTTCATTATTTTTAAATGGAAGCTTCTCAAGAGAATATAGGGCATGATCATATTTTCGTATTTTAGCTAAATATCAACTTTCCGTATCTTCTTTACACCTCAATTTACTTATCATAGAAAATGGATATTATATTGACCCTGTGAAAGATTGGCAATAAGATATAATACAAGGATCCCTTCTAGGAATTCTGAAGGTTGGTTAATTTTACTGAATTCTATTATCAATATCATAAAAGGCATAGAAAAAATTAAAAATCGCATTTTCGTTACTTAAAATGGGTGAAAATGTTCTGATTTCTTCCAATACTTAAGGAAATACTACACATTGAATGTATATTAATATTATCATCAGATAATAAACTAAAGCTTTGAATATGCCTAAATTCATTGAAGGTAGTGTTGGTAAGGGCTTCCCTGGTGTCTCAGACAGTAGAAAAATCTGCCTGAAATGTGTGAGACCAGGGTCTGATTCCTGAGTTGGGAAGATACCCTGTAGAAGGAAATGGCTACTCACTCCAGTAGTCTTGCCTGGAAAATTCCATGGACAGAGGAACCTGATGGGCTACAGTCCCTGGGGTCGCAAAGAGCTGGAAATGACTGAAGTGTTGGTAAATAGGAACTTGACAGGATAGCGAAAGATGAGACTGTCCCTGAAAGTTCCTCTTAGAGGAAGAAAACCACTTTGCCCAAGGCAAAGTCTTATTCTCAGTTCAATTCAGTCTCAGTTGTGTCTGACTTTTTGGGACCCCTTGAATTGCAGCACATCAGGCCTCCCTGTCCATCACCAACTCCCAGAGTTTACCCAAACTCACATCCATCTAGTCGGTGATGCAATCCTGTCATCTCATCCTGACATGATCAATTCATTGGAGTTTTAGCTTCAGCATCAGTCTTTCCAATAAACACCTAGGACTGACCTTTAGGATGAACTGATTGGATCTCCTTGCAGTCCAAGGGACTCTCAAGAGTCTTCTCCAACACCACAGTTCAAAAGCATCAATTCTTCAGTGCTCAGCTTTCTTCATAGTCCAACTCTCACATCCATACATGACCACTGGAAAAACCATAGCCTTGACTAGATGGAACTTTGTTGGCAGAGTAATGTCTCTGCTTTTTAATATGCTATCTAGGTTGGTCATAACTTTCCTTCCAAAGAGCAAAGGTCTTTTAATTTCAAGGCTGCAATCACCATCTGCAGTGATTTTGGAGCCCCCAAAAATAAAGTCTGACACTGTTTCCACTGCTTTGCCATCTATTTGCCATGAAGTGATGGGGCCAGATGCCATGGTCTGTTTTCTGAATGTTGAGCTTTAAGCCAACTTTTTCACTCTCCTCTCTCACTTTCATCAAGGGGCTTTTTAGTTCCTCTTCACTTTCTGTCTTATTCTCAGAGAAGCCCATATCTAGTGACTAATTCTGCTGGGGTTTTAGGTCCTGATCTCCTTGGTTTGGGAATGACATGTACACACTAATGTATTTAAAACAGATAACCAACAAAGACCTACCTACACTACAGTGTGCTTGCTAAGTCTCTTCAGTCATGTATGACTCTTTGCAACCCTATGTACTGTAGCCCACCAAGCTCCCCTGTTCATAGGATTCTCCAGGCAAGATAGAGTGAGTTACCGTGCCCTCCTCCATGGAAATCTTCTGGACCCAGGTATTGAATCTCACATCTTTTTTGTCTCCTATATTGGTACTTGGGTTCTTTACCACTAGCGCCACCTATGACTTGAGACCCGGGAATCCCATACAACATCTCATGCTACAGGAAACTCTTCTCAGTATTCTACAATAATTTAAATGGGAAAAGAATTTGAAAAAGAATAGACATTATATGTTCAGTTCAGTTCAGTTCAGTCACTCAGTCGTGTCTGACTCTTTGCGACCCCATGAATCGCAGCACGCCAGGCCTCCCTGTTCATCACCAACTCCCAGAGTTCACTCAGACTCATGCCCATCGAGTCAGTGATGCCATCCAGCCATCTCATCCTCGGTCGTCCCCTTTCCCTCCTGCCCCCAATCCCTCCCAGCATCAGAGTCTTTTCCAATGAGTCAACTCTTCGCATGAGGTGGCCAGAGTACTGGAGTTTCAGCTTTAGCATCATTCCTTCCAAAGAAATCCCAGGGCTGATCTCCTTCAGAATGGACTGGTTGGATCTCCTTGCAGACATTATACTTAGACACATGTATATGCACGGATGTGAGAACTGGTCAAAAAGAAGGCTGAGCACCAAAGAATTGATGCTTTCCAATTGTGGTGCTAGCAAAGACTTTTGAGAGTCCCTTGGACTGCAAGGAGATCAAGCCAGCCAATCCTAAAGTAAATCAATCCTGAATATTCATTAGAAAGAGTGATGCTGAAACTAAACCTCCAGTACTTTGGCCATCTGATGCAAAGAGCTGACTCACTGGAAAAGACCCTGATGCTGGGAAAGATTGAGGGCAGGAGGAAAAGGGAGTGACAGAGGCTAAGATGGCTGGATAGCCTTACAAATTCAATGGACATGAATATGAGCAGACAATGGGAGATACTGAAGGACAGTGAAGCCTGGTGTGCTGCAGTCCATGAGGTCACAAAGAGTCAGAGATGACTTAGTGACTAAACAACAAATATGTATAATTGAATCATTTAACTGTACACATGTAACTAACACAACATTGTTAATTAATTATACTTTAATATAAAATATTTTTTAAATTGAAAAGAAAAAAAGAGACTTGATTAATAGCAAAGTCCTACTGTACATAGAGCTATATTCAGTATCCATGATAAACCACAATGGAAAAGAATGTAATATATATATATATAAATCACTCTGCTGTACACTGTTAATTAATACAACATTGTGAATCAGCTATACTTCAACAACAACAACAGAAATATCCATCCTAGCTTCCAAGTGGAATTTTGGACCAGCTGAGTCTTTTATTGCTACAATATTCAAACCCCACTCTCCACCCTGTTCAATCCTATTTCCCCTCAATACAGGCTCTTTCTGAAAACAGGTTTCAGAGGATTACCTTCCCACTGACCTCAGATCCTTAGATCTTATTTTCAGAGAACTCAAGATGAAATATTCTGAACAAAACCAAAAATGTGATATTTCTAAGGATCTTTGAAAATTACTATTATGCTTTATATAATGATTGATAACTACAATCAATTTCTATTTTATCCACAATATTGAGGGTGATGTTTGGCTGTAATTTTAACTCAGCTAGTACCAGGAGTGTGGCCTTTTGTGTTACTATAACTTCTCTAATTTCCTTATATGCATAATGTATTATTCATAGAACAAACTCATGATATAATGAACTAAATAATGTGAGAAAGAATACTTAATGACTTTTCTAACTGAGGTTAAACATTCTGAGTTAGACATATTTTAGTAGACAAATATAGGATACATGCTCATCTTTTAATGACAGCTAGTATTCACAGATGGAATTCTACAAATTGTTTGCATTTGAAAATCAATCTCAGTTTCAAGTCCAAGACAAGATGCAGAGGGGAAAAAAAAAAATGAGCTCCATATTTATACTCCTCAAATCAACTGAAAAAACTCTGTAACCAGTAGGTGGCTTAAGAAAAACCAATGATGCTTACTTTTGACATGCCAGAACTTAAAGCGCATTTATGAATTCCTATTCTTAATACCTGTAAGAATAACCTTCGTAAGAAAACCTCATTGTTATGCTGTCAACATTCAATTGTAAGCTGTAATGTCAAAAAGACCACATAGTTGTTTACAGTACTAGGAAATGCAACACAAAACTAATAAGTGAAGGGAACATCAAAAGCATGTAATAAATACTACAATCTGATTGTTTGCAAAACCCAATTTTTCTCAGAAGAAGAAACAAAAATTACAGGTGAGCTATTACAGTATTAACTTCTTAACAAAAACCATGCTAAATAATAGCTTCTGGAAAACTTTTGATTTTACATTTTTCTTTTCACACTATGTGATTCTGTACTCTATTTCACAGAACAATGCTCCACTGAACGCTGTCACTCTTGCAAATGGTATGGTAGCTGTCAGTGATTTTTCAAAGAAAGCTGAAAAATATGTACATATCTTATTTTAATGTGTTCAAAACACATGGACCTTTTTGGTGTTAGGGCAGAGTAAAGAATGTGACCATAAGGTGAAGCATGTCTCATGCTGTGGTGCCAAGCAGCATGAAATCTCATGCTTCATTAATGATTCTTCTTGTAGCAGCTGGCCAATGGATCATGAAAATGAGTCAAAATATTAGGGATTTTTTTCTTATTCTCATTGTCTGCATTCACAAACAATTATGAGCAGTTGGAGTCCAACTTTCAGTGGGTAGTGTTTCCGTTCCCTGTTTTTTAACTCTATAGTTTTTTTAATCTAAAATCATATGTCCTAACACATGCATTTGTTACAGATAACAAATTCATTTGAAGATCTTTACGTGGAATATCTTCCAGTAAAAAAATGGATGTTAAGAAATATGCTTTTAAGTGGAAAAGTCCCTCAATTGTTTTGAAGTATTATAAATCAAACTATTATTATTAAAAGCAAAATGAGCACAGGCATTGTGTATCTTTTACAAAAGAACAAATCAAGACTGTAAGTCACAGTGGGGCTTCCCTAGTTGCTTGGATGGTAAAGACTCTG
The DNA here is from genome assembly GCA_006410615.1 of Neotragus moschatus. NCBI lineage: Eukaryota > Metazoa > Chordata > Mammalia > Artiodactyla > Bovidae > Neotragus > Neotragus moschatus. The sequence goes on along the minus strand of SJYA01002597.1, from coordinate 619,991 downwards.
CTGGCAATGCCAGAGACCTGGATTCTATCCCTGGGTCAGGAAAATCCCCTGGAGAAGGGAATGGCTACCCACTCCAGTCTTCTTAGTGCCAATGTGTGTGTGTGCTCAGTCATTTCAGGTATGTCCAACTGTTTGCAGCCCTGTGGACTATACCTTGCCAGGCTCCTCTGTCCGTGGGATTCCACAGGAGGACAGAATACTGGAGTGAGTTTCCATGCCCTCCACCAGGTGACCATCCTGATCTAGGGATGGAACCAGCGTCTTCTGCATTGCAAGGTAGATTCTTTACTGCTGAGCCACTGGGGCAGCCCCAGTAATACAATACTGAACTTCATTTTTGAGAATTATACTGCAATTATCTCCCAGACCCTATAGGACTAAAAAGAACAGGAATTCAAATTTATTAATTTGATATTCTTAAGTACCTTTTATTTCATATGATCCATTGCTAAGAATTCTGGGGTTGGATATATGTATTCAATAGCATCTGAATGAGTATACATTTAACATGTTATGCTCCTAATAGAGAGTGTCCATCATGAAAGGGAGGGAGCCTCATTGCATCAAAAATATAAATTACTCTCATTAAAATGAGCCCTTACAATTAGTCACAGTTCCATTTCAAGGTAATCTTGAATCACTACAAGCTGCCATTTTCTTTGGTTGGGTAGTGGTTTAATATTACCTACTCTAGTCAACAATGTTAACCAAATAAATTATTTAACACTGAATTTAATTACAGAATAAAGTTCCAGTCTTATTTGTTCTTTTAGGGTACCTTTTAGACTTTCTGAATACAGTTGGTGTAATTTGTATTCTCAAATCTCTTTAATAGTTTTAACAATCAAAATAAAGCTATCTTAAAAACAGAAAATAGAACTAGTCGATCAAATAAACAACTGATGGATGGAGCTTTTACTGTAAGGAAAGTAACTTATTTAAATAATATCTGGGATATTTTGTAAAATAATAGTTTTCTTGCAGTCTATTTTATTTAGAAAGTGTCTTAATCCTTGGAAATGCCTGTCTAAACATTGATATACTTATAAAAAATAAATTTAAAAGAAATATATTGTTTAAATGGCATGAAAAATAAAACAGAAATGAATGAAAGTTGTTACCTATTATTCTAAAGTACTGGATAATTTTATATATCATGTAATCAACCATGTGATAGTCTCACTAACCAGCAGACTCAGTTCATACATCATTTTCTGAGGTAATCATTTTACACAGTGAAGCAGGACTACTTATTTCACTTGAATAGTTATGATTTAACTTTCATTTCTGTCAGCGTTAACCTTTTTGCCTAGATGAATCTCTCAGGTTAATTATATAGGGCAGGATTTTCCTTATTGAAAATGCCATTTAAATTTCTGGAATAATGAAAGTTAGTACAAGTCAGATGAAATCTATTAACAATCTTTCTCAAACTTCTTTCCTTCAGATTGTTTTAGTTCTTTCCTTTTTTTTTTTTTACTAGCATCATGTATAATTTCAAATAATATTCCTCTGTTCTGTATTATAAAACTGTTCTTGTCAAAGTTATCAGTGATTTGCAATATGAAAAATCTGCAGACATAATACTTTTTTTTTTTTTTATTCTTACATGACCTACCTATGGCAGTTAATGGGATGATCACAGTTTCCCTCTTGAAATACATGTACTTCCTATCTTCTGACATCATAACACTGTAAATTTCTTACCACTAACAGGACTTTTCTTTTTGCTTCCTTCTATTCATTGTGCTAGAGACACTCAGAGCTTCATTTTATATCTTGATTATCACTATAGGGTACCTTCTTAAGCCATAAAATAATATCTACATGCAGATGCCTTCACACTATATCGCCTTACCAAAAAAGTGTCCTCAGCTTCCGACTCATGTATACAATGTCCTACCGGACACCTCCTCTTGTCCCATACATTTCTTAAGTATGCCATGTCCAAATTTGAATTCCTAATTCTTACTGTACCAGAGTTCAGTTGCTTAAAGCAACCTACACAGTTGCTCAAGTCTAAAACTTAGGATTAATTCAGTCTTATCTCTCAAGTCTCATATTGTCTTTATTTTAAAGATTTGTTAGGTCTTATTATGCCTCAAGCATAAATATAGGTATCCAGTAATAGTCCTTTTAAAACTGTTGGCACATTTGTCAAAGCATTGTTTATTATTGTCTTAACTAAAGCAATAATCAGTGTGTTCTCTTGACAAAATTATATTAGCATTTTCCCTGCTTCATTCTGTACTCCAAGGACAACTTTGCCTGTTACTCCAGGCATTCCTTGACTTCCTACTTTTGCAATTCAGTCTTCTATAATAAAGTGGACATCTTTTTAAGGTGTTAGTGCTAGAAGGTCTTGTAGGTCTTCAAAGAACCGTTCAACTTCAGCTTCTTCAGCATTATTGGTCAGAGACTTGGATTACTTGGATATTACTTGGATTACTATGATATTACTTTGATTATTGTGATAGTAAACACCCTCTTCCAACAACACAAGAGAAGACTGTACACATGGACATCACCTGATGGTCAGTACCAAAATTAGGTTGATTATATTCTTTGCAGATGGTGACTATAGCCATGAAATTAAAAGATGCTTGCTCCCTGGAAGAAAAGTTATTACCAACCTAGACAGCATATTAAAAAGCAGGGACACTAGTTTTCCAACAAAGGTCCATCTAGTCAAGGCTATGGTTTTTCCAGTAGTCATGTATGGATGTGAGAGTTGGACTATAAAGAAAGCTGAGTGCCAAAAAATTGATGCTTTTGAACTGTGGTGTTGGAGAAGACTCTTGAGACACTCTTCAACTGCAGGGATTTCCAACTAGTCCATCCTAAAGGAAATCAGTCCTGAATATTCATTGGAAGGACTGATCCTGAAGCTGAAACTCCAATATTTGGCCACCTGATGTAAAGTACTGACTCATTTTAAAAGACCCTGATGCTGGGAGAGATTGAAGGTGGGAGGAGAAGGGGACAACAGAGGATGAAGTGGTTAGATGGCATCACCAACTCAATGGACATGAGTTTGAGTAAACTCTAGGAGTTAGTGATGGACAGGGAGGCCTGGCATGCTGCAGTCCATGTGGTCGAAAAGTTGGACATGATTGAGCGATTGAACTGAAAAGATCTAATGCAATTACCTTATAAGTGTTTTCTCTGATTTCACTATTGCCCCTCTACATACCAATTTATTCACAGCAGCCCAGTCTCATAGCTGCTTTGATTAAGATATACCAGTTGCTTTTTTATCTCTGGAGTACTTCAATTCATTCTGTCTTTTTAAATTTGAGAGTGTCAGGCTTCGCTGCCTGAAATGTTCAACTTATTTCTTCATTTAGCAGATATACCTCGTCAAGTCATACTGATACTAAGCAAGGTGCTTGACCTTCCCCAATCAATAAAAATTGACCAGAGATCAGACTAGAAACTCAGACAAGTCTTCACTGCAGCCCCTGTCACAGCAGTGGGGAACAAAACCAAATAACAAATCCATGGCTTGCTCCCTGAAGGATGTAACAAGCTGCTTCCTTATGTGGGGTGAGGGCAGAGATGTGTTCTGGGGTCAGGCTGGTGAGGTGGTTTAGGTGTCTAGCCCACCCTTTTGGTGGTGTCAAGTGCAGGTTGCATACACTGTTCCCTGCTTTTTCTCCTGTGACCCCGTTTTTGCTCCCAGTTCTTCAGAAGTAACAGTTGTTTGTTTGTTTTGGTCTTTTTGTATCTTGTGATTCAAACCGCAAGCATGCTCCAACTGCACATGCATGTAGTTTCATCCCTTGTACATTTCTTTGCATTTCGTTGCTGGAAGAGACAGCTATCCAGGTCAAGCACTGCAGGGAAGGGCACTAGGTCCCAGCCTATCTCAGTATCACTTACACTCATTTTATTCTGTGTACTCTCATTTGAGTTTATTATTTTACATCCACTATTTTTCGTTACCTACCTCTAAACTGTATCCCAACAGATAACATGACTTGCTCTCAACATAATTCTCAGTCCTTGAAAAATATCTGATTAATACAATGTATCCGATATTCATTTTTTAACAAGACAAAAGAAGTATTTCATTATGTTTACTTCATATAAACTGAAAATCACCAAGCCAGAGCTAGTAGTCCTACATGTTAATCTCTGTTCTAATAATAATTGGTTTTTATCTTATAAATGTGTAGAAATCTCTTCACTTCTCTGTGCCTCAATTTTCCTGAGGGATTTTGTGAAATTATATATAAATTCTTTTCCAATATCTCTATCTCAAAGACTAAATGAGTCAATAAACTATAATATTTATTTTATATCTTATTTCATTTCTGCTCCCTTATATTTGAAGCACCACAAGAAATTTCATCACAGGAAAATATGAAAAGTATACACTTAGATGAGATAGAAATACAGTGTTCCTCTTTTTATTCTCTGTTTATTCTTACAGTGCAGCTCTTCCATTTTCCACAATTTTCTAGACATGCTGATACTTAATGTCATCCCTGTTATTATAATGTGAAGTTATTTTTATCTTTCTACTCTCCTAGACTTTCTTAATAGAGAAAGTCTGCCAATTCCCACACAGGCCTCTTTCTCAATCATTTCAAACAACCTTTCAGTGATTTTTCTCAAAAATGTAAATGGAATTGCACCTTAATTGTACACAAGAAGAAGAAACTTATGTGATGAGATGATTAAAGTGTCTAGTATGGGAGAGCCTTTCTGCTGAGGGCTTTGTCTTCAGAGAATGAATTCACTCTTTCATAAAGCTGGATACTTTCCTAACCTGTGTCATTTATCTTTTTATCCATATATTTGTTAAAGGGGGAACAATAAAGCTTATAAAAAGAAGAAGCACTTTTTCTATTGAAGCCTATGCACTTTTTCCATTAAGTCCAGTCTTATGAGTATATGACTAAGTGGGTTCAGCCTTGGGAGAGGACAATTAACAATGTCCTCATGCTGCTATATTTCAAATTTCTGATTTGCCAGAGTTGTTTTCCAGCTACTTCTTATTAAAAGAGAATCAAGAAGCTCTTTTTCTGTTTCAAAATATTCGTCAGACTAACTATGATTCACTAGCAATAAGCATTTCACATGATGCTGCAATCATTATCAAAAGATTTGATTTGAACTCACGATTGGAAGCTTCTTTTGGTTTCTCAGTTGCCAATTCTGTCATCTCCACTACCAGATGCTAATCACTGTCACAGAGCATCATATTAAAAAGTGGATGAAAGAGGAATATATATATATATATATATATATTCCCCATTACCCCACCATAAAGCAACCAGAACTTACACAGGACTGGGGAAACAAACTCTTGAAGGGCACAAACAAACCTTGTGTGCACCAGGACCCAGGAGAAAGGAGCATTGACTCCACAGGAGACTGACACAGACTTGCCCATGAGTGTCAGGTAGTCTTCAGCAGAGGTGTGGATTAGTGACCTGCTGCAGGGTACCTGGCATGGGACCTTTTGAAGCAGAGCTCCATGATCTTCATTACCTTCATCATAGTTTGGCCTCAGGACAAACAATAGGGAGGGAACACAGGCCCACCCATCAACAGAAAATTGGATTAAAGATTTAGTGGGCATGGCCCCACCCATCAGAACAAGACTTCCATAAGCCTCTTATCCTTATCCACCAGAGGTCAAACAGAATGGAAGCCACAATCACAGAAAACTAACCAAACTGATCACATGAAACACAGCCTTGTCTAACTCAATGAAACTCTGAAGCATGCCATGTAGGGCCACACAAGACGAGTCATGGTGCAGAGTCCTGACAAAACATGGTTCACTGGAGAAGGCAGTGGCAAACCACTTCAGTATTCTTGTCTTGAGAACCCCATGAATAGTATGAAAAGGCAAAAAGATAGGAAAATGAAAGATGAAGTTCCCAGGTAGGTAGATGTTCAATGTGCTACTGGACATAAGTACAGAAATAACACCAGAAAGAATGAAGAGACAGAACCAACACAAAAACAAAATCCAGTTGTGGATGTGACTGCTGATGGAAGAAAACACCAATTATGTAAAGAGCAATATTGCATAGGAACCTGAATTGTTAGGTCCATGAATCAAGGCAAATTGGAAGTGGTCAAACAGGAGATGGCAAGAGTAAACATTGACATTTTAGGAATCAGTGAACTAAATAGACTGGAAGGGGTGAATTTAACTCAGATGACCATTATATCTACTACTGTGTGCAAGATTCCCTTAGAAGAAACGGAGCAGCCATCAGAGTCAGCAAAAAAGTCCAAAATGCAGTGCTTGGATGCAATCTCAAAAACAATAGAATGATCCCAATTTGTTCCCAAGGCAAATCATTCAATATCACAGTAATCCAGGTCTATGTCCAGACCAGTAATGCTGAAGAAGCTGAAGTTCAGTGGTTTTATGAACACCTACAAGACCTTTCAGAACTAGCTCTCAAAAAAGATGTCCTTCTCATTATAGGGGACTAGAATGCAAAAGTAAGAAGTCAAGAAATACCTGGAGTAACAGGCAAATTTGACCTTAGAGTACAAAACGAAGCAGGTCAAATGCTAACAGAGTTTTGCCAAGAGTACTCACTGATCATAGCAAACACCCTCCTCCAACAGCACAAGAGAAGACTACATGTGGACATCAGCAGATGGTAAACACCAAAATCAGATTGATTATATTCTTTGCAGCCAAAGATGGAGAAGCTCTATACAGGGAGCAAATACAAGACTGGGAGTTGACTGTGGCTCAGATCATGAACTCCTCATTGCCAAATTCAGACTTAAATGGAACAAAGTAGGGAAAACCACTAGACCATTCAGGTATGATGTAAATCAAATCCCTTACGATTATACAGTGGAAGTGATAAATAGATTCAAGGGATTAGATCTGATAGGCAAAGTACTTGAAGAACTATGGAAGGAGGTTCATGACATTGTACAGGAAGCAGTGATTAAGACCATCCCTAAGTAAAAAAGAAATGAAAAAAGGCAGAATGGTTGTCTGAGGAAGCTTTACAAATAGCTGTGAAAAGAAAATAAGTGAAAAGGCAAAAGAGAAAAGGAAAGATATATCCATTTGAATGCAGAGTTCCAAAGAATACCAAGGAGAGGGAAGGAAGGCTTCCTCAGTGATCAATGCAAAGAAATAGAGGAAAACAATAGAATGGGAAAGATTAGAGATCTTCTCAAGGAAATTTGAAATACTGAGGGAACATCTCAGGCAAAGATGGGCAAAACAAAGGACAGAAATGGACCTAACAGAAGCCAAAGATATTAAGAAGAGGTGTCAACAATACAAAGAAGAACTATACAAACCACGATGGTATGATCACTCACCTAGAGCCAGACATCCTGGAATGTGATGTCAACTGGGCTTTAGGATGTATCACTATGAACAAAGCTAGTGGAGGTGATGGAATTCCAGTTAAGCTAATTCAAATCTTTAAAAATGATGCTGTGAAAGTGCTGCACTCAATATGCCAGCAAATTTGGAAGATGCAGCAGTGCCCACAGGATTGGAAAAGGTCAGTTTTCATTCCAATCCCAAAGAAAGGCAATGTCAAACAATGCTCAGTCTACCACACAGTTGCACTTATCTCACATGCTAACAAAGTAATTCTCAAAGTTCTCGAAGCCTGATTTCAACAGTACTTGAACCGAGAATTTCCATATGTTCAACCTGGATTGAGAAAAGGCAGAGGAACCAGAGATCAAACTGCCAACATCTGCTGGATCATGGAAAAAGCAAGAGAGTTCCAGAAAAAACATCTATTTCTGCTTTATTTACTATGCCAAAGTCTTTGACTGTGTGGATCACAATAAACTCTGGATAATTCTTAAAGGGATAGGAATACCAGACCACCTGACCCATCTCCTGAGAAATCTGCATGCAGATCAAGAAGCAACAGTTAGAACTGGACATGGGACGGACAACAGACTGGTTCCAAATCAGGAAATGAGTATGTCAAGGCAGTATATTGTCACCCTGCTTATTTAACTTATATGCAGAGTACCTCATGAGAAATTCTGGGCTGTATGAAGGACAAGCTATAATCAAGATTGTGGAGAGAAATATCAATAACCTCAGATATGCAGATGACACCACCCTTATGGCAGAAAGCAAAGAGGAACTGAAGAACCCCTTGATGAAAGGATAAGGGTAGAGTATAAAAGTTGGCTTAAAACTCAACATTCAGAAAACTAAGATGATGGCATCTGGTCCCATCACTTCATGGTAAACAGATGGGGAAACAATAGAAACAGTGAGAGACATTATTTTGGGGGGCTCCAAAATCACTGGCAATGAAATCAAAAAATGGTTGCTCCTTGGAAGAAAAGCTATGACCAACCTAGAAAACATATTAAAAAGCAGAGACGTTACTTTACCAACAAAGATCCATCTAGTCAAAGCTATGTTTTTTTTCCAGTATTCATGTATGGATATGAGAGTTGGACTATAATGAAACCTGAGTACTGAAGAATTGATGCTTTTGAATTGTGGTGTTGGAGAAGACTCTTGAGAGTCCCTTGGACTTCAAGGAGATTCAACCAATCAATCCTAAAGGAAATCAGTAGTGAATATTCATGAGGAGGACTGATGCTGAACTGAAACTCCAATTCTTTGGCCACCTGATGTGAATAATTGCCTCATCTGCAAAGACTCTGCTGCTGGGAAAGATTGAAAGTGGGAGGAGAAAGGGGCAGAAAGGATGAGATGGTTGGATGCTATCACCAATGAGATGGACGTGTGTTTGAGCTAGGGAAGCACAGATAGCCTATTAAAAAGCAGACGTTACTCTGCCAACAAAGGTCCATCTAGTCAAAGCTATGGTTTTTCCCGTGGTCATATACGGATGTGAGAGTTGGACTGTGAAGAAAGCTGAGTGCTGAAGAATTGATGCTTTTGAACTTTGGTGTTGGAGAAGACTCTTGAGAGTCCTTTGGACTGCAAGGAGATCCAATCAGCCCATGCTAAAGAAAATCAATCTGGGTGCTCATGGCAAGGACTGACGTTAAAGCTGAAACTCCAATATCTTAGCCACCTCATATGAAGAGTTGACTCATTGGCAAAGACCCTGATGCTGGAAGGGATTGGGAGCAGGAGGAGAAGGGGATGACAGAGGATGAGATGGCTGGATGGTATCACTGACTCAATGGACATGGATTGGGTGAACTCTGGGAGTTGGTGATGGACAGGGAGGCCTGGTGTGCTGGGATTCATGGTGTCGAAAGGAGTTGGACACAACTGAGCGACTGAACTGAACTGAAAGGAAGCCTGAGGTGATGCATTCCCTAAGGTCACAAAGAATCGGACACGACTGAGAAACTGAACTGAACAGAGGATATCCTACATTAGGAGGAATGTATGTATATTCTATAGTGATAAAGGGGCTTCCCTGGTGGCTCAGAGGTTAAAGCGTCTGCCTGCAATGCAGGAGACCTGGCTCCAATCCCTGGTTCGGAAAGATCCCCTAGAGAAGGAAATGGCAACCCACTCCAGTGTTCTTGCATGGAGAATCTCATGGACCAAGGATTCTGGTGTGCTACAGTCCACCGGGTCTCAAAGAGTTGGACATGACTGAGCAACTTCACTTCACTTCATAGTGATAAAAATTGCTTTATTTGTTGTTTTTTATTGTTCTTTAGTTGCTTAGTGGTTTCTTACCCTTCTGTGACCTCATGGACCCTTGCTTGCCAGGCTATTCTGTCCAGGGGATTTTTCTGGGCAAAAACACTGAAGTGGGTTGCCATTTCCTCTTCCAGAGGATCTTCCTGACCCAGGGACTGAACAGAAGTTCCTGCCTCTCCTATAATGTAGTCAGACTGTTTACTGCTAAGCCACAGGGGAAGACAAAAATTGCATACTCTTAATAATATAATAGGAGACAATTTTTTCTGTAATGTATAGCCTTTTGTTTGTAAATAATATGAACTTCCTCTAAAGTATATGACTGATGTTCTCTTCAAAAGTGTATCACAATCATATGATATGGTTACTTAGTATGCTAATTGACTTTTTAAAGTATTATCACACAGATAGTAGAGGTTAAAGCCAACAAAGAGATGATAATGTACAAAAACACATATGTATTAATTCCAATGCAAATTGCTTAGATTTCTATTGAATATGTGTATGCTTTATACTTTTCTCCATGTTCATAAGTACACATAGACTCATACAAATTCAGTTTTTTTTTTAATGACATGTTTAAATACATACACTTGTGTGTAGTCACCAAGTTCTGTCTGACTCTTTGCCACGCCGTGGACTATAGCACACAGAGTTTCTCTGACCATGGGATTTTTACAGGTAATACTGGAGTGGGTCACCATTTTCTCCTCCAGAGGATCTTCCTGACCCAAGAATCAAATCCACAACTTTTCTTTAATCCATTCCTTTATTGATGGATAGTTAAGTTACTTCCACATGCTGACTCTTGTAAATAATGCTACAATGAATATTGGGGTGCATGCCTCTTTTCAGAGCATGACTTTCTCTGGATATTGCTCAGGAACAGAATTGCTAGATCATATCCATTTATAGATATATTTTCAATGCTTCTGTGGAGGGAGGTGAACTCAGCTAAAATATAAATTTTATATTTTTTATAAATTTTTTAAATTATGAAAATATAACACATTTTTATAGAAAACTTGGACAGGGAGGCCTGGCATGCTGTGATTCATGGGGTCGCAAAGAGTTGGACATGACTGAGTGACTGAACTGAACTGAAATGAAAAATATAGAACAAGGTTATGTATAATTTTGCTATATATTGCAATTATTTTAAAGTAGATAAATTAAGATTTTTAGCTGGAGTTTCAATATCAAATTCTAAAATTTAATAGAATGAATATACAGAGAAGTAGAAAGATACAGTAGACCTGAAAAACACTATGATACAATTCAACATAATTAAGATTTATACAACTTTTATACAACAGTTGGTATAAATTCTATTCAAGTTCCCGTAGACTACAAACTGGAAGACACTAGAATATATCCAGAGACATAAAACCAGATATAAAAATTTGATGGTATGAAGATTTGAAATCATACAGAGTCTGTTTACTTATCATTCTGGAATTATGTTAGAGATCAGTATAAAAAATATTTGAAAATAATCCACATATTTCCAAGTGCAATGTGACATTTGCCAAGAGAGATCTTTGACTTAGCCATTGGAAGCTTCAATAAAGTTAGAAGGCAAAAAACACAGAGGGTAATTAAAGAGAAGAAAGTATTTATTTAAATAAGAAATTAATATCAAAATAAAAAATTAATATCAAAGAACTTTAAAAAAACCCCATGTATTTGGACATTAAATATCCACTTTTATTTATTTTATTTTATTTTTTTTCAACTCAGGTGTACATGAGTTCCCAATCTTGAACCCCCCGCCCCAACTCCACATCAACTCTCTGGATCATCCCCGTGCACCAGTCCCAAGCATCCTGTATCCTGAACCAAATATAGACCGACGATTCGTTTCCCACACAACAGCACACATGTTTCAGTGCCATTCTCCCAAACCTTCCCCCCCTCTCCCTCTCCCTCAAAGTCCAAAAGTCCATTCCATGCATCTGTGTCTCTTTTGCTGTCTCGCATACAGGGTTATCATCACCATGTTTCTAGATTCCATATATATGAGTCAGTATACTGTATAATATCCACTTTTTTTAATTAAATTTTTATTTTTTAGTTTGTTTTGCTTTACAATTCTGTACTCATTTTGCCATACATTAACATAAATCAGCCATAAGTGTACCTGAGTTCCACTTTTAAATGATGAGTATAACTACTAAGCCATAACAAGGAAAAATAAAATATTTGTAATAGAATAAAATAAAGAGAGATTTTATTAGAATTTGTTGCTTGTAGCTGAAGCAGCTCAATGCAATTAAATACAATGTGGAGTCTTAAATAAGGTTTGAAAACAAATAATGGGCTGCTACTGCTGCTAATTCGCTTCAGTCATGTCCAACTCTGTGTGACACCATAGATGGCAGCTCACCAGGTTCCCTCTTCCCTGGGATTCTCCAGGCAAGAACACTGGAGTGGGTTGCCATTTCCTTTCCTAATGCATGAAAGTGAAAACTGAAAGTGAAGTCGCTCCGTTGTGTTTGACTCTCNGCTGCTACTGCTGCTAATTCGCTTCAGTCATGTCCAACTCTGTGTGACACCATAGATGGCAGCTCACCAGGTTCCCTCTTCCCTGGGATTCTCCAGGCAAGAACACTGGAGTGGGTTGCCATTTCCTTTCCTAATGCATGAAAGTGAAAACTGAAAGTGAAGTCGCTCCGTTGTGTTTGACTCTCAGCAGCCCCATGGACTGCAGCCTACCAGGCTCCTCCATCCATGGGATTTTCCAGGCAAGAGTACTGGAGTGGGGTGCCCTTGCCTTTTCCAAAATAATGGGCACTAGCATAAAATTTTGTCAAATTTAAACAAAATATGTACTTTAGTTAATAATACTATGCTGTGCTTAGTCGCTCAGTCGTGTCTGACTCTGCAACCCTACGGACTGTAGTCCATTAGGCTCCTCTGTCCATGCAGATTCTCCAAGTAAGAATACTAAAGTTAGTTGCTATGTCCTCCTCCAGGGGATCTTCTCAACCCAATGACTGAACCCAGGTCTCCTGCATTGCAGGCCGATTCTTTACCATCTGAGCCACCAGGAATGCCCAGTAATATTGTATCATAGGCTAATTTCCTGTTTTTTTTTTTTTGTTTTTTTCATTCTTAAACATAGTATTTCTTTATATTCTCAGAATTGGATTCAAAGTTTCAAGCCTCATAAGCTTCATTCAAAAATAAAAAATTCGTTTTAAAAAATAAGATAAACTTTCTAGACTTTTAGCCGTTAACACTAGATGTCAAAATACATGGAACTGTATCAAAGTTTTGAAAGAATATAAATTATAAATCTAGCAGTCTATTCGTACTAAGCTAAAAAAGTGGAATTAAAATGTCATGAATACTTTAACTAGGCAAAAATAATATTTTCTAATATATATATATTATATTATATTATATATACACATACATACATATATAAGCTTTTCCACTACACTTGATAAAGGCTTGAGAAAGAACATCAAAACGAAGAAAGGCTTCCCTAATGGCTCAGTGGCAAGAATTCTCCTGCCAATGCAGGATTCATGGGTTCAGTTCCTGAGCCAGGAAGTTCCCACAGGCCTTGGACCAAGTAACCTGTGAGCCACAATTATTGAGCCAGGGCTCTAAAGCCTGGGAGCCACAACTCCTGAAGCCCATGCTCCTTAGAGACCATATTCCACAACAAGAGAAGCCAACAGAAAGAAGCCCATGCACTGATGATATCTTTCTTTTTTCCATGAAGCTCATCAAATTTTCTAAGCTTTGTAGTTTTTAAGTGAGTCACCTTGGTTTTCATGGTATTTATTTTCATTGATGTTAATTATTCCTAGTACTTTTAATGAATCAGTTAGATATATAATGTGATTTTAAAATATTATCATGACATAAACATGAAAAAAATTTTAATAAACAGAAATTCAGTGAACTTATTGCCTTCAATAATTATAGCATGGAATTTCTTTCTCAACTATGGTACATATGTATTTTATAAGTTTTTTTCTCAAATAAGTGTGACAGATACATACAAAAAACTTTAGAAACAAAAGACTGCAACTAGATTAAAGCAATCTACAATACTGTCATAGAATGCTATTAAAGGAAGATTAGGAGCTTTTCCATGTAAAATATAAAATGAAATTAAAATATTTATTCACTTGCTCTGCCCATTTTAAAATCTTTTTTTTTTAGTCTTGATTTGTATGAACTGTTTATATATGCTGAATATTAGCTCCTTATTTGTCATATTATTTGCAAATATTTTCTCCCATTCATTAGGTTGTATTTTTATTTTGACAATGATTTTATCTAATGTGTAAAAGCTTTTAAGTTTAACTAGGTCCCATTCATTTATTTTTGCTTTCATTTCCTTTTCTTTAGGAGATAGATCCCCCCAAAATATTGCTATGATTCATGTCCAAGAGTGTTCTGCTTATGTTTTCCTCTGGAAGTTTTATAGTATCTGGTTTTGCATTTAGGACTGTAAGCCATTTTGACTTTAGTTTTGTTTATGATGTTATTAAATGCTCCATTGATCTGTGTGTCTGGTTTTTGTGCCACCACCATACTGTTTTGGTTACTGTAGCTTTGTAGTAGAGTCTGAAGTCAGGAAGAATGATTCTTCCAGCTCTCTTAAATGCAGATGACCAACAGGTACATGAGAAGATGCTTAACATTACTAGTAACATTACTAGTTATCAGGGAATTGCAATTCAAAATCACAATTAGATTCACTTCATGCCTGTCACAATGGCTATCATCAAAAAGAACACAAATAACAAATACTGGTAAAGATGTAGAGAAAAAGGAACACCTGTACACTGTTAGTAGAAATGTGAATTGGTATAGCCACTGTGGAAAACAGTTTTGAGATTTCTCAAAAAACTAAAAATTGACCTCCCATATGACCCAGTAATTACACTCTTGGTATATATAAATGAAAAAACACTGATTTAAAAAGATGCATGCATGCCTATGTTCATAGCAGTAGTGTTTACAATTGTTAAGATATGAAACTACACCAAGTTTCCATCAACAGATAGATGGGTAAAAATGACGCAGTACACACACACAGACACACACACACACACACACACACACACAATGGAATACTCCTCAGTTATAAAAAAGTAACAAACTTGAAATTAGAAGCAATACAGATAGACTTAGGGGGCATTTTGCTAGGTAAAATAAGTTCTGCTCTAAAGATAAATATTGTATGATATCATTTTATATGTAGAATCTAAAAAATACAAAAAAATTAGTGATTATATAGAAATAAAGCAGACTCAGAGATATAGAGAACAAACTAGTGGTTACCAGTGGGGAGAGGAGGGTAGGGGCACTACAGCACTTGTGGGAGGTTGGAGGTATAAGCAATTGGGTATAAAATGGGCTAGCAGACTTATAGTACAGCACCGATATGGACAATATAGACAATATTTGTGATAATTATTAATGGACTATAATCTTTAAAATTCATATTGAAATTTTAAAAAATAAATGATATAAGAAATTCTGAGCAATTCTGAGTGGAGGGGATAATCAAGCAGTCATAAAAATACTGAGTATGAATGAAATATTGTTGAAATAACCTCAGTTTCAGTTCAGTTCAGTTCAGTTCAGTCGCTCAGTCGTGTCTGATTCTTTGTGATCCCGGGAACCGCAGCACACCAGGCCTCCCTGTCCACCAACTCCCAGAGTCCAACCAAACCCATGTCCATTGAGTCAGTGATGCCATCCAACCATCTCATCCTCTGTTGTTCCCTTCTCCTCCTGCCCTCAATCTTTCCCAGCATTAGGGTCTTCTCAAATGAGTCAGCTCTTCACATCAGGTCGCCAAAGTATTGGAGCTTCAGCTTCAACAGTTGGAAGGAGCTTCAGGCCTTTCAAAGAACACCCAGGACTGATCTCTTTAGATGGACTGGTTCGATCTCTTTGCAGTCCAAGGGACTCTCAAGAGTCTTCTCCAACACTATAGTTCAAAAGCATCAAATCGTCAGTTTCAGTTCAGTTCAGTTCAGTCACTCAGTTGTGTCTGACTCTTTGTGACCCCATGAATAGCTGCACGCCACGCCACCCTGGCCATCACTAACTTCCGGAGTTCACTCAGATTCAAGTCCATCCAGTCAGTGATGCCATCCAGCCATCTCATCTTCTGTCGTCCCCTTCTCCACCTGCCCCCAATCCCTCCCAGCATCAGGGTCTTTTCCAATGAGTCAACTCTTCGCATGAGGTGGCCAAAGTACTGGACTTTCAGCTTTAGCATAATTCCTTCCAAAGAAATCCCAGGGCTGATCTCCTTCAGAATGGACTGGCCAGATATCCTTGCAGTCCA
Organism: Neotragus moschatus; assembly: GCA_006410615.1. Classification (NCBI taxonomy): domain Eukaryota; kingdom Metazoa; phylum Chordata; class Mammalia; order Artiodactyla; family Bovidae; genus Neotragus; species Neotragus moschatus. The sequence goes on along the minus strand of SJYA01002597.1, from coordinate 604,053 downwards.
AGGCACTCTCAAGAGTCTTCTTCAACACCACAGTTCAAAAGCATCAGTTCTTTCGGGCTCAGCCTTCTTCACAGTCCAACTTTCACATCCATACATGACCACAGGAAAATCCATAGCCTTGACTAGACGGACCTTAGTTGGCAAAGTAATGTCTCTGCTTTTGCATATGCTATCTAGGTTGATCATAACTTTTCCTCCAAGAAGTAAGCGTCTTTTAATTTCATGGCTGAGGTCACCATCTGCACTGATTTTGGAGCCCCCAAAAATAAAGTCTGACACTGTTTCCACTGTTTCCCCATCTATTTCCCATGAAGTGATGAAACTGTATGCCATGATCTTCATTTTCTGACTGTTGAGCTTTAAGCAAACTTTTTCACTCTCCTCTTTAACTTTCATCAAGAGGCTTTTTAGTTCATCTTCACTTTCTGCCATAAGGGTGGTGTCATCTGCATATCTGAGGTTATTGATATTTCTCCCGGCAGTCTTGATTCCAGCTTGTACTTCTTCCAGCCCAGCGTTTCTCATGATGTACTCTGCATATAAGTTAAATAAGCAGGGTGACAATATACAGCCTTGATGTACTCCTTTTCCTATTTGGAACCAGTCTGTTGTTCCATGTCCATTTCTAACTGTTGCTTCCTGACCTGCATATAGGTTTCTCAAGAGGCAGATCAGGTGGTCTTTTATTTCCATCTCTTTCAGAATTTTCCACTGTTTATTGTGATCCACACAGTCGAAGGCTTTGGCAGAGTCAATAAAGCAGAAATCGATGTTTTTTCTGGAACTCTCTTGCTTTTTTCATGATCCAGCGTCAGTTTAGGTCCTATCAAATAGCATCAATAGCTCACCAAAAGAAGAACTCAGCATTTTACTGAGAGGTTCATAAATGCAATTGAATTGCATTTTTATTCTGAGTCATGCTTTTGTTTTAAAATGCACACTATCTTCTTAAAATATATTACTTTAAAATTTTGTCTTAATAGAAAATGATTTTAACGAAATAAAAATTATATCATTTGAACTTTCTCCAAGGTATTATTCAGTCTGTAAAACANGAATTGCATTTTTATTCTGAGTCATGCTTTTGTTTTAAAATGCACACTATCTTCTTAAAATATATTACTTTAAAATTTTGTCTTAATAGAAAATGATTTTAACGAAATAAAAATTATATCATTTGAACTTTCTCCAAGGTATTATTCAGTCTGTAAAACAATTTTTCATGTTGAATTTGAAAGGAAGATTTTCATTAAACTTGAGTATTTAGCATCGTTTTTTTTTTTTCATTTAATCCCCCCCCCCACCTATTGGATTATATTTGCTTTACAATATTGTTTTGGAGAAGGCAATGGCAACCCACTCCAGTACTCTTACCTGGAGAATCCCATGAACAGAGGAGCCTGGTAGGCTGCAGTCCATGGGGTTGCTAAGAGTTGGACACGACTGAGCAACTTCATTGTTTTAGTTTCTGCTGTACAACTAAATGAAGCAGCTATATGTATACACATATACTCTCCCTCTTGGATCTTATTCCAATGCCACCCCATCCCACCCAACCCTCTGTGTCATAACAGAGCACTGTGATTAGCTCCCTGGGCTTTACAGCAGGTTCCCATTAGCTATCTATTTACACATGGTAGTGTGTGTATGTTAATTCTAATCTTCCAATTCTCCCCTTAAGAAGGTGCATTTAATGTATTTTCACTTAAATTCTGTTTTTACCAATGTCAATATGAAAGTTTTGCTGGCTTCTTGTATGGTGTGCTGGCCATTTTTCTATTTGCTTAAACAGACTCCCTTCTAACACGTTTCCATTAGAAGGCAGTGGCAGGGCCACCTTCAAGAGTCTATGAACTAGGCAGTAGTCCAGGACTCTCTTAGAAGGCCTTTGAACTAAATTTAATGCTCGACTGTTGAAATTATTAATTAAACATTATTTTTTATCAGAAAATGGTGAGATATTTTCTGTATCATTTATGTATGTGCTCAGCCACGCCCAGTTTTTGCAAACCAATGGACTGCAGCCTGCCAGTTTCCTCTGCCCATAGAATTTTCCAGGCAAGAATACTGGAGTGGGTTGTCATTTCCTCCTTCAGGGGATATTCCTGACTAAGGGATCAAACCCACGTCACCTGCATTGCAGATTAATTCTTTATCACTGGGAGATAATTCTGCATTATACTTAGTTGTTTTCCCAACCACTTGCTGTCATCCATCCTGCTCTCTCATATTTTAAGATATATACTAACATGAAATGATCTTGTGTGGTGATACTTTTATTCATATATTGTATGCCTCCACTCACCTCATCCAAACCTGTGAGAAAAGAGACTGGCTTCTTCTATCCATTGATGAATCCCTGGTGCTTAGAATTCTGCTTGACTAATTGAAGATGCTTAAGATTTTATTCAATTAATGAATTAAATATTGCTGGTGTTCTACAAGTTAAGAAGTTATTGTGTTTCTTTATATTGTGAATGAGACAATTCTTTTGATTTTGCTCGTTTTAATTTGACATTTCATAAAGCTTGACGTGTCTGTATTTGTTATCTTGAGTGTATATTCCATGTCTTCTCTTCCTCTTTCCTGTGGTTTCCATTATTTAAAAAAAATGTGTATGCTTCATTTTATGAAATATTTCTCAAGATAGCAGTTCAATATCCAGTAAAGATGGCTCTCTCCTCAATAACTCTGTTAATATTTTTAAAATTTGATATAGGAATATGTAACTTTTGTTGGGTCTGAAAATCATACAATTCAGTACACTCTTCAAGAAAAATAATTATAATCAGAAGCACATATGAATTTTGTATTATAAATTTCAAGAGATTATCACCTATTTTAAAATAACTTGGATATTATCATAGCATTTAGGATATAGGTAAGAATATCATTATTTTAAGACACACACGTTGAAGTGATCAAGGGTAAGGTTTCATGTCATGCTAAGTGCAATGTAGTTTCAAGTGATTAAGAAAAGAAAAAAGAAGAAATGAAAAAGAAAGGTAGATGAAACAAGTATGGCAATATGTCACAAAATAATGAATTTTAGCAAAGATTATGAAATATTATATCTTTCAAAATATATTTAAGGTTAAATCTTTCACAGTAATCAGTTGGAAAATAGATTGTATTTCTGGCTTGATGTTTCCACAAAATTAAGTAGTGTTGTAGTGTAAATGGAAACATTAACTTTAGCATGAAACATGACTTCAGTCCTTTAACATATTTTTATTTATTATGCAAATGTTCCTGGGCACTATGCTAGATCCATAGGATAGTAACAAAGAAAAAAATCAGAAATGTTCCTTTTCCTCATAAAATAATTTGTACACAAAGTAGGGGAAACATTGAATAATCACACAAGTAAGCATTCAATTAAAAATGAAAATGTTACAAAAAAGGAAATTTTTTTGTGCAACAAAGGAAAATGGAAGTTGTATTAATCTAAAGCTCAGTAAATGCTATTTTAAGGAAATAGAATTTGAACTTAAAGAAAGCAGAATTTATATAGACAAAGACTAAGTAAGTTTCTGGTGGTAAACTCTTTTCCAGGCTGGAAGACAGCAATGCAAAATCCCCATAGCACAAATTAGTGGGGTTCATTTGAGAACAAAGAAATCTAGAGTGCCTGAACTATCAAAAGTAAGTAAGGAGAAAAGTGTTACAGAATGAAAAAAATTTGGTATGCTAGACTTGAAGTTGTTTGAAGGCATTGTGAAGAAATGATTGAAGAGAGAGAAGATGATGTCTACAGAGAGCTGTTAAAAGGCCACTGCAGCATCCATGAAAGAAAGGAGGAAAGAGTTCTGTAGTAATCAGTGATGCCAATGGTAATAAACAAATAGGAATAGATATAAGAAATTTCTTTCAGTCAAAGATGACGACACAGTGATAGACTGGCTGTAGTAAGCACAGGAAAAGTTGTTGAGATATGAAAGTTAGATTTCAGGCTTAAAAAGTTGTTTGAATGGTGGCATTATTCATTGATATAAGTAAAATTTGAAGGCTGACTTTTAGTAATTTAGTATAAAAATGTGTTTGTACCATTCAAATGGATGTGTTTAACAGCCACATCTGGGTAAACGGGCATGATCCTTAGGACTTAAGTCTGGGTTAGGGATAATCCTTTGGGATACATGAGCATTGCGGCTTGGATGCAAATTTGTGTTCAAATTCCTATTTGAATTCTGATTTTGAGACTTAGTGACTATATGAAGTTAGAAGATTCAATTATCCCGTTTGATCCAAAGATCATTCATCTTTAAAACAGACTTGCAACTATATATGATCTAAAGTTGCTCTATTTTAACCATTGCTGCATGAGACAAAGCATAAATTTTTTCAAAGCAAGCAGAATGACACTTAGGTTTTTCGAAGTTTTGTTTTATTTGGCTTGGGTTTTGGATACAATGCAATCAATGATCAGAAGAGAGTGAGTGATTACAATCTCATTTCTGTGTGGCTGACAATTCTGTCTGAGGTATAAGTGGCAGTCTGTCTCCTCAGCCAATACCAAGGGAAACAGTGATACATACAAAAGCAAACATGAACGTCAATGCTTTGTTTTGCTTTCTAGGCCAAGCAGAGGAACAAACAAAGCAAGAGAAAATAAATTCATTTAAATATTTTGTGCATAGTACATGAACTTTATCAGTTGTCTCCTTAAATGTTAATTCATGGCCTATTTATACTTGATTAAATATAATTCTGGGGCTTCCCTAGAGGCTCAGATGATAAAAAATCACCCTGCAATGAAGGAGACCCAGGTTCAGTCCCTGGGTTGGGAAGGTCCCCTGGAGAAGGGAACAGCTACCCATTCCAGTGTTCTTGCCTGGAAAATTCCATAGACAGAGGAGCCTGGCAGGCTACAAGTCCATGGGATCACGAAGAGTCATACACAATATCTAACACAAATATAATTCTATATACTTGTTTCTTAACTGTTTACATAAATTTTTAAAAGAGTAATTGCTACATTTACAGAAAGAAAAGGATGAAACACTGGGAAAGTGCATACTATGTGCAGAAGAAACAGAGAAAAACATACTCTAGGAAATTGTCTCTCTCTATATATATATATCTTGGTTTGAGGTCAGCTGGTGAAAGGTTAAGTGTCATAAATGACTTATTGTGCTTAGATTATCATCCTATAAAACAGTCCTAACACATAGTTGAACCAGGAACACAACCTACTCTTATGAGGAGAGTTAAAAAAATGAGTATTTCCGAGGGGAAAAAAATGTATATTTTATTTCCTGTTTTCATTCTTATCAAGCACTACATTTCCTTTCACATTTTAAACTTAGGAAAACCAGTATAATTAACATTACATATTTATTCTTACTTCATTAGTGACATTTACACCTGCACTATTAAAAAATGTGCTAATGTTTTATTTATGACTTTTTATAGTCTTACTTATTGCCATTCATGTCATTCACATTTAACAAAGACAGGAACTAATAAAAGCTAGGTATTAGGTATTATTTATCCTTGTCCCTGGCATGATAACAGCTTTAATGAAAAAAGGAATAGAAACTTAGATGTTGGTAATTACTCCAATCACAATTACTTCACAATGCAGATGGAGTATAATGCAGTCAGTTTTTAAGCTGTGTCCTTCATGTATTCACATCACAGTGAAAAATACACAGAGCTGTCACTAAGCATAAGTCAAGCTGAACAAATGGATTTTTAATTTGCACTAGAAAATACAGTCAACCCACTGTACCTGATCTTACATGGAAGGACACTGCAAAGACATATGAGAGTTAAAACATTTAAAACAGTGGACTCAAGGATATTTGGTGGGGGGGGAAATAGGTACTTAATGTGAAGCAATATAATAACACACCCACACATCAATCAACAAGAATATTTAGCTATGAAAATTCATGTTAGAAAAGGAGCATGACAAAAGAGGTGCAGACTGAATGCAGATCAATATGCTTAAAAGGAGGCAATAATGAGTCCTAAAGAGATTAATGATTTAGATTAAGGAACAATCTGAAAGAGTAGAATAGTTAAGACCATGCACTTGAAAATCAGGATGGCTGATTATTGCAATCATTAATCTGTTGAATCTGATTGAGGGCAGTCACAAAAAAACCAAAAAGTTCTTTTAACAAATGGGCCTATGCTGTTTTTGACAAATGTCGATAAATCAATGATGATTTGAAAAAAAGGGCCTACAAAGAACTAACCAGAACTAAAGACTTTAACTTGAACTTGTTAAAAAATAATTTTAGAACACATTTAATATATTATGCTTAAATGTGTTCTCTATCAAAAGTGTGTTGCTTTTACAAAGGCAAAGTGAAGATACATTATTTAAATTTCAGCTTTTTCTATCAAAATATTTCCTTAATCTTAGAATATATAGAAAAGTATGGTAGCATTGATACAAAATGCATATTAAATAAATGTGCTACAAATATAGATAAGGCAATATGGTAGATATTCTATATATCTTATGATATTAAAATTATCTTGAAATGGGTATTAATCTCATATGCAGATGACAAACTGGGGTTCAGAGATTTTGAGTTGCTTATTAAATTCCATGAATCTATTTTAATCCAGATTTTCAGACTTCAAGCTTAATGCTCTTTGACTTAACCCACAATTACCTTTTGAATGTGCTGAATTATGGGCTGAATTGTGCCCCTCCAAATTCATATATTGGAGTCTTAAACTCCAATACCTCACAAGTCCCCTGCCTTCAAAATCAGTTTTCTTTCTACTGTCACTAAAAATGAAAATTATATGACTGTAAAAAGATATAACATTTAAGAATGTTTTATCTATTTTCTTGATCTGAAGGTGTCAGTTTGCTAGAGCCGCTATAACAAAATACTATAGTTGTTCAGTTTCCAAATCATATATGACTCTTTGTGACCCCATGGACTGTAGCATGCCAGGCCTCTCTGTTCCTCACCATCTCCTGGAGTTTGTCCAAGTGCATGTCATTTGACTTGGTGATGCCATCCACTCATCTCATCCTCTGTCACTCTCTTTTCTTTCTGCCCTCAATCTTTCCCAGCATCAGGGTCTTTTCCAATGAGTTGGTTATTGGCTTAAACAGAGAAATTTCTTTTCCCGTAATTCTGGATGCTACAATTCCAAGATCAAGGTGTCAGCAGGTGAGTTGTGTTTCATTCCATGGCCTTCCTTTCTGACTTAGAGATGTGTCCCCTTTGCACTGTGTCCTCACATAATCTTTCCTCAGTATGTGAGCATCCCTAATGTCTCTGTGTACAAATTTACTCCCTTTTAAAAATTATTATTATTATTATTTTACTTTACAATACTGTATTGGTTTTGCCATACATCAACATGAATCTGCCACAGGTGTGCATGAGTTCCCAATCCTGAAATCCCGTAGATTGAGACGGACTCTCACCTCTCTAAATTCTGAATATCTTGGGCTGCTGAGCTGAAATGAGCGGAACCCTTGGTTAAAGAATTCATCTTTAAATTTAAAGAATTCAGTTCAGTTTAGTCACTCAGTCGTGTCCGATTCTTTGTGAACCCATGGATTGCAGCATGCCAAACTTCCCTGTCCATCCCCAACTCCTGGAGCCTACTCAAATTGATGTCCTTAGAGTCGCTGATGCCGTCCAACCATCTCATCCTCTGCCGTCCCCTTCTCCTCCTGCCTTCAATCTTTCCCAGCATGGGGATCTTTTCTAACGAGTCAGTTCTTTGCATCAGGTGGGCAATTGGATTTCAGCTTCAGCATCAGTGCTTCCAGTGAATATTCGGGACTTACTTTCTTTCGGATGGACTGGCTGGATCTCCTTGCAGTCCAAGGGACTCTCAAGAGTCTTCAGCACCATGGTTCAAAAGCACCAATTCTTTGGCACTCAGATTTTTTTGTAGTCCAACTCTCACAAACATACATGACTACTGGGAAAACCATAGCTTTGACTAGACGGACCTTTGTTGGTAAAGTAATGTCTCTGCTTTCTAGTATATTGTCTAGGTTGGTCACAGCTTTTCTTCCAAGGAGTAAGCATCTTTTAATATTATGGCTGCAGTCACCATCTCAAGTAATTTTGGAGCCCCCAAATCTTACACTCCAAAAGTGTATTGCCTTTTCCTTACTCATTTATCCCATTTCACGGATTCTGGTTCTAGTGAGCTGGAGCCTAGCCTTTAGCCCACAAGAGCATATCAGTAAGTGAAGCTGGCAAATTAATTTTTTTCTAGAAATTATCCCTGCCTAATCCAGGTCTTCATACCAGTGACGCTTATGCACTTGCTCTCCTGTATCATATTACTCTAAGACTGTGAAGGAGAGTTTTCTATGTCATACTGTGTAAGAATATTAAAAGATATTTCTGAGACGTTTATTGCCTGTTCATCTGTGAGGATCATTTTATTTCTTGTGGCATTAGATGAGATTTTTGCAATGTAAATAACCTGGAATTCCAATGATTGAAATGCCAATGATTTTTCTCTTCTTTTGAAGGTTTTTTGGGTAATATGGGAGGGAGAGAGAAACTACAACAGCCTTTACAAAGGCCTTCTTTGAAAACAATCTCCCAGATGAAAAAAGAAATTAGAAAATAAAATGAAATAGAAGATGCCCAATAATGAATTTAGAAAAGGAATCATCTGTCTCAGTTTATCCTCTCCCTTGCCCCACCTGCCAAAAAAGAAAATGCAGAATTAACACAGATGAACTTCCTGAAAGAACACAATTAGTTGACCCACTTCAAGTTGATTGGAAATAGCACAATGGTATAATTCACAAAATAGAAAGTACACAAAATGACTTATGGACACTAAAATTCATACAAAAAGACATAGGAAACCAGAATACAGTTTTAAACACCAGCTACTCTGGATAAGTATATCAGTGGTTTTCATGCAAGTTTTGAGATTCTAACCTATATTATATTTCTTTAGAAACTTTAAACTTAAAATGTATTTGCAGTCTTTGGAATTCAGAAGTAACTATCTGTCAGTTACGTTATTAATCAAAATCATATAGCTATTTCTGTGGAAATTCAGGTGGTGTTTAGTAACTGAATATTATTCGTACCTATACATTTTTAAAAATAAAGAACTAAATTCAAAGAAAAAAATGATGATTGTCCTTGTAATATAACTCCTGAAAAAATTAAATCTTATAAGTTCCTAAATATGTACCACAAGAGGGAAAGTATGTAAAACATTACTGAAGCTACCTTGAATAAAACTAAAAACTATAGGAGTTAATTTTTACACTCCAATTATTGCAAATATAGAAAAGGCATAAGTACATATTTGTAAATCATTCTGCTCTTCCAGAGGATCTTCCCAACCCAGGAATCAAACCCAGATCTCCCACTTTGCAGGCTGATTCTTTACTGTCTGAGCCACCATGGAAGCCCAATACAAAACAAGACTCTTCTTTAATTATAAGAAGAATAAATGCTGCAAAGGATGAAATATCTCTAGGATATCTTCTTAAAACCAGATAACTAACCAAATGAAAGCCTGATTATAGAGATTATAGAAATGCCAAGATTACTGAGAACCATTTCACAATTTAATTTTATGAGAGAGTAAAATGAGCTCAAGCTATGCTTTCATGTAAACTCTTAAACTTGGGTATATTTACGTGTAGGCATAATAAAGTTTTCCAGTTACAATATGTTACATTAGTTGCTCAGTCGTGTCCAACTCTTTGCAGACCCCATGGATTGTAGCCTGCCAAGCTTCTCTGTGGGATTCTCCAAGTGAGAGTACTGGAGCAGATTGCTGTTGCCTTCTCCAGAGGATCTTTCCCACCCAGGGATTGAATCCTGGTCTCCTGCACTGCAGGCAGATTCTTTGCCATCTGAGCTACAGGGAAGTCCAGTTACATATCACCATCTTAATAATTGAGAACACTGTGCTATGAAACATACAACACCATCACACTGTTTTTAATGAGGAAAATTGGGGGGGGGTGGAGAATTGTTTTAAGATTTAATAATTCTGGAAATTAAAATAAAGTTAGAGTATGTAAAATAAGTTGATACCATGGTACTCTAAAACATAAGAGAGCTCAGTCATGTAGGAAAAGGAAGCCTAACGTGGGAGTTAAGTCTTGAGATCTAGTTCTAGTTTTACCATCAGTTAGGTGACAAGGACATGTTGGTTGACAGTCACAGTCTTGTCATCAGAAACAGTAGCAGATAACTAAGGTCCATTACAGTCTAGGCTTGTATAGCTTATTCCTACTTCAGTAGAATATATTATTTATAAAGTTATCTCCACTTTTAATACACAAACTTTTGGTTCTAAGTTGATGATTTTAGCCTTCTAAATTTTCTCAGAATTAAAAATTATTGTACATCCATGAAAAATCAACACATACTTCTTGTAATATATTCCTCACTTGAACTGAAAATGAGGCATTGCCAATAAAATATTGCATTTATGCAAGAAGAACATATCTTTATAAGGAATATGTGGCCCTTATATATGTTTGACTACTTAATGCTTAATATTCTAAGATCATTGAAATATAAAATATATATAAGATTACATTTTATAAATATTAAAAACTAAATTTTTATTCTGGTTTGTTAGTGATATATAGCTTTTAAATGTAACTGTTTTGTTATAATTGCTTCTTTCAAGTTTTTCTATTTTGGGGAAAAAAAAACTCTCCTTCCTTATATGCTGTGTATATAATTAGATTTTGCCCTGTGCCTGAAAAAAAATAGTTATTATAAATTTTAATTATCTCAATAGATATTACAGTATTTCATTGTGGATTGCATGATAAGGTTTTACTTTTTAGAATGTAGTTTATTGTTCCCTACACATCCTTATCTTGTATTGGAGGGAGGCAGAGTTTCAGGTCACTTGCTTTTCACTTGTATTCTTGCAGAAATCTTTTAAATGTTTTTTTTTTGTGTGTGTGTGTGTGTTTTTTACAACATTCTACATCCAAACTCTTACATTTAACTCACAGAACTACTTCTTTTCCATTTTATTGAAAAAGCTATTTAATGAACCATGTCATTTTTCTGCTCACAAATCTCCAGTGATTCCTTGATGCCTGCATCAGAGTCCAAACTCCGATCTATGGCTGTAATCGGACTCAGCACATCACTTAGGCTCTGGTTTTGTCCTTCTATCTCACCCATGACTTCTTATTCTACCCAAAATAAGATCAAACATAGTTGAATGATATTTAAAGCCTTGCTCTGCAAGCACGCATGTGCACACACACACACACACACACACCAGTAAGATGACCGTAATCTAACCTTCTTTATTTCTCATGATACTCTTTCTTTTCCTTTTCTTTTAAGACCACAGTCAATTTCCTACCAATATCCAAATCTGCTCAAAACATATTTTCTCTGTCTCTGTGTATTTCACATTTTCATCGTTGTATCCTTACTCATCCAACTCTGGGGTTCAAAACCCCACACATACTTCAAAACGGGGCCTATGTGCAATCCTTTATTCTAATTATTACTGCCAGAGTTTTGCTTCCATGAGACTTTTTATTTTTTTAACTAATTATTATAGCTACCACTAATCATTTTGATATCTTAGTGATAATTTCAGTTGTCTCCACAACAGACTGTAGTCATTGTGAAAGCAGAAATTATTCCACACATTTTACACTTCTACGGTGTAATAATTCAAATGTTGAATGAACAAAAAGGAAGTACATATATTATTTATCTCAAACAATTACAGAATCCGTATGATTTTATACAATCTATTTCAAATACCTTTTGGAAATAAATAAAATTGAAAACAACTATGGAAACTATATGTATTTCAAAAGAACTTCTTATATTTTATTTAGAGATGAAATGATGTTGACATCAGATGATTTATTATGAATTCACTAGAGGACTGAAGGTTACCAAAATTCTAGTCTTGGTTCTCATTAATTCACATAAATTCTCTCACCATTGGTTTTTACCTAGCACTCAAGATCTAGAGACACCGGGAAGGCAACGTGTTGAGTATCTCAAATCCAGACCAAATATTCTGAAAAACTGCTTTGCACCTCCATCCCTTAAATCAACTATCATAACTCTTCTCCTCCTAAATCATATAGCTCCACTGAAGGCCTGGCTTTCACGTCTCTGATAAGCCAGTCCATATGTCTCCAAATTTATCATTCACTACTTCCCTAAGTGAATTCTTTACTTTAGAAAATTGATTTACTTTTCCCCATAAAATAGGCTGCAAATCCCTGGCCTGACTCCATTGTTTACTTCATTCCTGCCACCTGGAATGTCCTTGCCTTTTCTCTCCTCTCATTAAAGTTGAACTCTCCATGGAAATTTCACTTAACTGGAGTAATCCACAGTGATATTTCCCTTCCCTGAACTCATAGAATTTATTACTTGAACTACTAATTAGTCAAACAAACTATGAGTACTGCATTGTAATTCAACCCTTTTTCCCGTAGAAATGCTTTTACTTCTCAAATTAATTTTTAGGAGTAATTTTTAAACTTTTCTATCTACAATCTTTTTCAACATGATACTTAACATATAGCTTTAAGTATATATTTGGATAAATGTAAACATTTGCTCTAAAACATCTGAGAATAAGGTTATTTGTGCTTATATTTTTATGTGCAATTTTTCAGAAGTAGCTACTGAAAATAAGACATGGACTCTGTAAAACAAGAGTTCATTATCTAACGGTAAGAACAAATAAATTGAAATCAAATAATGAAAGCCATAACAATTGTGCATGCAAGATATGCTAAAGTTAACTTGAATAAATTTCATAAGTTTGGGAGGGAGGAAATGCTTGAGAAATTTTTAAATGAGTCTACAAACATCATTTTACCAGACAAGTAAGATGAGAAAAATAATTTGATAAAAAGTAACAAAAGTAAAATGAGAAAGGGACAAGAAAAATCAAAATCAGATGGCTGTTTTGTTCAAAGACATATGTACCTCCTCACATTATAGTGCATTGTCTGGCACATAGGTAGTCAATAACTGATAACTGAATGAATAAAAGCATGGATTACAGGAGGTCTTTCCAGGGTGCAGATAAAATAAACTCATTGGACAACTTATTCCAGACTCTTAAACTATATTATGTTGTTTATAACTCATCACATTTTTGTCAGATATGTATCTCCATTTTACAGTTGGAAGACTGAAGCCCAGAGAAATGACCTTGATCAAGTTATAGGAAAGATTCAGAGTCAGGGTTTATATTCAGGTTTATCTAGACCTTGATGGCTGGATGGTATCACCGACTCAATGGACATGGGTTTGGGTGAACTCCGGGAGTTGGTGATGGACAGGGAGGCCTGGCGAGCTGCGGTACATGGGGTTGCAAAGAGTCAGACATGATTGAGTGACTGAACTGGCACTGGAGCTGGAATGTATCTTTACTGTATTTCACCTGCCTTCTCAACTTGCCATGGAATTGTAAAAGAGGATCACTTATACAGGTAAATACAAAGAATTAAGTCACTGTTTGCTTATATTAAGAACAAAGCCCAGAGGTAAGAGAAGATAGAAAAAAAAAAAACTGCCCTTTTTTCTAATGAAAAACCTGTATGCGAGACAGCAAAAGAGGCACAGATGTATAGAACAGCCTTTTGGACTCTGTGGGAGAGGGAGAGGGTGGAATGATTTGGGAGAGTGGCATTGTAACACGTATGATATCATAAGTGAAACGAATCGCCGGTCTAGGTTCGATGCAGGATGCAGGATGCTTGGGACTGATGCATGGGGATGATCCAGAGAGATGGTGTGGGGCGAGAGGGGGAAAGGGGGTCGGGAATGGGAGCTCATATACACTCGTGGCTGATTCATGTCAATGTACAGCAAAACAAATACAGTATTGTAAAGCAAAACAAACTGGAAAATAAAAATTAAAAAAAAGAAAATATCATATTGTGAAGGGCTGTGACTGCCAAGACATGAAATTTATTATTTAGATTGTGTTACCAAAATGAGGAATTTGAAGGAAATTTATGTATTTTAAATCTCACTGTTTAAGTTGTGTGAAAAGGACTAGTGAGGGAAGTGTTTGGGATGATTGTTGCTGCTGCTACTGCTATTGCTAAGTTGCTTCAGTAGTGCCCAACTCTGTGCAACCCCATAGATGGCAGCCTACTAGGCTCCTCTGTCCCTGGGATTCTCCAGGCAAGAATACTGGAGTGGGTTGCCATTTCCTTCTCCAATGCATGAAAGTGAAAAATGAAAGTGAAGTCGCTCAGTCGTGCCCAACTCTTAGTGACCCCATGGACTGCAGCCTACTAGGCTCCTCCATCCATATGATTTTCCAGGCAAGAGTACTGGAGTGGGTGCCATTGCCTTCTCTGGTGATAACTGGGGCAAGTAAAAAAGTTCAGAATGTATAAAAAATTTAAATAGCTCTGGGAAGAAAATAATAAGAGTCTAATTAAAGTTTGGACTTCCTTGATAGCTCAGTCAGTAAAGAATCTGTCTACAGTGCAGGAGACCCAGGTTTGATTCCTGGATTGGGAAGATCCCCTAAAGATGGAAGTGGCAAACCATTCACATTGTTGCTTGGAAAATCTCATGGACAGAGGAGCCTAGCAGGTTACAGTCCATGGGATCATAAGAGTTGGACATGACTTAGCAACTAAATCACACCACCAAATAAAAGTTAAACAGGTAGAAAGAAAAAAATAGTCGTGCTACTTAAGCATCAGAGTGCATAGAATTGTGAGACAGCTTGGCTGTGACAACCCAGAACATGAATTTTAGGACAATGGCCAAATTTTAATCTATCTATGTTGCAGTAATGTCTTTAATTTAGAAAAGGACTGTAGGTGGAGAGAGGTAGATTTTAGTGTTTTAAGATGTGTTAACTTATAGGGGATGATAAGATAATAAAGGACACTTCTAGGTACACTGGGGAAATGTGATCCTGTATTAAAGTAGAATAGAAATAAAAAGACTCAATGGGAGAATCAGGAGTATATAGAGAAAACGTGCTTCATGATCATCTAGATTTTAGTTCTTGAATAAATTGCTAAGATGCAGTCAAAGTAATAGGTAGAAATAGAGAGGTGATGATTTCATGCAAGAGAAATTGTAATATGTTTCAAGGTTGAATTCCTAAACAGAGTAAGTAGTAGTAATTTTGATAGAAGACGGAATTAAATTTAAAATGGAGAAATTTTAAAGGGCATTTAGTGATTGCAGGGAAACTGTAGGAACAAAAAATCGAATGACAAGGGTGGAGTCTATCTATAGGTAGAATGTTCTTTGAAGCAACTTGCATATAGAGAATAAACAGGGATTTGTCCAGATCGGCATTAGAAAAATGCAGGAAGAATGGAAATATAACTTCATAAATACCAATCAGACCATAGCATATCATCCAAAAAGATGTATACATGTATAACAAATCTAATGTCTCAGTTTTCAAAAGTATGACTGTTGCTTCCTAGTTCATCAACTACTAAATTTCTACAATGGATAAAAGAACTATGTTGACAATATCTTCACATCACTTATTGGGCTTCCCTGGTGGCTCAGAGGGTAAAGTGTCTGCCTCCAATGCAGGAAACCCGGGTTTGATTCTTGGGTCGGGAAGATCCCCTGGAGAAGAAAATAGCAACCCACTCCAGTATTATTGCCTGGAAAATCCCATGGATGGAGAAGCCTGGTAGGCTATAGTTCATGGGGTCCCAAAGAGTCAGACACGACTTCACTTCACTTCATTCTGTTCATATATTATATATGCTATGCATGCTATTGCCGTGATGTTTATATTCTTTTGGGCTGCTCAGAATCTGAACCTCCTTGCTATGTGTGGAGATTTCTTCATCTCAATTGAAGGCAATGTCTCTATAGACTAGGTTGTAACCATTAGACTGAGACTCAGCTCTTTGCTTGAGCAGGCCATGAAGTTTCACTCAGAATCTAGTGACACAAGAAAGAAGGCACTGAAGAAATATGTATTTTTCAGTGGTGGCTGTGATAACAAGTTCAAGTTCCCAGAGATAGCATTAGAATTGATGTATGTTATGCATTCAGTGTTGGCTTGCAACTATATTGGCAGCAGAATGAAAAGTGTCTGTACCTGTGGATGCTGCAATAATTCTTTAATATAATTTCCAGTATTAATTTAACTTGTCTCTGAAATCCCTATTTTATTTCTGTTAAAGTAGCTAAACATGGCTTAACTTACTTGAACCTAAGAAGTTTAATCCACTTTTTTCTTTAAAGGTAATAGACTAATACTAGAGCAGTTTTAGGTTTATGAGAACATTGAACAGAAAGTATAGAGTCTGCCTGTCCTCCTCACATCACCAAATTTCCCGCAAGGCTGGTGTAAGCCATTTACAGAATTCCTAAATGTTATTATATTTTACATAAATTAATTTCCATTACAAAATTCAACTATGTTATTGAGTTCTCCTAATAAATTTGATGAGAAAACTATGACTCAAATATATTAATTAACTTTCTGAAAATCAAATGGCTAAATAATTGAAAATCAAGCTTTTTACTTTGTTCTTTTTTCCATATGCTGTATTTCTTCTCAAGCATATATACTTAAGCTTTTGAAATTGCATTGAGTTGGAATTCTTTAACTAGAACCATTCAGAGTTCACGTCTGTCAAACCCATTTTGGTAAGTCTCAAAGAGAATGGAAGATCAGGTCAACATAAATGGTTCATTATTGAAACAATGTCTACAAATTATATCTGAAGCCTGTCTTCTTAACCTGAACTATATATTCTGAATTTTAAATTAAGGAATCTCAGACTCAACAAAGGTAATTATAGAGCTAAAAAAATTAGATATAAAAAATTTCTAAGAAATTATCTTGTGCTTGTCATTGTTTTAATTACAGAACTCAAATATTTTAAAAATGTGAAATGAAATTTATTTCTACATAATAATTATTTAACCTATTTCATTTAAAATGTGTATGTGTATTTTAAAAGAATTTGATGGAAGATTTAACCGAAAAACCTAACTTTTCTAAGTGTCTAATATTTAAAGATGCTACAGTTATTCTTAAAATGACAACCTCTTCAGCCACATTAGCACTTAAAATATGAATTCTTATTTCCTGATTTGCCTCAGATCTTGTGCTTCCAGAGAGATTAATCCTATAAAGGGTAGAGATATTCTAAACCTTTGACAGTTCTGCTGAACTTGTTGTTTCTCCCACTAGAGTTTTATAATAATACACTCAATTAGTTTCTTTGTCCCAGATTTCATGGAATAATTGCTAGAACTTTATCTAGTGCTTATGAGTCAGAAATGTTTATTCTTCAGAGAATGTTTTCTGAACATTTTTGTACTTTCTATGCAAAGTAAAACAAATTGAAATCAAAGCACAACTACTAGTTTCCATTTTTAAATTACTGCTCCACATTTAAGTATATAAAGTACATAAGATTTTCTTATAATAATGCCCCATTCATATCCTATTAGCACAATTTTGCTACCAATTTTCTCCATTATCTTGATTAATACACATTGTTCACAATCACTTGATTTTTAAGGCTGATTTTATTATTTTCAGAGAGAGTTTTATTAATAAATATTATTCACATTCATTTGCAGCACCAGGTATCTTATGAATTGAATTTCAGTTAAAAAAAAAGAAGAGGTCTTGATGAAACACTTCAATGGATATATACACACATTAACATCTAATCCTATTTACATTTGTCATTCTAGAAAAAAAAAAATAACAGCTAGTTGATGTTTAGTAACCCTCTATAAATAAAGATTGGTTTTCAAAGCCTCAGTAAACATTCTACTCTCTTAGTAAGCAGGATGCCAATTTTATAAGTCATAAAGTTTAATAGAAGTTTTACTTATTAATAAATGAAAAGAGTTGAGGGACCAAAATATGCCTAAATGAGGAGAAAAAAATATGATCCTATATAAAGGCATACTTGTCATTTATAAAAATAGTCTTATTAAAACTTTTTTTTTTTCCATTTCAAAGAGCTAGACAAAAGAGCTACAGGAATATAAAAACTGATCTCTTTCATTGGTGGAAAAATTATACTAACTTGTAAAGGAAGGATATTTTAAACTTTTATAATTAACATCCATTTTTAATTAGTATCACTGTTGCTGTTAGGAAAAATGAAGACCTAGAGAGAGTTCAGAAAGAGATGAACTATCCCAGTGTAATTACCACAACTCCCAGCAGGGTCTTCTCTCATCTGATTAACACCACAGCAGGAGAGTCATTCCAGCACACAGCTAACTGCCATAATCATGAGGAACATAACACGGGTGAGAAGACTCAAAAAAGAATTTCCCTGACATGTAAAATTAAGACTCCAAACTTCTTTAAGTTGCTGTGCATGAACTCATAATTCCAAACATTTTTAGAGAATCCAAACCAACCGCAAAGTCAACCAATACTAAATACATTTAAAAGACCTAAAGCTGACACTTGCAGTAAAACAACATAGGCTAGGTAAAAATGTTTCATTCCTCTCATATCAAAAGCTGTTTTAACTACTAGTTAATGTTCTGTTGTGGTTCATTGGCATCTCCAATCAAGATACTGATTGAAATAATTTTTTCAATATTTGATAATCATAGATGTTACAATCAGCTTTATAGCAGATTTGAGTATTTTTCTGCTGGTATATATTTGGAAGATTTCACAGATATTTAAATATATATTTTTAAAATATGATTGGCATTTCCATTAGTTATCATCACACTGCAGTTAATATTTTGCTCCAGGTTAGTCTGGTATAACTTAAAAGTCTGATCCAGAAGGTCCTTTTTTTTAAGTCATTCATTTTCATTTTTGTAAATTATTCGTCTTGAATATTTTTGATTGTTTAACTATCAGTATTGTTCTTTAATTTTCAAGGTGACAGCTTTAATGATGTGTTGTAGGAGTGCTCGCCACAATATTTAATGACAAGTGTGAAATGTGCATTGGCCAGTTGGAAAAGATCCTCAACAAAATGTAATGGGCAGTGCCTAGTCCACTATATTCTATATTGCTATGTATTAGCTGAGTTTTCAATATACATGCTTAGGGAGGTAAATCTTCCTAGGCTATCGTACTAATGTATTTTTATGATATTCCCCAAACAAAAGCAGAAAACAAAATAAGATAAGGTGCAATACAGATGGATTTGCTGCTATTGGAGGGGGAAATCTATAGCCCCCAAACTTAGAGCAAGTTGTGACCCAAACTAGATGAAATGTTATCATTAACTTCTGTTTTCTTGGGCACTCATAACAAAGTACCACACACTGTGAAGCTTAAAATAAAAATTTATTCTCTCATAGTTCTGGAGGTTAAAAGTCCAAAATCAAGTTGTTGAGCAGATAATGTTCCCTCTGAAATCTCAAGTAAATATTCTGCCATTTGCTCTTAGTTTCTGGTGTGGGGCAATCCTTGGCATTGCTTGGCTTGAGCTTGCAGATTAACTCCAATTCATGGCATTTTCCTGTGTGTCTATCTCTTCCCTTCTCCTTCTCTTCTCAGTCATATTGGATTAGAGCACAACTGAATTCAGAATGACCTCATCTTAGCTAATCATGTCTGAAAGTACCCAAGTTCCACATAAGATCACTTCCTGAGGTGGAGAGTATGAGTTCATCATATCATTTGAGAGATACAATTAAAGTCATAACAACTGGCTTACTAACACAACCTTGCAAAATATATAGCTTTTAGGCATCATAGACATCTTCAGAAGATTAACAATTCTACATGTGGATATCTAATTTAATATATCACAAGGAAGACAATGAATTAGTAATGATAGGAAATTGCATGATGGATAGCATAGGACGTGAATTACTCTTAAGAATATTTCTTTTTTAAGCCACACTATAAAGTACCCTGTACAGGTCTTCAATCTTTCCATGACCACCCGGACTTACCTGAGTACTCCTATTCCACAACATTATATCTAAATTTTGAATTGCTTATCAACATAGAAGTCTCATGGTAGGCCTTGTATGTTTCATGTTTATGAATGAATTGAAGAGAAAATCTTACTTAAAAGTGCAACTACATCCTATGTGGAATGAGACAGTAAGTGAGAAATAATATTCTGAGTCACTATAGGGAAGACTCTCCAAAAATGACAATATTATCAATAAGGAGAATTCCCATGAGAAAGAAAATAAGTGATATGGACAGATTTTAAAATCATAAGGTGTAAAAAGTATTGCTCCAGGGGAAATATACATATATATATATATATGACTTAGCAGCATATATATATATATATAATGTGTGCCTGTGTGTCTGTGTATTTTTTTAAGAATCAGAAGTTATGGAGGATGCTGAATCCAAATAAGTAAAAACAGAGGAACATAGAAAGAAGAATCATTAAGGGAGTAAAAAAGCTAAAATGTTATATGAAAATGAATTTGAAGACAGGTGGAAAAGAACATTCTTTTAAGAAAAGGAGATCTTCATTTTAAAGATGCTAAATTTTACCTAATTACTTTCTAAGAAAGACTAGATGCCATACTTGTTCCAAGCTATGTGACTAAGTTTTGTGATTATATGGTACACATCAACTGCAATCAGCCATGAAAACTTTAATGAGAACCCTAGCTTAGAAACAAGTAGTTTTTCAGAGGATGATGCAAATTCAAATGGAAGAAGTGCAAACCATACAGAGCAATCATCTTAGAAATGAAGGATTTTGCAAAACATCAACAGGTGCAAATCATGCATGATGATATGGAATCACACTGAAAAAATAAGCAGTCTTCTGGAGAAGAAAAATAATGATTTCTATAATGATAAATTTTTCATATATTTTGTTTTGAAACAGATTTTCACTGAAACATTTTCATAATTATGTACAGATTTCATTTCACCAAAGGAAGGCTTTAGCCATAGCTATGAACTGGGAGAACCTTTTAAAAATAACAGTTTCTAGGCTTTGCTTAGAGGCATTCTGATGTAATAGGCAGAGTTAATCAATTTTGGAGTTTGATCCTTATTTTATAATTTAATGTTTACATATATTTACAAATCACAACATGTTTTTTTTTGAACAAGAATAATTGTAACAGACAGAATGGTCTGGAGACATGGGTTCAATTTTGGGCCAGGACAATCACCTGAAGGAGGAAAGGGCAAATCCTCTCCAGTATCCTTGCCTGGAGAACCCTGTGAAGAGAGGGTCCTGGCAGCTACGGCTCATACAGTAGCAGCAAAGAGTCGGACATGACTGAAGCAACTGATCACTCATGCACATACCATAATATGGAGTTTAAAAATCATTGGGGTAGGGAAATATGTCATGGAAAATTATAAAAATTATAGGTTATTTGTTCCCAAAGTCTCCCAGATACTCCCATGCACAGTCTCTTGTTCAGAAGAAGTAGCATGGTGCTACCCAAATATAACAAGACAGACTGTATACACCAAGTTTACTTTTACTTCTAGAAATATATTAGTTCTGGTCCGTTATTTTGAATTTTTATTCAGGAAAATCAATATTACAAATATTCACCCTTCTTTGCTTGTCTTCCATCTCAAACACTTTGTTCTGGTCCTTTATGTTTCTATAAATCTCAAGTTTACTATCTTGATTTATTTCTTGTCTTGATTCAGCATTATTTATTAAGGATTCATTCAGATCTATTCTGTCTTGAGTACTCAGTAATTTTGTCTTTATTTTTCATATAATTTTGTCTTTTACATATATGTCTTTCCTGATTTAAGTCAAAGTTCATTTTCTTTAACCTATATGTGTATATGTATATGTGGGCTAAATAAAATGAAAGAAAAGTTGATTCAGGTCAGGAAAAAAGTACACACACACACACACACACACACACACACACACGACACTTAGGCTTTGTATGTCTTATTCCAGCTAAAGTTCATATTTCTGATGTATTTTGGGGGGATATTTAGTTTAACTTCAAATGTCCTCTGAGTTTTCTTCAGCTTTATGGTTCATTTATTGTTGAGATTTTCTACCACTACAAAATCTGTATTTCACAGCATCTGAAATTCTGTATTTTTATATTGAAGTTTTGTACTTTATTCTTATTTAGAAAAAATAAACTAGGAACTAACAAAGACAATTGCTCCTTGGAAAAATAGCTGTGACAAACCTTGACAGTGTATTGAAAAACAGAGACATTGTTTTGCCAACAAAGGTCTGGATAATCAAAGCTACAGTTTTCCCAGTAGTCATGTATGTACGTGAGAGTTGGATCATAAGGAAGGCTGAGTGTCAAAGAATTGATTCTTTCTAACTGCGGTTCTGGAAAAGACTCTTGAGAGTCCCTATGGCTGCAAGGAGATCAAATCAGTCAATCCTAAAGGAAATAAATCCTGAATATTCATTGGAAGGAATGATGTTGAACCTGAAGCTCCAGTACTTTGGCCATCTGATGCATAGAGCTG
Organism: Neotragus moschatus; assembly: GCA_006410615.1. Lineage (NCBI taxonomy): Eukaryota > Metazoa > Chordata > Mammalia > Artiodactyla > Bovidae > Neotragus > Neotragus moschatus. The sequence continues at coordinate 581,700 of SJYA01002597.1, read as the reverse complement.
ACTCATTGGAAAAGACCCTGATGCTTGGAAAGAAAGAGGGCAAGAGGAGATAGGGCAACAGAAAACGAGATGGTTGGATGGCATCACCGACTTGATGGACATGGGTTTGGGTGGACTCCGGGAGTTGGTGATGGACAGGGAGGGCTGGATGCTGTGTGGTTCATGGGGTCGCAAAGAGTCAGACACGACGGAGTGACTGAACTGAAATAAATTGAACTGAATATGAACTAATAGTTCTCAGTTTATGTTCAGTATGTTTATTATTTTACTTTTTCTAAGAACGATTTTGTGTGTTTCCTGTCAGTCCTCTGCTCCTCTCTGTTCTTTGTCGTGAAGTCCTTTCAGCATCCCCTTTCTTGCTTCCTGTACCCACAGGCTGAGAATAGACATGGAAAGGTGGTTGACATTCAGATAGGATTTTTTTTCCCCATTTCTTTTTGACTTAGAAATTACCTAGGGTTGTGGTGTTCTCTGTCTGCTAGCAATGTTGAAAGCATGTTGATTTTATCATTGTTTCAGAAGAATAAGAGATTCTGAATTAGACTGTTGCTCTTGCTCTCCAAGTCCAGATATCTTTACTAAGAATGTATCATCTTAATGGATGATTGAAACTGGAAGAAATTATAATATTAAGATGCAGGCATTAGAATCACACATAGTTATTAATGCTTAGCACCAGATTTGTTCCTGAGTTTCTTGCAATTGAAAATTTAATCAACTAAATTATTTTTATTGTTTATCAAGAAAAAATAGTATATTTTATACCTTAGAATAAAAAAAATTCAGCTTTCTCAGCATATAAATCTGAAAAAAAATACTTACAAAGTGTTTGTATATATTATGTTGAGTAACAAAATGACTGAAAATGTCTGAAAGTGAATTTGTTTGCTACTCAAGGCATGTCTGACTCTCTGTGACCCCCATGGACTGTAGCACACTATGCTCCTCTGTAAATTGAATTTTCCAGGCAAGAATACTGAAATGAGTAAGCATTTCCTTCTCCAGGGAATCTTCTGGACTCAGGGATTGAACTTGAGTGTCCTGCATTGCTGGAGGATTCTTTACTGTCTGAACCACCAAGGAAGCTCAAAAATGTCTCAATCAATTCTTTTCATATTATTTATAACCTAGGACTTAACTACAGGATCCAATTGAGTTAATGTTTTTAAATTATATAGCAGAAATCTAATACATTGAGACAAAATAATTGTCTATCTTTCACTTTAAGAATACTTTGCTCTCTCATATCCCCTGCCACCTGTAGATTTGTAATGAATTATGTTGAGATCTTCAAGAATAAGTCTGCTTATAACAGCCCATCTGCATATTTCCAGCTGCATCACCACAGTGATGTGTTCCTGGTTAAGTCAGTAAATCAAGTGAGCATGTGATGACCTGTAGTTTCTTCACATTTTAGGTAGGAGGTCTTTTTTCTTCTAAACTTGGATGATTTAACTTGTGGCCCTGAAATGTAAACAATCATTGTGCAACCACAAAGATTCAATTTGAAACTAAAGCCAAGGGAGAAAGAAGTGAAGACAACAAATATTTAATGTCAATGCCACCTCAAAATGACTATAGATTCCTCTCTAAAATGCTAACCTAACTCATAAATTCTCATATTGATTATGCCATTTTTAGTTTGGTTTTGTTTTTAGTTGCATTTAAAATCATCTGAATGAAACAATAAGAACTGTATTAGATTTAGATATAATATTTTAAAATATAAATATTACAGACTTAACAAAGCATAGCTAATGTAAAATAATTATTTTAAGGGACAAATAAATAAACTTCAATATTTGGATTTGTATGATGAAAATCAAAATTCAAAGTTATAGTCCAAAGAGTATTTCTGAGTATAGTAATTTCTATAAAGTTGACTAATTTTAAACAAACACACATGCAAATAAACACATATGACACATGAGGCATACAAAGAAAAAAGAAAACATACAAAGAGAAAGAAAAAATACAAAGAAGAAAGTAAAAAAATACTCACAAGCCAGAACGTAAATCAGGAGACATAATGTAGTGCTTAAGCTCTGGAGATTTAGTCTCTTAAAGAAAGATATTTACCAGTGAAGACAGATATCTAATTTTACTTGTGTTGTTTTGCCAAATATAAATTTCCAAACCACCTGCTTCCTAATAAATAGATTATTTCCTAATCTGTAAGAACGCATCCAACTGGAATGAGTTAAGAATCATAGATAACTAGAGGCCTAGTTGTTCAGTTGCTGAGTCATATCTGACTTTTTGCAACCCAGGATCTACAGTCTATGGAATTTTCCAAGCAAGAATATTGGAGCAGGTTGCCATTTCCTTCTCCAGGGGTTCTTTCTGACCCAAGGATTAAATCCATGTCTCCTGCATTGAAGGCAGATTCTTTACCACTGATCCACTGGGGAAGCCAGAGGCCGAGAGTTGAGAGATATTTCTGTTACTTTTTATGCTAAGACTGGATCTGGCAGCAACTTGGGGTTGGTTGCTACTGTTCAGTTACTGAGTGAGTAAGATATATCAGAGAAAAATTATTCTGAAAAATAGATAAAAATAGTGATCAAACACTTATATAGTGTGATACGAAGAAGACAGAAGGATGACATGAAGAAATGAAGGGCAAGAATAAATCAAATACCTTTTATCTTCTCTTGATTTCAGAAGTAAATATGACACATGTGATATTTGGATACATTCCAAACTCCAAAAAATACTGATATTTTATCCAGGAAAAATTTCTTATAATAGGCTTATTTTTTTGCATTGATATACTAATATCTACAAAATTATAGCAGTTTTAAATTAATATCATTTAATTTAAATGGCACATTTGCTGTGCAGCTTATTTTAATAAATGATTGAAAATATATATACTTTACAGACACAGAATATTTAACCTTAAGTTAAAATTAACTTAAATAATTCAGTGATTTTAGTAGTCTAAAAATTTTAGAAGACTACTTTTAAATAGGAATTTATTATAAGAAAATATATTTTGAGGATGTTAAAATTAATCATATGCATCAGTTCAGTTCAGTTCAGTCACTTAGTCATGTCCAACTCTTTGTGACCCCATGAATCGCAGCATGCTAGGCCTATCTGTCCATCACCAACTCCTGCAGTTCATTCAGACTTGTGTCCATCGAATCAGTGATGCTATCCAGCCATCTCATACTCAGTCGTTCCCTTTTCCTCCTGCCCCCAATCTCTTCCAGCATCAAAGTTTTTTCCAGTGAGTCAACTCTTCGCATCAGGTGGCCAAAGTACTGGAGTTTCAGCTTTAGCATCATTCATTCCAAAGAAATTCCAGGGTTGATCTCCTTCAGAATGGACTGTTTGGATCTCCTTGCAGTCCAAGGGATTCTCAAGAGTCTTCTCCAACACTACAGTTTAAAAGCTTCANTTTTTTCATCTAAATTTGTAAAAGTATTTGTTAAAATTAAAAGATCCTATTTATATAGTAAGCCTTCACATTTGAGTCACTATATTTATGAGAAACAAAGAAACAGACAAAAATTAGCCAAAATTTTCATTCTGTTTTCTAACAATCATTCAAGCTCATTGATATCTATGTTTTTATTTTTGTCTCAATAATATCATACTGTATTAAGAGGATTCATGTTAAAACACTGGTTTGTGTATTTAGTTATATATTTTTAAGTTTGTTGTCTAAACTTATTTAGGTAGAAACAGCTTCCATGGTAGCTCAACTGGTAAAGAATCCACCTGCAATGCAGGAGAACCTGGTTTGATTCCTGGGATAGGAATATCCCCTGGAGAGGGGTGGCAACCCACTCCAGTGTTCTTGCCTGAAGAATCTCCACCATGAAAAGAAGTCTGGCAGGTTGCACTCCACGGGGTCACAAAGAGTGGGGCACAGCTGAGCCACAGTGAGGATCAAATTATTCCAGAATCCAACTTGCACAAAAAGAGTGTTCTGTGCTGGGAGCAATTAAAAAGAACTGCTCTTTTCTTCTATCATCCCACACATTGACGATCCTTTGAAATAAAAGAATAAAACTTCTCATACATAATCAGCCAGTACAAACTGATGAAAGAATTAAATAGATGTGTTCTGCTTAAAGACATGATCATCAATCTGTAACATACTCCATCACTACTCATTTGTAAATGTAATGATTTAGTCAGATCATCCCATCCTCCCACACCACTCTTAAGCGGTAAAAATGAGAGTCTTAATCTTTAAATATAGTTACTTCAGCTTAATGTGTTCAGTCACAAAAAATTACAAAGGACTAAAAAGGATTTATAAGGCTTCAATAGCTGCTAAAAATACTAAACTTTTAAACGAAATTGCATATTTAGTGACTTTCTAGAACAAAATTTTAATGTCTGAAGAAAGTCAGTAAATTTAATGAAAAAAAGTTCGATAATTTATCATTGATTGATGTTGAATTTGGAAGCAATAATTTTTATACTGAAGGGATTTTGACTATTGGTTAGTTGACAAATGCTCACTATATTCTTAACATTCACAATCCAATCAAGGGAAATTTTTTCTTTAATTAGTGTCAACCCAAGCTGTTAATTGTGTTAGCCATTGTTCTCTTATGTGACTTTAAGAAACTATCTATGCTCATATATTTTATATACTCTCATCCTTTCTCTTTATATGTATATCATGTATTTATATGCATTGATTTTATAAATATGTGAATGTATATCTAGACCTATAGATATCTATCTCTATTTATCTACTGTATCTACATTTCTATCTAGTAGAGATTTAGCTTATACCACTTGTCATAAGAAATGATATGCAGCAAACCACCAAAAAGCTAGGTACTTAAAAAAAGTAAATTTTGTGGATATGAGTGTGTAGATTGACTGAATGTTGACTGTTAACCTGGACTGGAAGGCCTACTGATCAGGAGTACACTTACCCTATTGAGATTGGGTGCGATTCTGTCTAATGTGTCTCTCATCTACCTTTTGGATCAAGTAGACTAGCTTTGACACTTTTTATAGAAACAGCTGCAACATGAGAGAGAAAGTGGTGAAAGATAAGGTGAAGAGTCAGAATGGACTTTCATAATTTCTGCCTTATTCTATTGACCAAATGAGTTCACAGGGCTGAACGTGAAGGGCAAGTCACTTCATCACAGGATCACACATCGTAAGGTGTGGTACTGTGAGGTCAAAAGTGTAATAGTTTCAAGTGGATTAGAGAATTGGTACGTAATGCACTCTGATTGATTTCAAATAACTGGTTCCCAGTGCTCTGATATATAGACATAAAAATCCAAGTTGCTTTTATTATTTGCATCCTCAGTTTTCATGGTGTTTATTAAGAAATAAGTTTGTGTTCAATTGTAATTTACTCAAAATTCATAACAGAGATTAAAATTTTATTTTATTTTTAAGGTTAAGAGAGTGAAATGTACTTGCTTGGGAGAAAGTTGACACAGACATATTAACATTCCCACAATAATAATTGTTAATAGTGAACACTCTAGCACCAAGAGAGCCTACAAGTGCATTATCTTACTTAATTCATCAAATATAGATATTATTACTCCATTACCCTACCCTATTATTTCCCTCACTGGGAAATAAGTTCAGAGAAGAGGCTAAACAATGTTGACTGTGTTCATATCAATAGCTAAGAATCATAAGACTTGTTTCAAAACCAAGAATTCTTTGACATCAAAGCCCATGTTTTAACTGCTGCTGCTGCTGCCANAAATATAGATATTATTACTCCATTACCCTACCCTATTATTTCCCTCACTGGGAAATAAGTTCAGAGAAGAGGCTAAACAATGTTGACTGTGTTCATATCAATAGCTAAGAATCATAAGACTTGTTTCAAAACCAAGAATTCTTTGACATCAAAGCCCATGTTTTAACTGCTGCTGCTGCTGCCACTAAGTTGCTTCAGTCGTGTCTGACTCTGTGCGACCCCAGAGATGGCAGCCCACCAGGCTCCCCTGTCCCTGGGATTCTCCAGGCAAGAACACTGGAGTGGGTTGCCATTTCCTTCTCCAATGCATGAAAGTGAAAAGTGAAAGTGAAGTCTCTCAGTCGTGTCTGACTCTAGCAACCCCATGGACTCCAGCCTACCAGGCTCCTCAGTCCATGGGATTTTCCAGGCTCTAACTCCCATAAACAAAGAAACAGGCATGATCAGATGAACACCTTCAGTGAACTTTAATGTGTAATACATGGGCTTAAAGTCAGCCCATGACTGACTTCTATTAAAGTCAGTGAAATCAATTAATTAATAATACTACTGTTACCTGACTACTGTTACTATTATCTGACTACACCAAACCCTTTGACTGTGTGGATCACAACAAATTGTGGGAAATTCTTCAAGAGACTGGAACATCAGGCCACCTAACCTGCCTCCTGAGAAATCTGTATGAAGTTCAAGAAGCAACAGTTAGAACTGAACATGGAATAACAGACTGGTTTCAAATCAGGAAAGGAGTATGTCAAGGCTGTATATTGTCACCCTGCTTATTTAACTTATATGCACAGTACATCATACGAAATGCCGGGATGGATGAAGAATAAGCTGGAATGAAGAAAACCGGGAGAAATGTCAATAACCTCATTTATGCAGATGACACCACCCTTATGGCAGAAAGCAAAGAAGAACTAAAGAGTCTGTTGATGAAAGTGAAAGAGAAGAGTGAAAAAGTTGGCTTAAAACTCAACATTCAGAAAACTAAGATCATGGTATCCAGTCCCATCAGTTCATGGCAAATAGATGGAGAAACAGTGGAAACAGTGATAGATTTTATTTTGGGGGGCTCCAAAATCACTGCAGATGGTAACTACAGCCATGAAATTAAAAGATGCTTGCTCCTTGGAAGAAAAGTTATGACCAAACTAGATAGCATATTGAAAAGCAGAGACATTACTTTGCTGACACAGGTCAATTTAGTCAAAGCTACAGTTTTTCCAGTAATCATGTATAGATGTGAGAGTTGGATTATGAAGAAATCTGAGCACCAAAGAATTGATGCTTTTGACCTGTGGTGTTGTAGAAGACTCTTGAAAGTCCTTTGAACTGCAAGGAGATCAAACCAGTCCATCCTAAAGAAAATCAGTTCTGAATAGTCATTGGATGAACTGATGCTTAAGCCAAAACTCCAATACTTTGGCCACCTGATGCGAAGAACCAACTCATTTGAAAAGACTCTGATGCTGGGAAAGACTGAAGGTGGGAGGAGAAGGGGAAAATAGAGCTCTCATAAGATGGTTGGATGGCATCACCGACATAATGGACATGAGTTTGAGTAAACTCAAGAAGTTGGTGATGGACAGGGAAGCCTGGCTTGCTATAGTCCATGGGGTTGCAAAGGGTCCGACATGACTGAGCGACTGAACTGAACTGAACTGAACCAGTATTATCCTAGACTTCAGGAAGCATATTTCAAATCTAAAACAATTTAATGAGAAAAGCTAAGAAAATTTGCTATTGTATGATGGTTATTTATCCTGTTCTCTCAGGGAGAGTGATAATGACTTTGGATATTAGAATCCAGTCTTCCATTGTACATAGCTGTACTTCTATCCTTTCCATTAAAAAAAAAAAAGAAATAATGAATCTATCTCTAAAAAAGATAGAATTTGGCTTCAATTCCTTGAAGACCACTAGTTCTAACTCAAATATAGGTCACTGCCTGTATCTAGAGCCTAAGGAATTTGCACATTTAAAAAGTGGGAAGAAAATGAGGGACCCAGCAAAAGAGACTGAGAAATATCAACAAGAGCACTAGAGTGAAAAGCAAATTAGGATATATCTAGAAATTTTGTAAGCAAGAAGAGGAGGACAATAATATTAGTTAACTTATTTATAACACAGAAACAGACTCACAGATTTTGAAGAAAAACTTCTGGTTACCAAAAGGGAAGTGCTGTGGGAAGGAATAAATTGGAAACTTAGGACTGACATACACACTACTATATATATAACATATATATATATATATATATATATACACACAATTTGTTATATATAGCAGATAACAAAGAAGGACCTACTGTAAAGCACAGGAATCTCAATATTCTGTAAGAGCCTATATGGGAAAAGAATCTGAAAAAGAATGAATATATATATATGGATTAATATATCCTTCCTTGAATATTCATTGGAAGGACTGATGCTGAAGCTGAAGCTCCAATACTCTGCCCACCTGATGTGAAGAGCCAACTCATTGGAAAAGTCCCTGATGCTGGGAAAGATTGAGTGCAAGAGTAGAAGGGGGTGACAGAGGATAAGATGGTTCGATGGCATCATCAACTCAGTGGACAAGGATAGAGAATCTGGGTGTGCTGCAGTCCAGGGGATCACAAAGAGTCTGATGTGACTGAGCAAGTAAACAATGAAACGTATATGTATAATTAAATCACCCTCTGTATACCTGCCAGACACAACCTTGTAAATAAAATATACTCTGATAAAATTTCAAAAAAGAAAAAGAAGAGGAAAGTGATGGACGATGTTGACTACAGTTGATAGAGCAGGTAAGAGATAGAATAAGAACTGATCACTAAATTTATCATCACGTCAGTTTCAGTGACCTGGACAGATCTTATTTTTTGTTGTATAACAATATTAACCTAGAATAAGCAGCTTAAACAACACACATTGAGATTGTTACATATTCACTTGAAAATAGCCACGTATGACCCATCACCTTTTGCATATTGTAATGGATAACAGACAGACACATTTCTCCCCAGTAGACCGGACAAGGATTACACAACGATGTGATATAAAAAGGCAGTGATTATGAGGATTTTTTTTTTCATTCCATCCACTAGAGTGAGAGTAATTGTAATGTAGTAGTAGGTAAAAAAAAAAAAATCTGATTTGAGCATATTTAAAAGGAAATGGGAAAGGAACTGGAAACAATGGAAATTGTCAATAGTTTCAATGAATTTTACTGCAAATGCAGGCAAAGAAGTAGTGTTGTATCTGATAAGGATACTGAGATAAAATTTTATCTTTTGATGAAAAACTGTGGCAATGAAAATATTTAATAGAAGGAGGATTGTATTATGTAGAAAAGAGAAAAGAAGATTGCTGAAGTAACATTCTTAAAGAGATGAGAGAAGGACTGAAGGGATTTTTTCAGATAGATGCAAAGATATTCTATCTATGAGATTCAACAATAATTCAGATATATTCACACAGATATTATTGGTGAGTGTATTTTACAGAAAGAGCTTGTAGAAGGCAACTTCTCATATTTTCTGATGATTCTAATATTCTTAAAGTAATAGGAAATAAAGTCATCATCTCATGAAAGTCTTTCTCAGGCTGAGAATGGATCATGCATTACTGGTGGTGAGAAGAGAGGAGGTACTGTGGATGGGAGAATAAGGAAGTGAATATCTTAGCCTCTGTATTAGTTTGCTAAGGCCACCATAACAAAGAACCATAGGCTAGGAGGCTTATACAACAGAAATTTATTGTCTCATTGTTCTGGATGCTAGAAGTCCAAAATCAGGGTGTCAGCCTAGTTGATTTCTTATGGGCTGTGAGTGAAGTATCTGTTTCATGCCTCTCTAGTTCATTTATAGAATGGCTGTCTTTTCCCTGTATGTTTTCACATGGCATCTTCCCTCTGTGTGTGTCTCTGTGTTCAAATGTTTCCTCTTTACAAGGACACCAATCGTATTCGATTAGGGCCAACTCTAATGTCCTCACTTGAACTAATTGTCTGTGTAAAAATCTTATCTCCAAATAATATCACTTTCTTAGGTACTAGGGTTTATTGCTTCAACATTATGAATTTGGGAGACATTAATTCAACTCATAAGAGAGACATTGTTTTATTTCTTGGAATTATAACTCATCTACCTGATGTTCATGGGCCACCCATTTGGTGACCACTGTGGTCAGTTCATGAATTGGTGCATCATTTTTCCCTCAAGCCATACCCATATGTGTGGGTAGAGATGAGAATAACCAGAGACAATTAGAATTAGCTCAGGCTACAGTTTTACCAAGTACATTTGACTACTGAGTAAGGATAAAAGCCTATCAGGCTGCTTCTTGTGGTCTTTATATCTATATATCTTATACTTTCAGTTTTGGCCACATTATTATTTGGACAAATACAATTTTATTGGAAGTGACATATTCAGCATAGCAGGAGGATCTTTTTAAGGTTGTTGCCTCAATGTGACATATTTCCTCTCCCTTTATCTTGGAGAACAAGTCCACGATATAGATCAATCTTGGCTGGCTAGGGGAGAAATCAAGGCAATAATTTACACATAATATTGGTAATATTCAAAGCCTTGTTTGGGGGACTCACTAATATTGGGGCATCATCTGTTATTACCGGATAATTTAGCCCAAACTGATACACTAGTATGTAAGCAAGGGAATAATTCCAATTTAAGATTTATAAAGACAGAGGTTTTTTCATCTTTATTCACTAATACATACACAGCACTTAAAACCATGCCCAGCTCTTAGTGGATATCTGTTGCGTTAATTAATGTGCATAGAATTAAAGCTCAGAAATGAAAAATATAGGATACCAAGTGAAAGAATAGGATATCAATGAAAAGCTAGTATCAATGAAATGGACTTGAAGTTTTGCTTATGGAACAATGTTGGGTGAATTAGAGAGAAGAGGTGGTGATCAAATTATAGAATACAAGAAACTCAGATAATAGAGATGCTGCATTCATTGGTAATCACAAGATTTACACTATGAATAAATGAATAAAAGGTTTTCGCTGAGATGAAGACAAGAATTTGGAGAAATAAAGTTCAAGGAACAGAAGTGCCAGGGTTGAATACACCATCAGAGAATGAAAGCAAGGGTAATATTGGAACAAGTGTTAAAATTTTGAGCTATGAGGGGAAATAAGGGAAATAAACCGGGAGGTTGAAGATGTCAGCAACAGTGGGGGTTAGTGAGTCACAGAATCTGATAATATGTGTGAGAATCATAGCCAGAAGTATTTAAAGGGGAAGAGAGAAAGAAGGGTATGGAGCTTGGAAAAAAATTCTGAAGAAAATATTCAGGCTTACACATGAGGACTTAAGGAGCAAAAACTGGTAACCATTGAGAAGTCAATAATAAAAGTTATGTTCTCAGAGGAGATACATGTTTCATCAGAAATAATAATCTAAAGGGATTGATCAAAGAAGAATTTTATCTCAGAATATAAAATATTTTCACACATATTATAAGGTGTCAGGAACTCAAATGATAGAATAAGGGGGGAAGGAAGGGAATTACAGAACTTTAAAGAAGATTGGATTTGGGGAGAGGAGGGATGACTGAGTTCAAGATTTCTTATGGTTACTACAAACGAAAATGAAAGATATAATTGGATGGATCCTAATGAATTGAGGAAAGAGTGTGTTGGGAAGAGTCTGGGTTTGGAGTGATTATTTAGGGACCTCCTCTCTCCCTCCTTCCCCTGCCCTGCCAGCCAACTCACCAGGGTAGGAACATTACTGCTAAACTGGCCTGAGCTTATTCTCAGTGACCTCTTGGACTCCTGAACTCTATTAGGAAGGTGCCGTGTTACACTGAGCCACTCTTCATGCTGGTGATCAGAGTAGAGTGCAGAGTTTGGAATGAAAGAATAAGTATGCTTTATTCCCCTGCGCAAACCCTTTCTCACCTTTGCTATTTCCTCAGCAAGAAAAACTAATCTGACAGAAAACAAAGTTGAGTTTGTTTGTTTCCCGCCCCCCTTGGTTTCTTTGTTTTATTTGGGAAGAAAGGATCTATCTTAAAACTAGCCTTAGAGGTATGTGTAAATAAATGAAATTGGTGTGGTGTAATGTGTTCCCTCAATACTTGTCATCACAAATATTAAAAAACCTGGTGGAAGGTACATTGTATGTCTTGTCCAACTATTTAGCTTCACATGCTGTCATATTGGTTATCTTCCACCACCTATGACTGAGCACATTGGAGCAATAAATAGCCTCCATCCCTAAGCAACAGAATTGTCAAAATTGGGCAGAATATTCTCTTTTCTATGAGGAATGATTGGACTGGAGGAAAATTAATGTAAAAATAAAGTACAATACCATTAGATATTGATAAATTGTCACAAAAAATGCATTACTTAGAGACTAACATAGGAAGGAATTATGTATATAATATTATTATTATGTATATACTATTATATATGATATTATTATAAAACAATATTTAATGACTATAAAATGTTATACTATATATGCATATATTCACTAGACTTCAAATATGAAATGTGTATTTGTGTTATGTTTTGGCTACTGAATTTTTACAGAGGTGAGTTTGTGTAATAATAGGATACAGGGTTCACATCAACAATTGCCTTTTTTCTAAATGCTGCAGAAACTTTAAGGGGGATTTCACTAGCTTTTCTCAGACTCATTGTGAGGAATATACAGCCACTCATGTTGAGCATAAAAACCTGACCCGGAGGAAGTAGTTTAGCTGTTTTATCTTGACATCTATTCATCTAGAACTAAAATTGTTAAATATTTAATCTATGATATTCTTATCGTTATGATTTATATCTTTGTTGCATCATACATACACACACCCACCAAAGTGCATTCATATGTGAACACATACATACACATATTACTAGAGTAATTCCTAACTAGATGATATTTGAACTGTCTCTGGACGTGTTCATTTATTACTTAAGTGGTCTTAGTTGTAATGCACAAAGAAGGAAAAAAGAGACATGGACAACTTAAATCCCTGCCTCTGAATTTCTCACTATGAATAAGAAGTTGTCACTTTACCCAGGGTAAATTCCTACCATATTATGTGGCCAATCCTCTTTGAAACAACATTTTAAAATTCAGTTTTATCTGTATTCAAATTAGTAGGCTTTATTTTTAAAAACGTTTTTGGGTTTATAGAAAATTGAGTAGATAATAAAGAGTTCTTAGATACCCTTAACCCATCCCAAAACATAGTTTCCCCGGCTAGTAACATCTTATACTAATGTGATGCATTTATTACAGTTAATAACTCAATATTAATTTAGATATTAACCAAAGTACATATTTTACATCAGGGCTCACTCTTTGTGTTGTACTTATTTATGAATTCTGACAAACACAAAATGCCATGTATCCACCAGGAAGTTATAAAACAGAATAGCTTCACTATCCCTAAAATCCCTGTGCTTCACTTAACTGTTCTTCTGCCTTCCTTTCCTGACCCTCTTTGCAATCACTGATCATGTCACTCTCCTTACATTTTTCCAGAGTTATATAGTCAGCATACAATTTGCATATTTTTCACACTGGTTTCTTTTACTTAGCAATATGCACTTCAGTTTCTTCCATATCTTTTGACTTGATAACTTTTTTTTTTTTTAATCACAGAATGACATTCCACTATATGGATTCACCACCCTTTGTTTATCCGTTCAGCTACTGCATCTCTTGGTTGGTTCAGGTTTTTGTTTTTTTTTTTAATAATTACAAATAAAGCTGCTATGAACATTCATATGAGGTTATTGTGTGAAACTTTAAGAAAATTTAAGGAACTAAATACTGTCACATAGGCCATAGTTTCTGATTTTTCTAATATTTTTCTAGCTATGTATATTTTTCTCTTAATAATGTCCTCTAACAAATAACTCTATGTAGTCCCAAGACTATAGGCACTTCTGTCTGTAAACTTATATACCTGACCGTCCTTATGCATTTACTTGGCTTTTTAAATATTGACTGCTTCCTGAAAGCCATGCTCAGCAAGATTCACTAGACTCTCCAAGTTGATGAAATTCTGTTAGTTTCTAGATATAGTTTTCCTTCAATCACAGTAAGTATAAGTAAAGTTATCATCCTTCCTTTAATATATGCTGCTAATACAATATACTAAAATGGTCATCTCTGTGGGCAAATACACGTATTCAATGAACTTTATTATTTTATATTTCCTTAGTAATAGAACTCAGCATAGATATGAGTACTAGGCTCTCGGCTAATATCAAAGTATCCCTAGCTTCCACTGTCATCTTCAGTGTCTTCTGCTGACTGTGTCAAATATTTCTTTTCTGAATGAATGTATCAAAAGAAATGAGACTCACTGGTTGATAAATCTCAGACAGAGATGAACTGGTGTAAAAATAGCATATACGAAACTCAGCATGCATTTAATGCCACAATTCAGAAAGCTCCAGTGACAATACTCAGTAAGAGAACCCTAGAATTAATACATTGAATTCATTTGTTAATTTGAAGGAATTACTATAATTATGTGTCTATGCTACCACAATAACCTAATAACTGGTTTCCTTCAAGTGATTGTATACTTCTTCAAATAATTGTCCTTCTATAGAAGGAGTGATATTTCCAAAAATATGTATTTTATCATGTTACACCAGCTACTAAATAAAATTCAAAGTTTTCTTATTGCACTTTAAAAAAAAAAAACATAAGGATTCTTAACATGACCTATAAAATATAAGTGTTTTTTTCACAGTCAACATTGTTTCCTAATATGCACCTTTATTTTTAAGGTACACTGGGGTCCAAGTTGATTCAATAAAAACATTTTAACCAATTTGTTGGTTTCAGTTTTGCCACTGTTGTGGTTGTTTTCTGACCATGTATATCTTAAAAATGTCTTTATTTTGCTTTTATTATTTTTACTTTTTATTGAGATTATGCTTTTGAACTGTGATGTTGGAGAAGACTCTTAAGAGTCCCTTGGACTACCAGGATATCAAATCTGTTAATCCTAAAGGAAATCAGTCCTGAATATTCATTGGAAATACTGTTGCTGAAGCTGAAACTCCAATATTTTGGCCACCTGATGCAAAGAATTAACTCATTGGAAAAGACCCTGATTCTGAGAAAGGCTGAAGGCAGGAGAAGGGAATGACAGAGGATGAGATGGTTGGATGGCATTATTGACTCAATGGACATGAGTTTGAGCAAGCTCCGGGAATTGGTGATGGACAGGGAGGCCTGGCGTGCTGCAGTCCATGGGGTCACAAAGAGTCAGACACGGACTGAACGATATGCAATATTATATAAGTTACAAGTATGCAACATAGTGATTCACAATTTTTAAAGTGAATCCACTTATAGCTATAAAATATTGGCTATATTCTTTGTGCTGTAAAGTATAAACTTAGTAATTTAATTATTTTGCACATAATAGTTGGTAGGTCTTAATCCCTTGCCCCAAATTTGTTCTTTCCCCTCTGCTCTCCCCACTGTTAACCCCTAGTTTGTTAGCTACATCTGTGAGTTTGTTTCTGTCTTGGATACTCTCATTTTATTTTTCTTAGATTCCATATATAAGAGAGAATATTTGGTTTTATTATAAATTTTTACGTTAAATAGAACCAGTCCACAATTTTCCTGTTCCTCATTTTCTCTAAATATTTGCCTCCACCTCATCTTCCTTCTCTAATTCTTTCCTTTCATGGTTTCAATATTTAATTAGATATTCTTACTTTGCTTTTTCATGCAAATGTTAGAGCCATCTTAGAAATCCCTAATTAGGATTTTAATAAAATTTCAATATGATTGAACTTTCCTATATATATATATATATATATATATATAT
>SJYA01002597.1:399421-566049 GCA_006410615.1 Neotragus moschatus | reverse complement strand
ATGTACAAAAGTTTAAATTTTAATAACTTTTAGAAATACAAAAATTTTGTTATCTCATTTGAGGAATTTTGTCTATAATTTGCTTAAAATACTTTATAAGTATCAATAATGTTAATTTACATTCCTTTTCTTCTAAATTGTAATATGAAAACACACCTATGAATGAAAAGTTTTGTGAAATAACTTTTTATCAAGCCACAAAACTTGTGGTCATTAAAGTATATTTTTTAAGGAGGATATAGAAAATAATTTACTGAAGTTTTAAAAATTTAGAATACTACTATGTAATCTATATCAAAGAGCAGGATTATTAAGGTAAACTATAATAAAATGAGAAAAATATGAACTCTTCCACTAGGAAGCATAAAAAAAGAAAACAAAAGAATCGAACTGAAACATGGAAAATAACTAAGACTATTTAAAATGTTCTGATTGAAATGATATCTAGCAGTCCTTATCAATGTTAAATGACTAAAATAGTGATAAATTTTTACTTCAACTTTAGAAAACAAATGCAACTTATTTAGCCAACATTGATAAACTTTGTATCGTAAAATTGAAAATAATGTAAAATTGTCCTCTTGTAAATGAGGAAGTCAAGTTTACAAAATCTCTTTGAACCTCACCTTCCATATCTTCCATATGCAAAATTACACATGCCCATAAACACAAGGCCCTTGGTAGCCTTTCAAGAAGTTTATTTATATTTTTATTTTAAATTCTTAGTAATAGTTTTCCAAATGCCTGAGGGTATACCATAAAGAACATACTTTTTCTCCTTGAGAACTCAAGGCAATTTATATATTTTTAGTGAAATCTAGAACTAGTTTTTCAAACTAATAAATAAATGAAAAAAATGAAGAGTAGTTAATGTTCACAGATTCTAATCCAGGACTCTGCTATGTATCTAGTGAACTCAAATATGAAAATCTGTTCTTCAACAGTGCTAGAGATTTCATGAACTATTACCTGAGATCTTATGTCCTTACATCATTATTTGATTCATATGCTAAATTGATAATATTATGTGTCTTTTTGTACTCAGGTTCGTAATTGAGCTTGATCTGTAGAGTTCATCTTTGTTTACTACTTCTGAAACTTGTAGTATTGTTATGTAAAGAATTGTCATGCTTTTTTAAAATCTTCTTTTCTCCTGTAGAGAGATTTTTGTCACTAAGTTTTCTCAATAATTTAGAAGATTTGTCCAAAAATATCAGTGTTCAAAAACGTTTGCATTTTCAGAATACTAAACATTTTATCCATGCTTTCATATTTGATAGAATTACAAGGAAATGGATTTTTACCCCTCATGCAAGCTAACAAGTCAGCATGCCTCAATTCTAAGGAAACTGACAAGAAACATGAATCTTCTGGATCTGAGACAAATAATTATATCATTCACAGCACAGCCAATACTAGGAATGCCGAAGCATGCAAATTTCCTTTGCCCCCAAGTCTCAGGAGATTACACATAGGGTCAAATTAAGCCTGCACAGGTAGTATCTTGCAACTAAGGGACTTTTCCACACAGAGGGATATCTTGAGCTTAAGGAATCCTTCATTTCTACGGTAAACAACTTTACTTTTCGTCAAGAGAGACTTTTCTCACTTTCAAGATTTCTAGTTGCACAAACATCAAGAGGAATACGAATGACCTGGATAAAATACTTTCAGAGCTTTCTAATCTAGTACACTCATATATGTAGTGCAAGAAGCCCTTGCCAATTGCCTTCCAGCAATAGTTTATTAAATCAATATAAATACACATATATTAAAAAATGCAGTTGTGTAGTTTTACCACTTCTGAATCTTCTATATTTTTCATAATCCAATTTTTGAATTAGTGTCCCTGTTTAATAATCTTTGCAAGAGAGTAATTTGTGGTTTCAATTATTAAAACTAATATTTTGTTTACTGTGATTATTATTATGAATTTCATTTTGTTTCTTTATCTTAATAATTCTGCCTCTATCCTACTTAAAATCTTTTTTATTGCCTTTATTGCAAAGTTCACTTCAGTTGCTATGACAAATTATTCTTCTAGAACTTTTCACTTATTATCTCTCAATCTATTATCTCTTATTCATCTCTTTCTTTTCCAAATGTCTAGTAAATTCTGTCAAATATGAATTACTTGCAGTCCCTGAAAGTGATACTGGGAAAGAGTGAAGGCAGAAGGAGAAGAGGGCGGCAGAGAATGAGATCGTTAGATGGCATCATCAACCCAATGGACATGAATCTGAATAAATTTCAGAAGATAGTGAAGGACAGGGGAGCCTGGTGTGCTACAGTCCATGGGGTCTCAAAAAGTCAGACAAAACTTAGTGACTGAACAACAGCAACAACATAGGTTCTTTAAGCATTTTGTAATTTCTGGTCTTGGTCCTGGATGTTATATCCCCAAACATGATAAATCTATTCTTTAATTTTTTAAAGCAATTGATATCAGCCATTTTATAATTACATTATTTTTTCACTCCAGCTTCATTAAAGTATATTTGACATTGAAATCATGTATATCTAAGGTGTAGAACAATTACCCAGTGACTAAGCAGTAAAGAATCCGCCTGCAATGCAGGAGACATAGTTCAATCTGTGGCTGTGGGAGATCCCCTGGAGAAGGAAACGGCAGTCCCCTCCAGTATTCTTGCCTGGGAAAGAACATGGACAGAGGATCCTAGAGGGCTATAGTCCATGGCATCACGAAAGAGTTGGACAATAC
This sequence comes from Neotragus moschatus, assembly GCA_006410615.1. Classification (NCBI taxonomy): domain Eukaryota; kingdom Metazoa; phylum Chordata; class Mammalia; order Artiodactyla; family Bovidae; genus Neotragus; species Neotragus moschatus. The sequence goes on along the minus strand of SJYA01002597.1, from coordinate 563,327 downwards.
TGAGTGACTAAACAACAACAAGGTATACAACATACACTTTTGACATATGTATACATACATCATTAAATAAATGCCACATTCAAGCTAAATAAAAACAGAAATATGGATCAATGACCAGACTAGAGAGACCTGAAACAAATTCATATATTTATAGTCAACTGATTTCTAGAGCTTCCCTGAAGGTCCAGTGTTTAACACAATTCCAATGAAGGCTGCGTAGATTTGATCCCTGGTGCATAAAATAATGTCCCATATGGTACAGGGTATGATCAAAAAATAAATAAATAAGGAAAGACAATATAATCAATTGGTTTTCAACAACATCCTTGAAAAGATAGTCTGCTCAATAAATACTGTTGGAAAAACTGAATATACACATGCAGAAAAATGAAATTGCATCAAATTATAAAGCAATGCATTGCAAAGTGGGTAAATTACGTCCAGAGCATACTTCAATAGCTGAAAAAAAAAAGTTACAAAGAGAAATTACTGAAATAATTAAGTACTTTTACTTTCATTCTGAAGATGTTAACAAGAAATACTGCCGGGGTCCAGCCCCAGTGGATCCGGGGTAATTCAAAGGGGAGACAGAGTAGGCATCCTAGGAAAGAACTTATTTCATTACAGATATAAAGAGAGATTAGAAAAGGATAGTGTAGTAGGAAATATTAGTGGAGAAAAAGAGGCTGAATAACTTGGTTTACATGGAATACTAATAAAACTCCAAGACAAGGAATTTGCACCACCTACGTAGGCCACAGGCATCTTTCCATTCTCCCAAAGGAGAGGAGGCCCTGAGGCTTCCCTGGTCCGATCTTAGAAGCCCAGGCAAAATTAGCAGGCTTGGTGAGTACCCATGCTCCAGATGGGAATTCAGCCAGAAAAAACGAGAACAAGAAAGAAAGACACGGGGGAATCAGTCTTTCCAGAAACTTATCCGTTTTCTTTATTTTCAGGTTTGCTTATATACTTTTTGTTATACATAGGGATGAATATAGAGTCACGTGGGGTCAGCAGACCTGACCCTTGTCAAATCAGGTGCTTCATATAAAATTATACAAAGGTCTTAGGGGTTTTACATCATCTTCTGGCCATGAGGCCTGCTGAGATTTTTTGGTCCTTTCTGATAATGGTCAGTCAACCAGAAAACTTATTTTTTCCAGGGGCGATTTTTTCTTAAACCAGGTGCCACCCTCCAAATAAAGTTGCATTCCTATAGGGTGAGGGTGTAGTGGGCTACAATAAAGAAAGGAATTTACTTAGCCTAAAGGTTTAACATGATTAATCTCAAAGGTTAATACTTATTTCTCCTATATGCTAGTTATATTCATTATAAGGGCAGGGAATATGGAGACTTAGCAGCAAATATTGGCCCAACAAATGAAAAACCCTTCACCAATATAATTTCTAATCCACCCACTATACTATACTAATAATTTTCTAACTTCTCAAAAGAGTCTGTATTTAGAAAGTTTTAAAGCATCTCGTGTCTCTCACAGTTGGGAGGCTGTAAACAATCACATGTGGCTGGAGGAACTTGCTCAGGCAGGCTAGAGAAGCTTCAGAGGAGTATGTAAGTTGAAACACCCTTGTCACACCCAGGAATTTTTATTGACTGGAGCTATAAGTTAATTCCTTCTCTGAGAGAGGTGTTGGGGAATCCCCCGGTAAAGTCAGAGGTATAGGTGAGAGCATAAAACAGTAAAGTAGGCAGACTCTGGTTTTGGGGGGTAAATGCTCGGAAACAGGGGGTTTCCTGAGGCTCGATCCCACCTTTGCATAATGCCGAGCCTCCTTCCTCATGACCTTTGCCATGGGTGGAGTTCCTCACGCTGGCTCCTGGCAAAATACAGTTGACCAAAATTACATTGCCAGTATGAATTTGAAAACACTTAGAGTTCAAGTTTATTCTTATTCGTATTTCCACTTACATTCACCTTTTTCTGATTTTACCTATATATCATAATTTAAGATATATCATCTTGCTGGTTGAATCCTAAAAGAGGCACCAGAATAAGGAAGATAAAAGTGAACAAGATGAATGACAAAATATTATAGGAAATAAATATATTATATAATATATAAAACATTATTATAGGAAAAATAAATATTTATCTACTTTACATATGACTCTAGCAGTCTTTTTGGCTTCTAATTTCTGAGTACTCTTTTCTCTTTTATTAATTTACTGAAAATTAGGACAATATTTACTTGTGGTACTATACTGGTTCAACATATAGCCCTAGTCTTTTTCTATATCACTTTACCAATTTATGTATATCAACAGAAAAGGGTAAAACAAAGAGAGGAATGCAGCCAAATATCTATTGAGAGAGAGAATCAGTATCTTAATTGTATTAATTTAAGAAAGATATAAAGAAACAGAAAGAAATTACTAAATATATAACTGAAAAAGATTTCAAAAAATTAACAATTAAGATTTTTAAATAGGAGAGAGGAAACATTACTATAAACAAAATAGACTCACAAATAATTAGTCTAAAAATTAGACTAACAAGAAGAAAATTTTCATGTATTTTATTTGATTTATGCAAAAATAAATTCTAATTCTGATATTCAAATTTAAAGATCCATACTAGTAACATGAAGACAAGCTTCAAGAAAAATGGTCTAAGACTTTTAACAATGTAGATAATATTTACTATAGATCTTCTCTAAATAAACTAGGGAAAGTGGATGGTATAATACAAAAAGAAGGGAAATTCAAATCTCAATGGAAGGATGTAAATACCACTAAGCAAAAAACTGCAAATGCATACAGTTAGACTTACATGGTTAAGGGAACAAAATTTGAAGGCAGTCAGATTGGGTGTAAATCCCCCTTCTACTACCAACTAGATGTTGAGTATTTAGTGAGAAATTCAACTTATTATAAAATGCCAATAGAACAATAAATTCTATTATCATGAAGATAAAAAAACTAATAACTTTAAGGCAATTAGAATAGTACTTGGACTATGGAATAGGTGTTTATACAATAAAAAGCATCAATTCAGTTTAGTCGCTCAGTCATGTACAACTGAATGCAACCCCATGGACTGCAGCACGTGGGGCCTCTGTGTCCATCACCATCTCCCGGAGTTTACTCAAACTCATGTCCATAGAGTCAGTGATGCCATCCAACAATCTCATCCTCTGTCTGCTGGTTCTCCTGTCAACTTCAAACTTTCCCAGCCTCGGGGTCTTTTCAAATGAGTCAGCTCTTCCCATCAGGTGGTCAAAGTATTGAGGTTTCACCTTCAACATCAGTCCTTCCAATAAAAATTCAAGATTGGTATCTTCTAGGATGGACTGGTTTGATACCCTTGCAGTCCAAGGGACTCTCAAGAGTCTTCTCCAACACCACAGTTCAAAATCATCAATTCCTCAGCACTCAGTTTTCTTTAGACTCCAACTATCACATCCATACATGACTATTGGAAAAACCATAGCCTTGACTAGATGGACCTTTGTTGGCAAAGTAATATCTCTGCTTTTGAATATGCTATCTATGTTGGTCATAGCTTTTCTTCCAAGGAGTAAGCATCTTTTAATTTCTTGGCTGAGGTCACCATCTGCACTGATTTTGGAGCCAGAAAGAATAAAGTCTATCACTGTTTCCTCTATTTTCTCCATCTATTTGCCATGAAGTGATGGGACTGGATGCTATGACCTTTGTTTTCTGAATGTTGAGCTCTAAAGCCAACTTTTTCACTGTCCTCTTTCACTTTCATCAAGAGGCTTTTTAGTTCTTCTTTGCTTTCTGACTTAGGATGTTGTCATCTGTATATCTGAGGTTATTGATATTTCTCCCAGCAATCTTGATTCCAGCTTGTGCTTCATCCANGAGCCCCAAAAATAAAGTCTGATATTGTTTCCACTGTTTCCCCATCTATTTCCCATGTAGTGATGGGACCAGATGCCATGATCTTCGTTTTCTGAATGTTGAGCTTTAAGCCAACTTTTTAAATCTTCTCTTTCATTTTCATCAAGAGGCTTTTTAGTTCCTCTTCACTTTCTGCATCATCTGTATAAGGCCTAGGACCAGTTTTAGCTTGTCCTGCAGACAGGTTGCAGCAATTTCCCTTACCAGCAAGTTATCAGACAGTTTCTGCTCACTAGCATCAAATTACATGTAATAATTACAACAAAACTCCACAGCACATTCTCTTTACTTACCAGAAGCAAATCTTATGTTACAATACTAGGATTAATATTTTTATTTCATATTTACTTCTGATTTATAAACTTCTCTTGTAAGCTGCCGTTTTGTACTTACACTTTTTGAGGGTGAAGGGAATGTACATTTTTCCTTCTAGATCTAAAGTCTTTAAATGATAAGGATATAAAACAATGCTATGTTTGCTATGGATGTTTTTGACCATATCTTATTTTTATTGTTTAAGGTGTTTTGTTTATAATAGCTAAGGAAATCTATTTTTAGGACAGAAGTCAAGCTCCCTGAAGTCATGGAAATATATCACTTCCCACCAGAAATACATTCTTTTGCTATTAGGACAGAACTTTTAAAACAATAAACATGAGATTCACATCAGAATTGTCCCTTTAATTTTTTCAACAAAACTTGACTCTCAGCTCACAGTAACAACAAAACTTAAAATTCCATTATCTTAGTTCTCTAGCTATTTTTTAAACCATGAAAACTATCCAAAAAGGAAGTGCAAAATCACTTTAGAAATAGTTTTTCCAGTTCTTCTCTCCTGTAGTAGTCACCACGAAGTCAGAACGTTTCTTTCATGACAGAATATCACTATTCCACAAGAGTCTAACAGGATGTAACTGCAGAAATGGAATCTTTCTCAAAAGTGGCAAAAATAAGGGCTGAAAACTTTGGGCTAAAACTCATGAGTCAAGTGCAGTTAAAATTTCAGTCTTTTAGCATTGCTGATTTTCTTTGTTAGCCCTGTATCCTTTAAAGGCTTTAGGAATATAAATCTATTTATGGATTTCCCCCTTCTTGTCGGTATCCTGAGTAACTGTGTGTCTTCCTCCTCTTCTGCAGACTATCAAGCTGCTACTATGTCCTTCAGTCTGAACTTCCCTAAGCATATGCCCTCATGGTCTTTTCTGCTGATAGTTTTAATCTTGAACTATAACGTAACCAGCTCCTACATACAACATGCCTGGCCCTGATCCTTCCTTCAACTGATCTAGTACTTNTCTTCTGCAGACTATCAAGCTGCTACTATGTCCTTCAGTCTGAACTTCCCTAAGCATATGCCCTCATGGTCTTTTCTGCTGATAGTTTTAATCTTGAACTATAACGTAACCAGCTCCTACATACAACATGCCTGGCCCTGATCCTTCCTTCAACTGATCTAGTACTTCATTGTCCAATAAAAGTCACATATAACATCCTACCAAGACAGAACTTCTGCTAAGATTCTGGCATCTTCCCCTCCAGCATTTTGTTGTGCTTATTATAAATATTTCATACACTACTGCTTTTCACTTTTTTATTTAAAATCATGTTGTCACCATTTTCCCAAACCATAATTTTTAGTGGCTACAGGGTAATCAGTTCAATGACTCCCCAATAGATAAAAATTTAAGATGCTTTTCAGCTTTCCCTTGAGAAATGAAATATTTTCTGCCATATCAGTAAACAAAGGATGTCATGTCATCAGTGATTGCAACAACCAACGGTGAGCTGGTGAGCCTTGAGGAACTCAGGAAGGAAAGAATACTCAACATTAAGCAAACATCAGACTGCAGCCACTCCCTCTGGTGGGCCCTGAGGAAACTCAGAATGTTAAAGCACAGGATACTGGCCCCAGATATGTGAGGCGTCTATCAAAGGAATGATTTCAGTGAGCCCAGACTCTTGCATCTTTCCATAGGCACAAAAGCTCTTAATTCTTTAACTTGAGATACCTGGTTTTCCTTGCATTTACAATGATCGTTTGACTTTCAAACTACCTGCCCTTTGCTGAAAAACTTGTATGTAATCTGGTTCCCTTCCTCCTCTCCTCAGAGCAGTTCTCTCAGGGTTACTTGAGATGCTGCCTTCTGGGCTTGAAGACCTAAAAACTACCACTGAATAAAACATAGCTCAGCTTTTACGTTGTGAATATTTTAAAGTTAACACTCTCAGTAATGTTTGTGGAATAATGGAACTTTGACTACATTCTAGTTACTTTCTTAGGGCAAATTCTTAGAAGGAGGGGAATTGTGTAAAAAAATATGTGACTATATAAACCTCTTGGCATATGTATTAGAGTGCAAAAGAAAGCTAAACATATATGTAAAAAACATCATATATGTATGTGTGTGTGCATGTATATATATTTGTGTGTATATATGTACACATATATGTATTTATGTATGCATGTATGTGAAGAAATTCTACATTGAAAATGAGAAAGTGTTTTAGTACATAGCCATATTCTGGCTTGTGTTCTTTAGGGTCTGTATCACTATTTGCAATTTTAAAAGAAATAATCATTACATAATTTCATACAACAGGAGTTAAGAGAGCAAACACAAAGAGAAAGCTTAAACATGATTTCTAATGCAAATGTCAAGAGACTCCAAATTGAGAATTACTCTCACCAATGTTGCTATCCCTTGATTTCCAGGCGTCTCTGTTCTCTTAGCAGTAGCAGGACTTCTCCCACTCTGAAAATCAAGGAAGAGAAACATCTCTCTCTAGCGGATAGGTGAGGAGAGGCTGACTACAGACTGATAGGGGAGCTGATAGATGGCTTGGCGATAAGATGCTGGATGGACGGTCCTGTGTGAGAGGAGAGATTATAGGAGCTACTGTCAGCTTGTCAACAAAGGTCAAGTCCTGGCAGGTGCTGTGGGGGGCAACGATAATCAGGATAGAGGCTGTTTTCACCATTGACTGGAAGAACTCTTTAATTTCAGATCTTCTGAGGTTTCCAAATAGGGCTTTTCTCCAAGCACTACCTATGACCTTCATATAAACATTGCAAGGCATTGGTGAATTTCCTTGACAAACTACTCCCAACTTATCATCTCAATTTTTTTCTCTTGCTTCATCTCCCTACTTCTGTCTCTCGTCAGAGCCCTCTAGTCAGCTCTGTGTTTCCTGGAGGTGTCAATCACGCAAGTTCGTGTGTCTTCGTTTTTGCTTAATGCTGTATTTCCTGTCTAGAAAGTCTTTCTTCCTTTGACTGTCTAGAATCCTTACCTTTACTTCTAAACTCACAAATCAGTTTCCTTCTTATAAACTCCCTAGAAATAATTTATCTCTTTAATGTATTCTGATGGTGCTTCTGCCTGCCAGAGCAACAGCTTCATACAATCACTGTCCTTCCCTTAGTTTGGGGACTCTTTGAGGAAAGCTTCTTCCATGTGTCTTAAAATGATCCTTATAATTCCAGGGCCTAGATTAAAACCCCAACAACATGAAAAGCAATAAATATTTTTTAAAGGAAAGAAGGAGGATAAATGAAAGGAGGATGTGTGGGCTGAATGTCTATGTCAGCCTCAAATATGTATGTTGATACCTTAATCTCCAGTGCAATGGTATTTGGAGGCAGAGTCTTCAGAAGGTGTCAGTGAAAAAATGCTGCCTGTCATTGAGCAGACAAAGGATGCTGATGCTATAGCCCTCAAGCCATCACGTGACAGCTGCCCAGAAGGTGAGCCCAGAAGAAACTTGGAATAGAAACAGGACACCCCTCATCAAGCCATCAGCCCCTGTAGCCAGTCCCCCAACAATCCAGCTAGATGAGACAGAATGAGATGGCACAGTTTACTGGCCTCAGATAGCTGGGGTGCACATCAAAGGAGTGATTTCAATGAGCCCAGAATTTTGCATCTTCCCATACATAGAAAAGTGCTAAATTCATTAACTTTTGATGCCTAGTTTTAATTAACAATAATCTTTTGATGTTCCTACACCCTCTCTGTGGCCAAAATGTCTGTCTACATATCCTGGCTCCTCTCTCACCTCTTCAGAGTAGTCTCTTTGAGAGACTGCATCCTGGACTCAAGTCCTCAGGTTTGTCTGCCAATAACATAATTCAGGGCTTCCCTGGTGGCTCAGAGGTAAAGAAGCCACCTGAAATGCAGGAGCCCCAGGAAATGTGGGTTCGATCCCTGGCTCTAGAAGGTCCCCTGAGGAGGGCATGGCCTGAGGAGGGCATGGCAATCTCTCCAGTATTCTTGCCTGGAGAATCCCCTGGGCAGAGAAGCCTGGAAGGCTACAGTCCACAGAGTTGCAAAGGGTCAGACACAACTGAAGCAACTTAGCATGCACACACCCAACATGTAATTCTCAACTTTTAGGTTGTACAATTTTTTTTAGGTAATTAGTTTAGATATGGTCATGAAGGGCTTCCCTGGTTGCTCAGTGATAAAGAATACACCTGCAAACACTGGATATGTGGGTTTGACCCCTAGGTCAGGAATATCTCCTGAAGAAGAAATGGCAACCCACTCCAGTATCCTTGACTGGGAAATCCCATGGACAGTGGAATCTGGTGGGTTGCAGTCCATGGGATCACAAAGAGTTGGATATGACTTAGTGACTAAACACCAAATATGGTCATGAAAATGTACTTCCACGATTGGGTCACTGTCCTTATGAGCAGAGGAAAAGAGACCAGAGTTCAATCTCTCTTTCTCTTTCTTTCTCTCTACTTCCTTCTCAATGAGAAACCACAGAAAGAAGGAAGATGTCTGCAAGCAGGAAGAAGGCTCTTGCCAGGTGCTGAATCTGCAATCACCTTGACCTGCTGCTGCTGCTGCTAGGACTTCCTGTCCTCCAGAAGTGTGAGAAATTGATGTCTGCTGTTTAAGTCACCCACTCTCTGGTATCTTGTTATAGCAGCCTGAGCAGACGGACCAACACAGAAGGGAAGAAGTAAGGCAGAGAGAAAGGGAAAAAAGAAATAGAATAAAATGTTTACCATGTTGAATTTAAGCTGCTATGTTAAAAGTATAAGTATAAGCATTTTGAAGGCGGTGTCTAAGACCTGAAGCTGTACAAAAGTGTGAAAAAAATCTCTTAACTGAAGATCAATTTAACTCTCTGGAATCTGGCCAAGAATCGGAAGGAAGTGGAAAAGACCTATAAATAGCACACAGACATCCGTGAGCGCCAAGCACAGAGCCTGTGCTCAGGAGAGGTTTCCCGCTGCTCATCGTCTTACTCATGGTGGCTCTTTCTGCTTTATTTATGTCCTTGTTTACTGTCCTGTGTGTTTCCAAGAGCACATATATTTCTTTTCTTAAGCATGAAATGCTAGTTGAATCATTATATGAAGGGGGCTGCCATTTCATTTTGAAAATGGCACTCCAATTCCCAGAAATGTTAGCAGATGAAACTCAATTAAAATTCAAATTTAGTGTTTTTCAATAACACACCATTTGCGGGGGGGGAGTGTCTATCTTTCAGAGCCACCTGGGAGACTCTGGAACAATGGGATATATATGACACCTCCACCCCCAAACGATTGTGAAGTGGTCATTTATCCTCACGAGTAGTCAGTGAAGATGTCAGATCTTCGAAGCCCCTTTGGAAGAAAAGGAGGTATCTAGTCAGATGGCCAAACAGGTGCCTGAGGACCACACAGCTCAGGAGTCCTCCTGAGGTGATCTCACACCTGGGGTCCTCTCTTCATCTTTCAAGCGTGCACTGGCTTTAATCATCCCCTTAGCAAAAGTGACCATAAAGCGACATCTCTATCAAGGAGATCAAATTACTGGGAGATGAATGGAGAGTTCTGAGTGTTCAAAAGCTGACCTGTTGAATTTTCTTTCATTTTATTCATTTATGTTTTGAATGTAGAGGGAAGAAAAGGCTATAGAGAGCAAAATTTAATAAAGCGAGTCTGAGAACTGGAGCCACTGCGTGTGAAACATGGAATACAGTCCATGGGATACAGAAGCAGTTAGGAAGCAATTGTTTTAGTCACTCAGTCATGTCTGACTGTGGCCCCCATGGATTGTAGCCCACTAGGCTCCCCTGTCCATGGGATTTCCACTGCCTAGGGAATGGCGTGGATGAAAAACTGGAAGAAAACTGGAGTGGGTGGGTTGCCGTTTCCTTAAGCTGTTGTTCTTTATAGAGGCAGACACAACACCGCTTATTCACCATTTTAAGTGCTAGCATGTAACAGGTGTAGGCAGTGAAATCAGCTGTGTTTTCAATGTACTAAATAGAAGAACACTGCAGAAAGGGTATTTCAGGGGCAGGGCAGAGACCCTTAGGCAGTCCTGCCCTGTTAGAATAGCTTCTGAAAGTTACCTGTCGGGAATTTTAGAAGACTCTTAATTACATTCATCTTGAACGCAGTGTGATTTCATCCTAGATTCCAGCAGCAAGCACAGTCCTGGGGAGTGGAGACTGGTAATCAAACACAGCCTCTCGAATCGTAGAGGAAAAGTATTGAGCATGACTTTGCTCGCCTCCTGCCCAGGTACTGAGTTCCATGGAGCACATTTTAGAAACCTCACTTTTAAATACCCTGAGGAATACATCATGAAAGGGAATAGAGCGTATTAGACTGGGAAAGGCCTAAGGGGCCACCCACTTATTACTCATTCATTAATTTATGCAGCCAGCACATATGACTCAGGTTCCCAATGACTTAGCATCTACCAGGAGTCGGGTGTTATACTCATCACCTCACGTGTATAATCTCCCACCTTTCAGCCACTCATCAAGAAAGGTACAGTTACTCAAAGTTTTTTTTTTTTTTTTAATAACTTTATATTTATTTATTTGTGGCTGTGCTAGGTCTTCACCGCTGCTCGGGCTTCTCTTTGGTTGTGGCCAGCAGGGGCTACCCTCTAGCTGCAGTGTGCGAGTTTCTCACTGTGGTGCAGCACAGGCTCCATAGTTAGACGTTCAGACTCAGTAGTTGCAATTCCTGGGCTTCAGAGCACAGGCTCCGTAGTCGTGGTGCACGGGCTTAGTTGCCCCGTAGCATGTGAGATCTTCACAGACCAGGGATCGAACCCTTGTATCCTGCATTGGCAGGATTATTATCCACTAAGCCACCAGGGAAGCCCTTTTGGTCCAGTCTTACATTCAAAGAGCTACAGGTCAGAGAGTGTAAGTAACATGCCTGAGATGACATCATTCACAAGTGGGGGGAACTGGTGTTGGAAGCCAGGCACGTCTGGGTGAAAAACCCATAAACTCTCTCTGAACCCCATCAAGAGGTCTATATGCCAAAGGACTGTGCACTTTCTTGGCGCACCGACGAGAGTAGTGACTTGGCAAGGGATCCTGAGGCTTCGGCAGGACGAGTGACCGCTCAGAAGTCCTCCTTCTGGACCTGCCACTTGAGAGCTATGTGACTTGGGCCAGCCCTCCATTGAGCCACCTTGACCTTTAGAGTTTCAAAGGAAAATGAACCCACACCACTCCTTAGGCAGTGGAAGCCAAAAGGTTCTTGGGGGTCTTGGGGCTTGTATTCTTCTGGGTCCCTTTTTGCTCTAATGCATTTCCCTCAAGTAAAGTTGAGGGTTTGGTTTAGTTCAGTTCAGTCACTCAGTCCAATCTAACTCTTTGTGACCTCATGGACTGCAGCATGCCAGGCTTCCCTGTCCATCACCAACTCCCGAAGTTTGCTCAAACTCATGTCCATCGAGTGAGTGATGCCATCCAAACAACTCATCCTCTGTCATCCCCTAAAAGGTAATCTTACTCTTCTACAGCAAGAAGACCCTTTGAGTATTGCATAGACCGTCAACCAAATGATGGTGTCAAATGCACAGATGGGTCAGTTCAAGTTTCAAATAGGTGGGAGCTGTCCACAGTGAACTTTCCTCGTGACTCAAATGGTAAAGAATCTGCTTGAAATGTGGGAGACTAGGATGCAATTCCTGGGTCAGGAAGATCCCCTGGAGGGGAGCATGGCTACCCACTCCAGTATTTTTGCCTGGAGAATTGCATGGACAGAAGAGCCTGGTCGGCTACAGTCCAGGGGGTTGCAAAGAGTCACACACTTCTGAGTGACGAACATCTTCACTTACAAGGACTCTCATAGAGTGGCTTTGAGTTGTTTATGGAAATCAGAGCTCTGATCAGCAAATCTCTGTTTTTGCTCTTACCCTGGTCCCTTTCTCCAGCAGCCCCCACTGCCCTCCCTTCTGTCCCGATCCTGGGCCCTCCCAGAGATGAGACCAGTCTGTCTCACCTAAACCTCTGCAGACCCAACAACAGGTTCCTGTCTCCAGGTTTAACGAGGAAAACCCAAGTCAGGAAGGCTGGGGCCAGGGTTTTATGGAGGCTCTGGGCCAAATGGCTTAGCCAGGAATTCAACCAACACGACCCTTTCTCCCCTGGGAGCTGCAAAATGCAAACAGCTCTGGTAAATGCGAGACTGATTTCCTAAGCAGGAGACAGGAGCCTTTAACGAGCTGGAGTGAGCCTGCCCTGTTACTCACAGGTCCTCCAGTCTGGTTAATCAGATTGCCAGCTATCAGGAACCCTTTGATGGCTCAGAGACAGCAGAAGGATGGAGGCTCAGAGGACAACAACAGGATGGAGTGGACTGTAATGAATGAGTGATAGGCTGGAATCTTAGGCATTTGGAAAACTTTCTCTTACATTTCAACCTTTCTTTTCTTCCTCCAAGTTATTCCTCAAAGCCTATTACTGGCACAGTTTGGGATATTTTAAAGAAGAAAGGAACAGTAAAATGAAACATGCAAATTTCCTTAGAGGAGGATGAGATCAGTTCAGTACAGTTCAGTCCCTCAGTCGTGTCCGACTCTTTTCGACCCCGTGAATCACAGCACGCTAGGTCTCCTTGTCCATCACCAACTCCCGGAGTTCACTCAAACTCATGGCCATCTAGTCGGTGATGCATTCCAGCCATCTCATTCTCTGTGGACCCCTTTTCCTCCTGCCCCCAATCTCTCCCAGCATCAAAGTCTTTTCCAATGAGTCAACTCTTTGCATGGGGTGGCCAAAGTACTGGAGTTTCAGCTTTAGCATCATTCCCTCCAAAGAACACCCAGGGCTCATTTCCTTCAGAATGGACTGGTTGGATCTCTTTGCAGTCCAAGGGACTCACAAGAGTCTTCTCCAACACCACAGTTCAAAAGCACCAGTTCTTCAGTGCTCAGCCTTCCTCAAAGTCGAACTATCACATCCATACGTGACCACTGGAAAAACCATAGCCTTAACTAAATGGACCTTTGTTGGCAAAGTAATGTTGTCATTACAAAGCAGTTTGTCTCTGCTTTTCAATATGCTATCTAGGTTGGTCATAAATTTCCTTCCAAGGAGTAAGCGTCTTTTAATTTCATGGCTGTAGTCACCATCTGCAGTGATTTTGGAGCCCAGAAAAATAAAATCTGACACTGTTTCCCCATCTATTTCCCATGAAGTGTTGGGACCAGATGTCATGATTTTTGTTTTCTGAATGTTAAGCTNTCTAGTCAAGGCTATGGTTTTTCCAGTAGTCATGTATGGATGTGAGAGTTGGACTGTGAAGAAGGCTGAGCGCCGAAGAATGGATGCTTTTGAACTGTGGTATTGGAGAAGACTCTTGAGAATCCCTTGGACAGCAAGGAGATCCAACCAGTCCATTCTGAAAGAGATCGGCCCTGGGATTTCTTTGGAAGGAATGATGCTGAAACTGAAGCTCCAGTACTTTGGCCACCTGATGCAAAGAGATGACTCATTGGAAAAGACTCTGATGCTGGGAAGGATTGTGGGCAGGCAGAGAAGGTGACGATCGAGGATGAGATGGCTGGATGACATCACTGACTTGATGGGTGTGAGTCTGAGTGAACTCCGGGAGTTGGTGATGGCCAGGGAGGCCTGGTGTGCTGCGATTCATGGGGTCGCAAAGGGTCGGACACGACTGAGCGACTGAACTGAACTGATTCTGTATATAATTAAATAAGCAGGGTGGCAATATAAAGCCTTGACAGACTCCTTTTCCTATTTGGAATCAGTCTGTTGTTCCATGTCCAGTTCTAACTGTGGCTTCCTGACCTGCATCCACATTTCTCAAGAGGCAGATCAGGTGGTCTGGTATTCCCATCTCTCTCAGAATGTTCCACAGTTTATTGTGATCCACACAGTCAAAGGCCTTGGCATAGTCAATAAAGCAGAAATAGATGTTTTTCTGAAACTCTCTTGCCTTTTTGATGATCCAGCGAATGTTGGCAATTTGATCCTTGTTCCTCTGCCTTTTCTAAAAGCAGCTTGAACATCTGGAAGTTCATGGTTCATGTATCGCTGAAGCCTACCTTGGATAATTTTGAGCATTACTTTACTAGCATGTGAAATAAGTGCAATTGTGCGGTACTTAGAGCATTGTTTGACATTGCTTTTCTTAGGGATTAGAGTGAAAACTGATCATTTCTAGTCCTGTGGCCACTGCTGAGTTTTCCAAATTGGCTGGCATATTGAGTGTAGCACTTTGACAACATCATCTTTTAGGATTTGAAATAGCTCCACTGGAAATTCCATCACCTCCACTAGCTTTGATCACAGTGATGCTTCTTAAGGTCCACTTGGNTGATCATTTCTAGTCCTGTGGCCACTGCTGAGTTTTCCAAATTGGCTGGCATATTGAGTGTAGCACTTTGACAACATCATCTTTTAGGATTTGAAATAGCTCCACTGGAAATTCCATCACCTCCACTAGCTTTGATCACAGTGATGCTTCTTAAGGTCCACTTGGCTTCACATTCCAGGATGTCTGGCTCTAGGTGAGTGATCACACCATTCTGATTATCTGGGTCATGAAGATCTTTTTTGTACAGTTCTGTGTATTCTTGCCACCTCTTCTTAATATCTTCTGCTTCTGTTAGGTCCAGACCATTTCTGTCTTTTATTGAGCCCATCTTTGCATGAAATGTTCCCTTGGTATCTCTAATTTTCTTGAAGAGATCTCTACTCTTTCCCATTTTACTTTTTCCTCTATTTCTTTGCACTGATCACTTGAGGAAAGCTTTCTTATCTCTTTACTATTATCTGGAACTCTTCATACAAAAGGGTGTATCTTCCCTTTTCTCCTTTGCTTTTGGCTTCTCTTCTTTTCACAGCTATTTGTAAGACCTCCTCAGAGAGTCATTTTGCTTTTTTGCATTTCTTTTTCTTGGGAATGGTCTTGCTCCCTGTCTCCTGTACAATGTCATAAACCTCCATCCATAGTTTATCAAGCACTCCGTCTACTAGATTTAATCCCTTAAATCTATTTCTCACTTCCACTGTGTATTCATTAGGGATTTGATTTATGTCATGCCTGCATTATCTAGTGATTTTCCCTACTTTCTTCTATTTGGCATAAAGAATTCATGATCAAAAGCCAAAGTCAGCTCCTGGTCTTGTTTTTGCTGACTGTATAGAACTTCTCCATCTTCGACTGCAAAGAATATAATCAATCTGATTTTGATGTTGACCATCTGCTGATGTCCATATGTAAGTCTTCTCTTGTGCTGTTAGAAGGTATTTGCTATGACCAGTGCATTCTCTTGGCAGAACTTATTAGCCTTTGCCCTGCATCATTCTGTACTCCAAAGACAAACTTGCCTGTTACTCCAGGTGTTTCTTGACTTCATAATTTTGCATTCCACTCCCCTATAATGAAAAGGGCATCTTTTTTTGGTTTTCATCCTAAAAGGTGCTGTAGATCTTCAAAGAACCATTCCACTTCAGCTTATTCAGCATTACTCGTAGGCGCATAGACTTGGATTACAATGATATTGAATAGTTTGCCTTGGAAATGAACAGAGATCATTCTGTCATTGTTCAGACTGCATCCAAGTACCAGATTTCAGTCTCTTTTGTTGACTATGATGGCTACTCCATTTCTTCTAAAGGATTCTTTCCTGCAATAGTAGATAATGGTCATCTGAGTTAAATTCACCCATTCCAGCCCATTTTAGTTTGCTGATCCCTAAAATACATATTGCTATACAAATAAAATATGCCTTAATGCTTAAATTTATAATAATCAGGATACAAAATCTCTAAATATTCTCTAATGGAACTTGGAGAGATAAATAGAGAAACAAAATATAGTAAAGACTGACAAAATTCTTATAGTTTTAAAAGAGAGAATTTTTCATTATAAGTTTCTGAAGAAAATGTCTAAAGTATGCTTAAACATTAAAATGTAAAGGTAAATTCTAAAATACAAATGACATATTGAGGTTAGCAAACTTTGTGCAGCAAGCTAATAATATTTTTTTACATAATTTTAAAGTTTTATAAAGGAAAAACCTATTACCCAGGCTAAATCTGGTCCCAAAAGTCTAAAATATTTACTATGTGGCCATTTAAGTAAAATCTTTATCACTCTTATATAAGTAAAGAAAAAGCAAGTAAAATATGAAAGGAAGAAAACAATCCAATTAAGAGAGAAAATTAATGGAAAGGAGATTATAGTAAACAAAAGAATACTATACATATATTCAGATTTATCATTCAGTTCATTTCAGTAGCTCAGTAATGGACTCCTTGCCACCCGATGGATTGCAGCAAGCCAGGCCTCCCTGCCCATCACCAACTTCCGGAGTTTACTCAAACTCATGTCCATCTCATCAGTGATGTTATCCAACCATCTCATCCTCTGTCATCCCCTTCTCCTCATCCTTTAATCTTTCCCAGCATAAGAGTCTTTTCCAATGAGTCGGTTCTTCACATCAGGTGGCCAAAGTATTAGAGTTTCAGCTTCATCATCAGTTCTTCCAATGAATATTCAGGACTGATTTCCTTTAGGATTAACATATTTGATCTCCTGGCAGTCCAAGTGTCTCTCAAGACTCTTCTCCAACACCACAGTTTAAAAGCATTAATTCTTTGGTCTCAGCTTTCTTTATAGTCCAACTCTCGCATCCATACATGACTACTGAAAAATAACCATAGCTTTGACTAGTTGGGCATTTGTTGGCAAAGAAATGTCTCTGCTTTTTAATATGCTGTCTAGGTTGGTCATAGCTTTTCTTCCAAGGAGTAAGCATTTTTAATTTCATAGCTGCAGTCACCATCTGCAGAGATTTTGGAGTCCTCCAAAATAAAGTTTCTCACCGTTTCCATTGTTTCCCAATCTATTTGCCATGAAGTGATGGGACCAGATGCCATGATCTTAGTTTTCTGAATGTTGAGCTTTCAGCCAACTTTTTCACTCTCCACTGTCACTTTCATCAAGAGGCTCCTTAGTTCCTTTTCACTTTCTGCCATAAGGGTGGTGTCATCTGCATATCTGAGATTATTGATATTTCTCCCAGCAATCTTAATTGCAGCTTGTGCATCTTCCAGCCCAGCATTTCTCATGATATACTCTGCATATGGGTAATAAACAGAATAGAAAAACAACTCCAAAACATAAAAACCACAAAAAGATAAAACAAAATATTGTCTATAGAAAAGTCAGTTTCTAGTTTTACACAATAAACATATGAAAGCTGTTCAAAATTAGTAAAACATCAAGTTTAAAAGGGAAACAAAAGGACAGGAAACATGATTATGCACTAGAAATTTTTTAAAAAATTCTATATAATGATAAGTTTTAAGCATTTAGGAAATTTTAATGTCATTTGTAGGCCCACCAGGCTCCCCCATCCTTGGGATTCTCCAGGCAAGAACACTTGAGTGGGTTGCCATTTCCTTCTCCAATGCATGAAAGTGAAAGGTGAAAGTGAAGTCGCTCAGTCGTATCGACCCCATGGACTGCAGCCTACCAGGCTCCTCCATCCATGGAATTTTCCAGGCAAGAGTACTGGAGTGGGGTGCCATTGCCTTCTCCGAAACTTACAGATACAGAGAACTTAAAAAATTAGTGCTTACCAGTGGGAAGAGAGAAGTAGAGAGAGTGTGTATAGGGGTGGAGAGTAAGAGGTACAAACTATTATGTATAAAGTAGGCTACAAGTTTATATTGTACAACAAAGGGAATATAGCCAATAGTTTATAATAGCTATAAATATAGTATAACCTTTAAAATTGTGAATCACTGTACTATGTGCCTGTAACGTTGTATATCAACTATATACCTCAATAAAAAATATATATAACCATAAAAATAGAAAACCATAATGATTAAGCTTTAAGGAAAGTATAAATGACAAACTTTGTTCAAGACCAAGTAGAAAACATTATATTTAAACAGTAATGGGAAGAAAAAAAATCTATCCCAGGTTGATCAAAGTTCTACCACACACTTAGAAATGGATTATATTCTATAAACATTTTAAACTAATATATTAATAGTAACTGAAATATTCTGAATTAATTCAACTAGATAAGTATCATCCTGATAACAAATCTTATCAAGGAAACCAGTTACACCTAAGTTAAGCAATAGAAAAACTCACCTCTGCATGTTTTTATAAAAGGTTATATTAAATATTGAGACAAAGAAAATTTAATCAAATTTAATCAGAATATTAATCAAATGTCCAAGCAAATTATATCTTAAGATTTTATGAAAGTTCAACATTATGAGGTTTACTAAAGTATTGCTGTTATATCAGGGTTTTCCAGATGGCTTAGTGGTAAAATATCCACCTTCCATTGCAAGGGATGCAGGAGACAGGTCCTCTGGGTTGGGAAGATGCCCTGGAAGAGGAAATCGTACCCCACTTCATTATTCTTGCCTGGAAAACTCAATGGACAGAGGAGCATGTTGGGCAACAGTCCCTGGGGTCACAAAGAGCTGGACACAACTAAGCAATTAAGTGTGTTCTCTCTCTCTCTCTTTCTCTCTCTCTCTCTCTCGCTCTCTCTCTCTCGCATACACACACACACACACACATTAAATTAATGAATTAAAGTAGAAGAGACAAATAAGTGGTACCATAAATTAACAAATCTAAAATAAACATACCTTAGAAAGCTACTAAAATGGTTGTATTTGCCAATATCTACTAAAATAGCACATTGAATTTTTCATTAGAACTGATTATACACGTAACTACTTCTCTTTCTGTAATTTTTTATATAGCATGTGCATGAACATGGATGCACTTGTTCACCAAATGTCAATTACATATATGTTCAATCATTACCTTGAGCCCTGGAACAATACAAAACTGAAAAGTCTAGTATCTATTTCTACTGGGAAATTTAGTAACAAAAGCAAATTTAAAAGTCATCTTATTTTGTTCCAAACAGATCTTCTTCTCCCCACTGTGTACGAGTGAAGATAGGAACTCCTGAATTTTCCCGAATTATGCCCCATAGATTATTAGGAGTTCTAACACCTTTCTTCTAGATTATCATAGTAACATATGTGACCTATAATATTAATTTATAGTATGCTTTGGTATTCTATGATGAAATTTTGGGAAAGTGGCATATATTAAGTTGTTTCTTTATTTAGGGAAAATAGTGTGCATTAATCATTGCTGCAGTTTATTTATTGAATTCTGATAGCACTCAAATAATACAGCTTAATAAACTATTGAAATGTGGCTAAATAATTAAGAAACAACATATTAAACATGTTGACTAAATCACATAAGCTATCTGTGATAGAAATGACACCTGGATATCAGGTTTTATGATTCTTTTTAACTGAGTCTAAATTATGCATTATACAAGAGTGAGAATTTTTACATGGATAATCTCATTTAGTTGTTTCAACAGTACTCGAAGAAAGACTTTGTTATTATTTTCATTTTATAGAATGGGATGCTGAAACTTTGGTTACTTCAGTGTTTTCTCACAATTTTACTTACTGGTTATTAGGGACAGACTTGACATCAAGCAATGCAACCACATTTTGCTATCATCAGCTATTATTACTTTAGGCTTATTCATTCCATCAGTAGGTTTTAGTGAATTCTTCATGAGTTCATTCTTTCAGTGTGACAATTTGTTAAAAACAACTGTGCACATATTGTAATATTTCTCATAAAGTTTCTACATAGAACTTTCTTAAATATTTCTAGGCAACTCCAAAGCACAATAAATAAAATATGTGTGTGTAGGACCACAAGCATGAACCTTATTTTCTGCCATCCATCTTTGGGATGAACCTAAGATCTCTTGAAATCATTCTGAGAATCAATTGGAAGCTATTCTAGAAATGTCACCAGAAGCAGTACTTGTCTGTTTCTTCAGTCAAAACCCCAATCTTGCTGTGTGTAATGTGACTAAGATAATAGGATGATATTTCCAGGAGTATCAATTTGACTCTATGAACTTCTGTATGCACAGAGAGGAAACACATTCAGAGCAAGGGCTAATGGGTGAATTCCCTAGTTCTCTTTCAAGCTGACAACCACTCTTACCTCATCCTGCCCTGGAATGTTATCTTTTTGTTTATTTGTTTTACAGTCAGAAACTATATCAGGATGCATTAAGTAAAAAAACAAACAAAAAAATGAAACAGAAAGCAAACTAATGCAAGACTAGGCAGATTTCCATATATAAGTGTGAAGCAGCAAAAAGCAAATATAGCATTACTATCAAATGAAGTCAAGTTTCTCAAAAAACACATATTTACAAACAGGACTGTTGAAGTAGATGCTATTATGTAAGACAGAAAACTCTTTGCCAGCACACAGAGCACTCATATTCCTCTCTCTCATACTCCACTTATTGATATGTTAATTAAAATATTTATTTATTAAGGCCATTTCTTTCAGTATTTTTACCATTTATGTAGACTTCTTTAGTGTATTGGAGAGTCATAAACCTACATTTTAGACATGTCACTGATTCAGACTGATCTTTTTTTTCTAACTAACACAAGGAAGTGGGGTATATTTTACGAATTATCTGTTATATGCTCACTTCTTAATATATGTACATTTTGGGCGGGATGATTTGGGAGAATGGCATTGAAACATGTATAATATCATATAAGAAATGAATCACCAGTCTAGGTTCGATGCAGGATACAGGATGCTTGGGACTGGTGCACTGGGATAACTCAGAAGGATGGTATGGAGAGAGAGGTGGGAGGGGGGTTCAGGAATGGGAACTTATGTACACCCGTGGCGGATTCATGTTGATGTATGGCAAAACCAATACAGTATTGTAAAGTAAAAAAAAAAATAATAAAAATAAATAAAAATGTACATTTTTAAAAGGAAAATATTCTAGATAGAGAGTTAATTTCCTTAAGTTTCTGAAAAGCAAGTATTTCCCATGTCATTTTCCATTTCACAGAGAGAAATAATGCACATTATAGAATTTAATATATATGCTTTTATTGATTTAGGAGGGGGGAAAAGCTTTTAAAGAAAATAAAACCCCAAAGTATCCTATTAATATTTAACTTTTAAGTAGTAAGCATTCAGGGTTTCAATATCAAGTACAATACTTACTTTAGAGGATCAATATATATTTCTGAAATTAGCATATTTTTTCATTGTTTCTGATATTAAAGTAATGAATTACTAATATTAATACTAAATACCTACACTGCTTCCTCGGAAGAAAGAGATTTTATCATGAGTACTTTGTTCTGAGAGATATTCATGTGTGTGTTCGCTAAAATAATTCAATGTATGAATTCTTTGCAAAGAATAAATGCATATTTTCTCCAGACTATTTATAAGGATATCTGTGGCACCTGCTTATAACAGGTATATGGCAGATATTACATGATACCTGATGATCACATAAAGGAAATAGGAGAAAAGATTTATTATTGGGAGCTGTAATATTTATTCTACAGAAGATTATGGTCATGTGAATGGTTTAATGAAGGAAAGCTAGAGGGACTGTCCAAATTAACACTGAGGCACTTGCATTATGTCCCAGAAAAAAATTAAAATGTAACTGCATTCTAAGGAGACAATCCTACATTTGCCTTGGTTATGAAGAGAAATGCTACAAATTTCTATCCTAGTCATATCGGTGATATACATGAAAAGAAAGTGAAAGTGAAGTCATTCAACTGTGTCCAACTCTTTGCAACCCCATGGACTGTAGCCCACCAGGGTCCTCCATCCATGGAATTTTCCAGGCAAGAGTAGTTTTTATCTGAATCTCAGGTAGGTTGTATGAAAAGGCTTTTTTTTTTTCATGGCCATAATTTGAGTGAATTAAAGCAAAGAGCCTGGGACACATGCAAAAAGTTAGCTTTTGACCATATAGTCATATATATATAATGAATAATTTTTGGAGGCAGTAAATAGTTCTCCAATCCCAGATTTGTCTCTTGACAGCTGTCCATGTTATCTGGGCACTTAGGACCTCAGAGCCTAATTTTACATATCACAAAATTCCTGGAAATTTTGTTATATATTTGCAGTGGAATGATGCATCAAATCTATGTGAAAATCATCTATTGTAACTAACACATTGATAATTACCTTACACAGATATTGTATGTTATTTTTTTTAACCACATAGATGCCAAATCTTAGTTCCCGAAACAGGGATCCAACCGATGCCCGCTGCAGTGGAAGCATGGAATCTTAACCACTAGACACAAGGGAAGTCCCTGTATGTTATTCCGGTTGCTTTCATTTCCCTCACTGTCATTCCCCGTTTATTAAGACCAGAGAATGCATGATATGTATTGAGCAAGCCCAGCTATTTTTTAAATCAGTGTATGATATTAATGAATCATCAAGAAGAACTATATCAACACTGTCACTAATCCTATGATATATGAAAAATACAATTACCTTAAGCAAATATGAGTTTAGGAAGATCAACTATATCACATGCTGCAGATGATAAATAATCCAAGGACAAGTTAAGAAAATAGCATTGAGATATATATGTTGTGCTGTGCTATGCTTAGTCACTCAGTCTTGTCCGACACCTTGTGACTGAATGGACTGTAGCCCGCCAAACTCCTCTGTCCATGGGATTCTCCAGGCAAGAATACTGGAGTGGTTTCCCAATCCAAGGATCAAATCAAGTCTCCCTTATTGCAGACGAATTCTTTACCGTCTGAGCCACCAGGAAGCCCAAGAATACTGGTGTGGGTAACCTATCCCTTCTCCAGGGGATCTTCCTGACCCAGGAATTGAGCTAATCGTGGTCTCCCACATTGAAGGTGGATTCTTTACCAATTGACTTACCAGGGAAGCCCCCATATATATGTTATCATGTGTAAAATATATAGCTAGTAAGAAGCAGCTAGATAACGCAGGCAGCCCAGCCTGGTACTCTGTGTAACCTAGAGTGTAGGGGAGAGAGGCTGAAGAGGGATTTATATATATATATATATATATAATTATGGCTGATTTGCATGTTGTGTGGCAGAAAGCAACATGACATTACAAAGCAATTATCCCCGAATTAAAAAAAAAATTAAAAAATATTAATTCCAAAAGTAAGTAAGTAATTCCAAAAGCAATAATAAATAATAACAATCTGAAGACTGGCCCATTAGGCCTCTCAAAAGCTGCACTAAACTACAGCAGATCCTAGCAAAAGGCATTTAACTCTTCTTTCTTCCTTCCTTCCTACTTCTTTCCTCCCTTTGATTTTTATTGTTTGTTTGTTTTATTCTTAGCCTATATAATGGGTACAAGTTTCTGAATTCTGTGTACAGAAGGATATTTTGAAAAGAATAAAAAAAGTTATCAGCAGTTTAGGCTGAAGAGTAAACTTCTTGAGAATAAGTACAAGTCTTTACTCCCTAATTCACATATAACCCAATGCACAATACGCTGGAAAATGACTTCAACTGATTTACCTAATCAGAAAATGTTAAGTTGTAAGGACAAAGAAATTCTTAGATCCAAATTTTGCCCCAAGCTATAAACATTTATTGTACATAAACAGGCAGAGAGACAATCACACAAACTCTTCTGTTGTTCTCAGAAGCCCCATTCTCTGGCCTGACAATCTTAGCTCACCATGCCTGCTATACACAGGTATTTTGATATTTCAGAAAAATAGAGTCCTTTCTAAAATGGTGTGTAGCATAACTCACGGTGCTCACAATCTTGATTGCTATCCCAGTGTTACTAACTATTGAGTTTATCTGCTGTTATCTGTCTTATTCATTGACAAATAGCAGGACCTGAACACTCTTCTTAAATAACCTTCTATTTTGAGCCCCACTCATTTCACCAATGATAAGATAGCTATAAAGTCAGTTATGTGAATTAACAAACACTTTCATGTAGATCATTTGCAATAGAATTTCAAATATTAAGCAATCACTTTCTAGAATGTTCAGACATTATAAAGGTACTTCAAATACTGAATTAACTCAACACAACAGACATAGAGATATTATCCTATTTGTATTAATTTTAATTTTTTTTAAACTTTATCTTTTTAAATAGTAAATTGTGTCATCATTTGAACGGAGAAGGCAATGGCACCCCACTCAAGTACTGTCGCCTGGAAAATCCCATGGACAGAGCAGCCTGGTAGGCTGCAGTCCATGGGGTCGTGAAGAGTCAGACACGACTGAGAGATTTCACTTTCGCTTCTCACTTTCATGCATTGGAGAAGGAAATGGCAACCCACTCCAGTGTTCTTGCCTGGAGAATCCCAGGGACGGGGGAGCCTGGTGGGCTGCCGTCTATGGGGTCGCACAGAATCGGACACGAATGAAGCGACTTAGCAGCGGCAGCAGCATAGTCTCTGTTCACTTATTTACTTTGTTTTCTCCATTCTACCTCAGTGGCCTGTAAAGCAGATGCTTTCTCATAACGTCTCTAATGCCTTAGGAAAACTGCAAAAACCATTCCCTTTTTACTGTTAACTTGTTAAGTTCACTTAACTCCAAGACCTTAAATGAAAGCTGCTCAGTCATGTCCGAATCTGTGTGACCCCATGGTCTACACAGTCCATGGAATTCTCCAGGCCAAAATACCACAGTGGTAGCCATTCCCTTCTCTAGTGGATCTTCCCAACCCAGGGATTGAACCCAGGTCTACTGCACTGCAGGTGGATTCTTTACCAGCTGAGCCACCAGGGAAGCCCAACTCTAAGACATTCAGTTCAGTTCAGTCCCTCAGTCATGTCTGACTCTCTGTGACCCCATAGACTGCAGCATGCCAGGCCTCCCCGTCCATCACAAACTCCTGGAGCCTACTCAAACTCATGTCCATCACATCAGTGATGCCATCCAACCATCTCATCCTCTGTCATCCACTTCTCCTCCCGCCTTCAATCATTCCCAGCATCAGGATCTTTTCAAATGTGTCAGTTCTTCACACCAGGTGGCCAGAGTATTTAGAGTTTCAGTTTCAGTATCAGTCCGTCCAATGAATATTCACGATTGATTTCCTGTAGGATTGACTGGTTGGATCTCCGTGCAGTTATCTCAGGGACTCTTAAGATATTAAGGAGCAATAAACAAAGACGAAACTAGCATACATAAGACCATACAGTTTTAAAAAGGTTTCGAGTGTATCAAGGTCCCTTTATCTGGAGTATCTGACTTCTTATTGAAATGATTCCTGAAAGATTCACTGGTGTTTGCCCTTGTTGATATCTGAGGAGGAGCCTTGCCTGTGCCTTACAAAAATCAGCTCTTTCCCTTCTTCTTAATGAAGGTTATGCCTCTGCTTTTGACACCTACTTCCCCAAATGTATTAAATATAAGTATCATTCTGGGAACTGTCATGAATATCTTTATCTCCAATTCTTATGATACCAGTTCTAATGGTCTTTTGTCTGGCTTAGTAAGGAATGTCTCTGAGGCATTTTAAAATACTAATCTGAAGAATGGATGAGTTTTATATATAGATACATTTTTCCTTCTTTTTCTTTCATTGGCAAAATGGAGCTTGAGAAGATAATGAAAATTCATTTACCTAACATTATGTACCAAATGAACACAAATTTTTAAAAATAAATTTTTACTACCTATATGAAAATTCAAGATCATTTATCATCTTTTGTACTTAGCTATTGATAAATACTTAGATCAAAATTGACATGTTAGTCTAATCTTTTAAGTCAAATTATGAATTATATTTTCTAATAGAGAATATTGATAAAGAAACAGTAAGTTAGTTTGAAGTGGATACTGTATTTAACATGTTACACTGATTATACTGTGATGGATTATAAAACCTCTACACTAAGTATGACAAAGGGAAGACAAACTGCTTTAGGTTTATAATTTATCCTTTACTGACTTTATCCCGACACAATGAAACATATCATCACTTAAGATTTTCTCCAGACTATCAATCAATCAATCAATATGTGAGCCAAGGTATGACTGAAACCAGATAATTTTAAGACTGGCTTCAAAACCCATGATTTTACATTACTCCAACACATTTTACAATGCTGACAGCATATGATTACATAAAAGTCTATCAGTAGAATCATAGGTATTTTTAATTAGTCATTAAAATTTGAGCTTTTTTTCCTAAAGAATTTAATAAAATTTCAAACTTATATGCAAATATAAGATAAAAGTGGGCTTCCCTGGTAGCTCAACTTGTAAAGAATCCACCTGCAATACAGGAAACCCAGGTTCAATTCCTGGGTCGTGAAGATCCCCTAGAAAATGGACAGGCTACTACCCACTCCAGTATTCTTGGGATTCCCTGGTGGTTCAGACAGTAAAGAATCTGCCTGCAATGTGGGAGTGCTAGGTTGCAAAGAACCTCTAGAGGAGGACATGGCAACCCACTGCATGGGGAATCCTTGCCTGGAATCCCCATGAACAGAGGAGCCTGGTGAGCCACAGTCCATGGGGTCACAAAGAGCTGGACACAACTGACTAAGGTAATATAAATTATAATATGTGTGCTAAGTCGCTCAAGGTGACCAACTATTTTGCAACCCCTTGGACAGGTGCCCATCAGGACCCTGTTTCCATGGAGTTTTCCAGGGCAGAATACTGGAATGTGTTGCCATATCCTTCTCCAGGGATCTTCCCAATCCAAGGATCAAACGTGAGCCTCCTGTGTCTTGTGCATTGCAGGCAGATTCTTTACCATTGTGCCATCTGTGAAGCCACTATAATATCTACTTAGACTAAATAAACATGCGATTCACATTTAGTAAGAAAATAATAAATTTAAAGTTGTTATATCATTTGAAATATTTTTACTATTATTTATGTTATTCATTTCCAATTTTACCAAATAAACTTTTGTATGATTTTGTAAACTGATATTTTGCAGATATTTTTACGTCATGGTTTTATTACACTTTCCTAAAACCATCACAAGAAGCTTAGTTACTTGGTACCGAAATGGGACCTTTTCATGTTTACCAGCTATTAGTCATTTACATGTACCAAATTATCTGTAAATAAAGTGTTTATGGCATCATCAAAGGAATATCTTTACAGTAAATTTTATAGTTTTTTAGATTCTGAAACTATAACCTTAATATTTTTATTAAACTCCCAAAATAGGCAGCACAAATATAGATCAGAGCAAAAACCATAAATAAATAGCTCAAAAATATTTCAGAAAGTTCAAAAATCCATGCTACCAATAGTCAAATCAGTAAATAATAATTATTCGTATTATGTCAACTTTATTTAAATTTAATTTTTTAAATTGTATTTATTAATAAACTAGATCACAAAATTCTCATTTGTAGAAATATTTTTAAAATTGAAGTAAAAAAAATATCTTTAATTATCAGGACTTCAACTCTTACCATCTGTTTCCTAAGCAAAGTTCAAGCTAAGCACCTTGCAAATAATTTGGAAAAAGTAAAAAAGGATTTGGAGACAGAAAATTCATTTACTTATGAATTAGGTAAGTTAACCAAGCCAATTAGCCCCATTGAGTTTTGCTTTTTTTAATTTAATAATGATTAAATGAGACATTTCCTTTGCATATAATCTATAAACCGCTTAATAATATAAAATAGCTCCGTTTAATAGAAATATATTGAGTGTGACATATATAATTTTAACTTTCTGGGGGCCAATTAAAAATTTAAAAGAAACAAGGTGAAATTAATTTTGTTTTTTTTAACCCTGAAATATCTCAAATGCTTCTTCCACACATCACCAATATAAAAAGTATTCTTGAGATGCTTTATATACTTTTTTCATATTTAATGTTTGCTATCCATGTGTGGGCTTCCCTGGTAACTCAGTGTTAAAAAAAAAAATCTGCCTGGTAATACAGGAAATGCAAGAGATAGAGGTTTGATTTCTGGCTTGGTAAGATTCCCTGGAGGAGGAAATAGTAACCCATTCCAGTATTCTTGCCTTGAAAATCCCGTAAACAGAGGAGCCTGGCTTACAGTCCATGGGGTTGCAAAAGAGTCTGAAATGACTAAGCAACAACAATAACAATTCAGTGTGTATTTTACACTTCCAGTGTATTGCAATTATGACTAGTCACATTTTAAGTGTTCAATGATGATGAACAGGTACGAACATTGGGTTTTATTGAGAGTGTCTTGATTAATATTATTTTGGGTTTATAACAATGGAAGATAGACAGTATAATCTAGAATAGGACAAGATCGCACAACAGATAAGCAATTTCAAGTGAGCTAAATTTAAATCTATTAACACATAACATAAATATTCATTGAATATACAAAATAAACATACACTGAATACATATAAAATAAGAAAAATTTCTTGATTGCACATATAAATTGAAATGCATTATGCTATGTTTTGTTTTCTGGTTTGTACCTAGTAAGCAAAGAAGAATTATATGTTTACCACTTAAGATAATGCCCAACACTTGAAGGAGAAAGAACTCAGATTCCCTCCTACAGATACCTTATCTAATAAATCTGCTGGTGGATTAGAAGAGCTATGTAGTACCTCTAGCTATATTTTCTGAGGAATACTCTTTTGCAAAATATTAGATGATTCAAGCAATATTTATAAAGCAAGGGAAGATTATATAAGGTAGAAATTGTTCTAGAGAATTTTCTTCCTACTCTACAAGTCCCTCTAGGTTAGTACTTATAAATTTTTTCTCCAATCCCTGCATATGGATCATGTTTATCTATATTGTAGATTTGATAATTTGCCTGACAGCTAGTTATGTTAGTCTAAATAATTCAACTGTTTTGTGCATGTAAGTGTAGTCTCTAAGATACATTATCTGTAAGAAAAAAGGTTAGATCTTTTCTTCTTTCACAAATGATAAATGCCAGTAGCAATTTGTTTTGGATAAAGAAAGATGCTTATAAATGGGAGGGGGAAACCAGATTTGAAATATTTGAATAAGTGCCGGATAACTATTTACATTGATTCATTGCAGGGAAATAATAATCCCATTGGTAGTTTACAGAAAAGAAAAATCACAATGACTTTATTAGGAATCATAACAGACTGCATAAATTACAACTGACTCTGAATAAATATTTTTTACATCAGTGTATTTCAAGGCTACCTATTCTTCCTACTTGCTATACACATATATGTAGCTACAGATAAGATAATATTTATACAAATGAACCTAAAATAAATATTTGGTAAAAGAAACATAATCTTTGGCAGTAAATAAACACACTTTTTGAATGTAAATGCATAACATCCCTTTAAGGAAAATACATCGCTTTTCTGTTCAATACAATTGTTATGAAAAAGCAAAACTTGTTGGCTTTTTATTTACTACTATCTGAAACATTTTTATTCCATTAATAAAGAGACCTTGTTATTTACAATTTTAATATTAATATTCTAGGTCAGAGGTATGAATCTAATTACTAAGTACTTTGAATAACATCCAACACATATGCATGTTTCTATGAATATTAGTTTAGTAGAGAGTTTTCTATTATATTAAGTAAAACATTTATTTACAAAATTATTTTAAATTACTGTTACCAAATATATTAATCCATTGAATATAGAAGAACAGAAAGACTACTAAACAGATGCATTTTTCATTTACAGGTTGATTTTCATCTGACCATCAAAATTGGCTTTTTCCAAAACTGAGTAAACATAAGAATGGAAATGAAATTGTCCCCTAGGTTTGAGGGATTATCTAAAAGTAATCAGTAGCATATAGGATTAAATAAAAGTATCTTTGAATACAAAAGTATAAGGAATGTAATTGTTGCTAGTGTTTTTCTTTTTAAGATTTTCCATGAGTAGTTTTAAGGAAAAAGCATGGAGCTTTTAAATTTGTGGATTTTAAATGACATTCATTTACTTGAGAATAAAGAAAAGTGATGGAAATTAAAATAACAAAAATGAGGTTTGATTACTATCAAGAGAAGTAGTAAAATAGTTTTTATTTTTAAGCTTTTTATTTTATATTAGAGTATGTACATGTGTGCTTAGTTGCTCAGCTGTGTCCAGTTATTTGCAACCTCATGGACTATAACCTGCCAGGCTCCTCTGTCCATGGGAATTTCCAGGCAAGAATACTGGAGCGAGTTGCCATTTCCTAGTCCAGGGGATCTTCCCAAGGAAGATCTGAGCATAGCCAATGAACAAACACTGTCATGATAGCTTCACATGAACAGCAAAGGGATTCAGCCCTATGGATACATGTATCCATTCTCCCCCCAAGGGCTCTCCAGGCTACACTGAATCCACCTGGGAAGTGATAATGGTAAAGAATCCACCTGCCAAAGCAGGAGATGCAGGTTTGATCCCTGGGTCAGAAAGATCCTCTGGAGGAGGAAAATGACTACCCACTCCAGTATTCTTGCCTGAAAATTTTCATGGACAAGAGGAGCCTGGTGGGCTACAGTCCATGGGGTCGCAAAGAGTTGGACATGACTGAGTACACACACACATTCTCCCCAAATTTCCTTCCCGCACAGGCTGCTACATAAACTCAGACTAGCTTTAAGCATGTCATCTGTGGACTAACTATTGTGGAGTTTGCAATAAGATGAGGAGTTTGTTTGGAAGGAATGATGCTAAAGCTGAAGATCCAGTACTTTGGCCACCTCATGCGTAGAGTTGACTCATTGGAAAAGACTCTCATGCTGGGAAGGATTGGGGGCAGGAGGAGAAGGGGACGACTGAGGATGAGATGGCTGGATGGCATCACTGACTCGATGGGCGTGAGTCTGAGTGAACTCCAGGAGTTGGTGATGGACAGGGAGGCCTGGCGTGCTGCGATTCACGGGGTTGCAAAGAGTCAGACACGACTGAGTGACTGAACTGAACTGAACTGAGAAGTTTGTGACATAAAATAAATCGTCTGTGCTATGTCCTTAAGTGAACTGTATATATAAAGAGTCCAAAAGTCAGAACACAGTATCACAGGGCTGATACAGAGAAACAGGTGCCAGCTGAGCCTCACTCCTTTTGAAGATTCTAGGGGAGAATCTATTCCTTGTTTCTTTCAGCTTCGTGTGTCTGAGAGAATTCTTTAGTTTGTGGCTGAAACACCCGTATGTCTGCCTCCCTGATCATATTGCCTTCTACTCTTTTATATGACATATTCTTTTGCCTTCTTCTTATAAGAAGAACACTGGTAATTACATTTGGAGTTCACCAAATAATAGCCAGCATAATCTCTTCATATCAAGATTCTGAACATCTGCTGAATCTTTGCCAAATAATGGAGCATTCACTGTTTCTGTAGATTAGTATGTAGACATTTTATACAGAGCTGTTACTCAGATTTCCATAACAACTCATCAATAGTTTAATGGTAAAGAAGTAAAAAACAAAATATTTGTTTGTCATTCATTAACTTGAAAAAAAATTGTTAAGAATGTGGTGGTAGAGCACTTTTTGTATTTTTAGTGCATTTTGACCCTTAGTAGTATGCAGTGTTTAAAAAAATTAAATTTTGATAATAAATTTTATGAGAAATTCTCATTGTTGAGTTGAACTCTTTAACTGCTAAGTATGTTTTATGAATGTTTTTATATTGCCAAATGATAGCTTATATGTGAAAGATTTTTGCATTTATGTAATAATGCAAGATCATTAATTTTATAGACACATGCATATATGGTACCAAATTCATTATGCTTTAAAATGCCTTTTGGCATTTTAAGAAAACATGAGGCATGACTGTGTTAAACAAAATTCAGGAGAGTATATTTAAAGAACTAATTGACTTTAATAGATGATTCATGAGTTGGGCAGCATCACATCTGAAGGGTTTTCTAAATGGTTATACAAAACAGGAGGTTTTAATAAGCAGAAGTATAGAGTGAGAGAGCTATTAGCAAAAGGAAAAGAAAAGATTATTTTTAGAGCAGAAAATCTTCTTTTGCAGGGGAATAGAACAGCAGAACCGCATGGGTTTTATCATGCAGATAGTATCATTTTTCTCTGGAGTGGCATAGAAAGGGCGCATATATGACGCATAACCTCTTTGGTACTGACCAGAAAATTCCAAATGGTTGAGCAAGATTATATTTCTGGAGAAGATCCAAACTGCAGTTACATTCGGTATTAAGTCTAGGTTTGGTGGGCCTGTGATTTTCTTAACAATTCCCCTAGTTTTGATCAAAATTTTTGGCCTGAGCAGTATAATCAAAATTTAAGGTCTTAGCTTCACTCTCAATAACAGCTCTGCTGCTGCTGCTGCTGCTACTACTAAGTCGCTTCAGTCGTGTCCGGCTCTGTGTGACCCCATAGATGGCAGCCCACAGCCTCCTCCGTCCCTGGGATTCTCCAGGCAAGAATACTGGAGTGGATTGCCATTTCCTTCTCCAATGCGTGCGGGCAGGGTAAGTCACTTCAGTCGCATCCGACTAGTTACAGCTCTACAGTTTGTTAATCCTTGGGGTGACATGACATTTTTGCTTAATCCCTATGACATTCAAAAGTCATGGTTCCAGGTTCAAAACCCATAAATCTGTTATTCTTTTTGCTTCTTTTCTGATGTTTCAGTCTTAGGGAGATTGTCTGGGGTGAGCCACAGCAAACATCTATTTAAAACTTCTGAGATGATACAATGTGCCAAGGGAATTATTATGATTGTAGTAAACAGAGTAATTCCCAGTATTTGGAGTACACTTTGAAGTTATGGTCCCCAAGACCCAAGTCAATCAAAGAAAGACCCTGTTGAAAGAGTTATCTTTTTAAGCCAAATGGCTGGCTTGCTTAATGATTTTACTTAACTAAGTTTCAACTTCCCCACAAATGTCAATCTAAGCATAGCAGCTGATGTCGGCCACAGAACAAATACCTTCTTATTCAGGTAAAGACAATCCAGGACTATCCTATATTCAAGAACAACTTTAGCCAGGAAGTTTAAGGATCTTTGCAATTTTAGCAATTTGTATCTACTGGGATACAAATGTTTTAGCAATTTGTACCCACTCCTGACAAAAGGAATAGATTTATTCACAGGGATTACTGTGTCTACCCATTCAATCAAAGAGTTAAACAGATCTTTAGCACATATGGGAAGAGAATCTCCTACCTGAAATAAAGTGTCGTCCTAAATGCTTTGCAAAGATGGATGCTATTCATGAGATTTCTTACAGAGTGAGGGCAAACGTGATGTAGATAATTATAGATAGATTTGAACCTATGACAAGTACAGCAGTCTGAAAAGGTAGCCCCCTTTGCAATGGTCTGAGAGATACAGATGATGGTGATGTGTTTCTAGATTTCTAGATCAATGAGAAGACAAAGGAAAAAAAAAAAAAAAAGGAGGGATATGTGTTTAGCTAAGGTAGTAAGTCTTGATCCAGCATCTTGGGCAAAAGCAGTTTACCTGGATGTCAGCTACATCTCGTGCTTGTGAGTTTGAGGTCTCCACATTTGTACAGAACCAGGTATCATGTGGATTTCTCCTTAGCTGTGAGATGTATATCCAAGGCTCAATACCTTCTAGCATTGCAACCATGTCAGTGATCAGTAGCACTTGGTAAGATCCCTTTACAGTAGCACTTGGAAGGCTGTCTTCATTCTTAGTGATTCCCAAATCAGAAGGGTAGGGAAAAATTGGAANTGTGGATTCCTCCTTAGCTGTGAGATGTATATCCAAAGCTCAATACCTTCTAGCATTGCAACCATGTCAGTGATCAGTAGCACTTGGAAGGCTGTCTTCATTCTTAGTGATTCCCAAATCAGAAGGGTAGGGAAAAATTGGAAATACTAGTTTGGTGAGTCATTTGAGGAAACTGGAAGAATTAATGATCCAGTTCCAGTTTGCGGGTATATAACAAAACCTCAAAGACTATTAACAGGACTAGAATCTGAAGCCTACAGAGGTAAAAATGTAATTTTTCTCTTTACAATTACCCACCATGTTTTACTAAAGATAATCACAGTAAAACTAATATGTTTATATTAAACTTGACCTGAATATTTATATTCTTACATGCAGCAAGAATAGTAATTGAATATAAATTATTTTTAAAGACTGTTTTGCCAGAACCTTGTAGGCAAGTTCCCAGGTTTATTTTTTCCAAGCAGTTCCTTAAAACTGCCTGATCATATCTGAGCCCATGCACATCTCTTTCNTTAAACTTGACCTGAATATTTATATTCTTACATGCAGCAAGAATAGTAATTGAATATAAATTATTTTTAAAGACTGTTTTGCCAGAACCTTGTAGGCAAGTTCCCAGGTTTATTTTTTCCAAGCAGTTCCTTAAAACTGCCTGATCATATCTGAGCCCATGCACATCTCTTTCAGATATGACATTTCTGTTCAAAACCTTGGTAGTATAGCCAATTCTATTTATGTCTTGTTACAATGAGAACCAGAGAAGGCAATGGCACCCCACTCCAGTACTCTTGCCTGGAAAATCCCATGGACGGAGGAGCCTGGTAGGCTGCAGTCCATGGGGCCGCTAAGAGTCAGACAAGACAGAGCCACTTCACTTTCACTTTTGACTTACATGCATTGGAGAAGGCAATGGCAACCTACTCCAGTGTTCTTGCCTGGAGAATCCCAGGGACGGGGGAGCCTAGTGGGCTGCCGTCTATGGGGTCGCACAGAGTCGGACATGACTGAAGTGACTTAGCAGCAGCAGCAGCAAAATGAGAACAGATTCTTACTGAGTTTATGCAGACAAATATATTGTCATGAAAATAAGAATATTGAGAGTTTCTGAATTCTGAAGGAATTAGTATAGATAAAAAATAAATATTCCACCTTTGTTCACAAAGGTGTACTTTACCAAATTACTGTAAGTCACAGATAGCTAAAGTGAAAAAGTCTCCTTTAAGTCTAGGGGGAAAAAAGAACAGCCTTCTCAGTTCATATAATCCCATGTAATTGATACTTGTTGAATCCATTTTTTTTCCATTGGTTGTCTCAACTTTGCCTTATGCTTGAGGGTTAAAGGAGCAGTGGTAATTCCAAGAAGTCTGTAAGATTTTCACAAAGACTTGTATGAGTAGCCCAGTGAAGTGGGTGTCTCAATCACTGCAGATTGTTGATGGTATTCCAGAAGTGGGAAATGCATCTTCTAAATGTATTTGCCACTATGAGAGCATCAGAACTGTCAAAAGGAAAGACTTCTACCTTTCCAGAAAAAAAAAAAAAAACATAGATACAATAAGATGATCACACTAAATGGAAGTTGAATGATTTCCAACTGCAGATGTTCAAAGAGTCCAGAGAGAAGAGATCTGAGGCCTCTTGAAAGAAAGGTAGTTTTTGTTTGTCTTTGTTTTTAATGCACTATGGCCAGTGAAGAAATGCAAAAAAAAAGAAAAGAAAAGAAAAACTGAAAATTGTTGTCTTGGATGTCTCAAAGCCCCAGTTGTTCATTTAATGTATGGCTATTGTTTACCAACATCAAATTATTTGACTCACAATCAGAC
The DNA here is from genome assembly GCA_006410615.1 of Neotragus moschatus. NCBI lineage: Eukaryota > Metazoa > Chordata > Mammalia > Artiodactyla > Bovidae > Neotragus > Neotragus moschatus. The sequence continues at coordinate 527,821 of SJYA01002597.1, read as the reverse complement.
TTTCTCAGTGTTGCAAGGGCATCAAGATGGCAAACATCTGGCAGTAAGGGGGTCATTTTGGTTTTTTTGGCAGAAGTAGAATTGATGTCTTGTGCATGCACCACAATTCTTCTCAATTCTGTTGCTACTGCCTTTGCATAAAAGTCAGCCAGGGTGCTTCCCTGATACTCGGGTTTAGTCCTTTTAGTATGAGCCTCAATTTTGATGATTGCAACTTCAGAAGGAAAGAGAATAAAGTCAGAAGATCATTAACTTTTTGTCCATTTCTACTTGGGGTCCCAGAGGATAAATATTTAAAAATAATAACTAGAATTACAGGTGATAACATTGTACTAAAATATATCATGTTTCTAGGAATTCCACACAATTTTTAGAATATTTATATATTGATACAAATACACGATAAATAAGGCTTAGTATTATCATACTTTGTTTTATTTGACAATGCTTTCTGTGTAATTTAACGTCTTATATAACCCTAGTTAATTTAACAAATAAAATCTTACCCCTGAAAGAAAACCTCAGAAGTATCCTACAGATTATCATGCATCCCCCTTGAGGAGAAACTAGGTCTCTGTTTTATTGCTGAACTATTGTCATTTTCTTTCTTGTTTAACTGCTTTCCTTTGTTTCTGCACTGCTTCACTTCTCAAATCAGTAACTGACTGTGCCTGCTCTTTGGGACTCAGGGAAGGCCTAGGAGACTAAACCTTTTTCTATAAACAAGAAACAGGGGACTTGAAGGGGTTTTTGTACCCAGAAGGTTCCCTCAGGATCCAGCTTTGTTTCATGTCAGGTATACATGAGAGAGACCTAGGAAAACTGAATAACTCTCCAAATGGATAAAACCCTCACTTGTAATGTCATCTTTAGCTAAAGAAAAAGAGGATATCGGGGATAACTTTTTTGTGTCTTCAAAGGGGAGAAAGGTAATTCACGTGGACATGAAATGTTTGACGAATGTTTGTTGGACTAAGCAGAGACAATTGGACACAGAAAGGGATTTTAGCAGATTTTGCTAGATTCCTCCCTGTCTCCTGCATCTAGTTCATATTTTGGGTATCTATGGTGACAGCATCCTTCCTGGAACAGGTCCTCTAATCTACCTTCTTTAGGGTACCTAAGGAGAAAGGTTTAAGATTTTTCTTGAGTCTTTAGTGTCTGAAAAATAATCAGCTTAAATTAATCTAGAAATGTAGTGGAATATCTGTTTGAGACTCAAATAGTTAAGTCTCATACATAATTACCCAGCTAAGATATCTCAGAGTTGAAATTGAAATCCAGGTCTAACTGCCACAAAAGACTATATTTCTGATTTAACATCATCCATTAAGATTCACTCACAGGCAATTTATCACTGTTTTAATTTGAAGACAGCTTAACTAGCAATGTGTTTCAGTTTCCATATATTCTTTGGCTATATTTTCTCCTCTTCAGGAACAATTTACTAAAGAGAGAGAAAAATTAGATATATATTCATTTAATCTAACAGATAATAAAGGAAAAAGTATGGTAAATTCAGTTTTTAATTCCATACCTAGGTTATAGATTTTTCTTATAATAGTTTAATAGAATAATCTAATCTTAGTTTTCATTTTGGATATTCTGTGTTATTAATCTCAGAGGCAAACCTGGGATAAGAGTCCTAATGTGAGACAATAAACATTTTCAAAATGTCACAACAGATCTGAGCCTGACATGATAACTGTTACTTTACCTCTTATAGGCAATCTGTTATAATGCTTTAGTTTAAAAAAACACGTAATTACCTTTATCAAGTCCCGTTAAGTATTGTCAATGATTTCTGCTATTATGATTTTAATTCCATGAATGAAATGCATCTTTTAGGATTTTATCCTTAAATTTCAAAATTAAATACATACTTAAGTAGTCTCTAACAGTTTAAAAATGTTAAAGATTGTGTAATGTAAATGTACTTTTACTTTTTAATGTAGATAGAGAATAACAATCGTTCTTAAAAATGTATAATATTAATAGTCTTTGTCAAAGATTTCTTTCTTTATTTTCTCCTTAATAAGTTTAAGAAATCAAAGCTTACGGTTCTTTATATCCATGTAGGGATAAACGATAACTTAAGCCCTTAAAGAAATTATACCCTCCAAAATGCATTTTGAACAGCTTATTAAAGGCAGAAAAAGGAGAAATAAAGTGGCAAATAAAATCTCTATCATTACAAAGTAAAGGAGATTTTATTAGCAAAAGGAGTATGACTGGTTCTGGGTTTAAATATTATTATCTAATAATAAATTTCTTCCAGCTCCAAGGAGAAAAATGAATAGAAATACACAATGATACATGTTGAAATGATGAATAAATGAAAANGCATTTTGAACAGCTTATTAAAGGCAGAAAAAGGAGAAATAAAGTGGCAAATAAAATCTCTATCATTACAAAGTAAAGGAGATTTTATTAGCAAAAGGAGTATGACTGGTTCTGGGTTTAAATATTATTATCTAATAATAAATTTCTTCCAGCTCCAAGGAGAAAAATGAATAGAAATACACAATGATACACGTTGAAATGATGAATAAATGAAAAATAAAGACCAAAAAAAATAGGAATACCTTTGATACAGCATGCATTTGGACTTGTTGAAATAAAAAAAAATGTGGATATTAAAATATACTAATTTCTGCACCTAAAATTATAGCCCTCTGATTTAGCAAACTATGTTTTATTACCTGCATTCTTATATAAAGTTGATAAGATGTTTTCTCCTTCCAGAAACTCTATTTTCCAGGCAGGCCTAAATTTGAGAGCTTTACCTGAAGATGTATTACTCATCTGTCATTAAACTGCCGTCACCACAATGATGTATAGTTCCAATACATCATCAGATTGCCATCACCCCTGTGATGTATTACTTACACTGAAATAGCTGTCAGGAACAGGTGGTGGAAACTCAGCAATTTTTAATATATTCTTTTGAAAAAGATTATAAACATTTCTTTTCATGAAAGACTTCATGGTGAATAATGTTTGATTCAAAATAGAGTTTTATCTATTTACTCTAGAGCATAATGTATCTCTTCTTAATTTTGGATATCCGTAATTAGAACTGAAAATTGATAATACTAAAGTGTGTGAGGCTGCATATAAAAAAAATCTTTAAACCAGTAAGTTTTGTTTTATTTAAAAAGCACTGCAAAATATGAGAATGTGCTATTCTCATTTTGAGGGAAATTTGTAGTTATTTAATAGTAAAGCCATTTCCCAAAATGTGGTGAAACGCTCTTTCTGCTTAGAAATTTTAAAAAGAATTGTCAAAATACTTTGTAATCTAACTAACTTTCAAAATATCGTACATCCCTTTATTTATAACTTCATAGATTATATGAACCATAAACAGTTTGATTACCGAATTTTTCTTCAGTAGACTTGCTTCATATTATCTGCAATTGTTTTCAGGAGACAAAATATTTTTTGTTGTATTTAATAAGCTTGTCATTTCAAGAAAAACGTAAACTGGCTCAAGTCAAGAGAGGGTTTCTAGAATTGGAATATCAGTATCATATCCTGCTGCTGCTGCTAAGTTGCTTCAGTCGTGTCCAACTCTGTGCGACCCCATAGATAGCAGCCCAGGCTCCGCCATCCCTGGGATTCTCCAGGCAAGAATACTGGAGTGGGTTGCCATTCCTTCTCCAAATCATATCCTAGGATTTCCTAATTCCTTAGGGAGTTTCTTCCTGTCTTATGTGTATCTGTATATTCCCTTCCTCACTTGGTAAGAAAGACTAATTGTCCTCTATTACTACCCTAAGTAATATCATCTCTGATGTTATGTACCTTTAAACTTATAATTCAGGTAATCATTATTTTCTATTTCTCAGCAGTTCCTTGAGTCAGAATTCCAGGGGAAGAAGCTTTGTTTTATTTACTTAGGTTGAGTGTCCAGTCTAATAAAATCAAATTCAAGCATGCCGAGATATTCATTGATAAGTAGGTGGTGTGAATGAGAAAGAGTGTTCACTAAAAAGAAAAGTCTACTATAAATCTAAATATTCACATAAACTGATATTTTCTTTCTAAATTTTCAGAATATCCAGAATAAAGTATCACAGCTCTGAAGACATTTCCAGAAAATACTTTCCAAAATTATTTTAAGTGTTACAGCTTTATTCAGATAAATAAAAGGCCTCTGAAGGTTTATAATTAGTTATAGTAAGGATTCACCAATTTCTTGGATACATTTTTGAAAAATAACATTTTTCCCCAAATCTATAGATTATGCCAGAAAGAACCTTTTGTTCATCCATGCATCCCTAACACAGTACCTGTCATAGGCTGAGTATTGAATACACATCTAATAAATGTAGGAGCAAATGGTGGAACGATGTCTGTTTAAAATTGATATCACTGCATGATAAAATTAGCATTGCATTCTAAATGTAGGAACCAATATTGGCATAGCAACAACCTTTTTGAAAATTCACTCAACAGCTGCCTTAATTGAATAAGGCAATGAACATCTGAATTTAACATTCACCATATAAAATGTCACACTCTAAAGTAGACACACACACACATACACACACAGATAATTTATGTCAAACAATAGTACAGTGAGATCTGACTTTTGGGATTAGGAAAAATATACTCATTTTTTTCACTCAAATGTAAGTAACATTTCTCCAGGAAAAAGATTTAACCTTAAACAAATGTTCCTTTGATTTGTGACAGCTAGTTTCACCTAAGATAATTGTGTAGTTGGTAAAGGAAGTAAAATTTAATATTGAATAATGTACATTTTAATTTCTACAGCAAAGCTAACTTTGGCATATCTGGGAAAACTAAAATCAACGAAGGTTTTATACTTGGGATAAATTACAGTATAGTGTAAGACTTGAAGACCAGTTTTATTTATCATAGCTGACCACTAGAAATCATATGAAAGGATACAGTTAGGTAATGGTTTGGGCACAGATACTGAAATTGTTACATGAAGTTAAAGCTAGGCCATGTTATTTCAACACATATTTTTATTCCTGCTTTTTATAACTGGACAAATATAAAAATGCTAAAAAGTTGTAATTTGAACATGATTTTACTTCTGTTCATTTTTACACATTTCTTAGTGAATATGGACATGACAGAAAGTATCTTTAAACTCATTTCACGTCTGAATTACAAACATCAAAATATTGATACTTTAAATTTGTAAAATAATGCAATAGGTAAGTAATAATGATATTTCTATATTTACCAATGAGAAATAGTTAAAAGTGCACAGTTAAAAAGAGGTTTTGATAAGGCACTCTATTTAGATTTTCAAGAAATCATATAAAATGTATTCATGTTATGTTGGAATAGGTTATGTTGCTTAGATACAAGAACATCTATGTGGATTAGAAACAAATTCACCAACTGAACCAAACTATTAAACATTTGGGTAGCTTTTACTTCAACTTTTTGAACATTTTTATACATATTTCCAGACCAGCAAGAATAGCATCAGATGGGACCTTCTTAGACACATGAATTCTTGAGCCCATAATGAATTTGAAACTCTGGGGGCAGGTACAATAATCTAGAAGCTTTGATAGGATTCTGATTCTAGAGTTTTGGTATCACAGGTTTATAGAATTCAGATTCAATGAGGCCTTAGGTTTGTTGAATGACACATTGAGGAACAAATGTAGGTCTTACACTTAGTAATGAAAACAGCAACAGCAATTTTAAAAATGTGTATTTGTAGAATTATGCCAATGAGACTTAGAAGCAAGTATGGAAAACAATGCTCAAGAAATACTAAGCATTTTAAGATCATTGTTTGTATAACAATTGAAATAACAGTTGTGATAAAGACTTATGATTAAGTACCTAGGGCTTTTCATTTGAATGGAGTGATAAAGTGCCAAATTCAGAACAAAATGCTCTCCTGATAAGGCTGGGAATTTTTTTTCTTATTTTTTATTGAAATATTTTAGATAAGTTAGTCTTCTTGCTGACCAGACTATAAATATTCTACTGATGAATATAAAGTTTCTGGAAAAAAATCTATAGCTGATGTTTTAATGGCTTATATTTATAGTATAGATAACTTCTAAATTTACCTGTGAACCGGTAATGTTCAAGTGACCATGAATAGAAGCAATTTAGTAAGATATTCTTGCGTCAAAATACAGAAATTCTTATATCAATAGATATTCTAATAGTTAGAAAAAACTTTTTGCTAGTCTAGTTTTTGATTCATAAATATAAAGCAGAGAGCTGATATCTTCCACTTGGAAAGTTATTTCTCTGTATATTTTTTATATTAACTAACCATATATCAATGGAGGTTAGTTTATATTTATGCTGCCTATAATATATAATAAAATGATTGGATTTCCATACTTTTTTTTTGATTCAAGTATTTATTTCTTTCCATAATGGAGTAAATAGAATACTGTGTTTCAGAAACTGATTTGAAAAACAATGCATTTTAATTGTAAAGTAGGACATATGTAGCTCATACAATATTCTGATATACTTCTGATGAGTTATGTGCGGCAAACTATAATTATGTTAATGTATTTCTTCTTAAAGATAAAATTTTGTCCATGGCATTATACTCATTTGTACAAAGCATTTGTAAACACTTTTTTTTTTAACCTATTTAGAGGTTGAAGAATAACTGTCTCAGAAAGCAGGTGCTAACTGTATCAGTTGAACATCTCTTAGAGAGCATTAACACAAAAGATAAACCTTTTCTCAGCTTTACCTTCTCAGGTTAACATTTTTCTTGTGTTCATTATTTAAAAAATAGAGTCCTGTGAGCATGTGTATTTAACTAGGAGTTTGACTAATCTTTGAGCATATCCATATTGCTGAAAGTAATAATTATAACATTGTCAATGTACATTTAATTGGGAGTTCCCTCAACATTACAGTTTCTTTTTATACTGTTTTAATACTCTGAAGAAAAGCCAAATCACCTGAAACCTCTCGGATAGAGTAAAATCCATTACCATCATGGTATTTTAGATTTCTAGTTTTGTCGTTATTTGGTCACTAAGTCGTGTCCGACTCTTTGCGACCACATGGACTGTTGCCCGCCAGGCTCTTCTGTCCGTAGAGATTTCCAGGAAGAATCCTGGAGTGCNTAACATTGTCAATGTACATTTAATTGGGAGTTCCCTCAACATTACAGTTTCTTTTTATACTGTTTTAATACACTGAAGAAAAGCCAAATCACCTGAAACCTCTTGGAGAGAGTAAAATCCATTACCATCATGGTATTTTAGATTTCTAGTTTTGTCGTTATTTGGTCACTAGGTCGTGTCAGACTCTTTGCGACCACATGGACTGTTGCCCGCCAGGCTCTTCTGTCCGTAGAGATTTCCAGGAAGAATCCTGGAGTGGGTTGTCATTTCCTTCTCCAGGATATCTTCCTGGATCAGGGATCACATCTGGGTCTCTTGCATTGGCAGTCAGATTCTTTACCACTGAGCCACCAGGGTAGCCTAATTTTATTCTTTTAGACAATATGATCTATATGGCTTTAAAGATTGAAATGCTATTTGGCATAGCTCTGGCTTCCTTCATACAAATATACTTTCTTAGGTATTTTATTGTGCTACTTGAATTCATGAAGATTTCTGTGAAGAAAGAGGGCTCTGATCATTTCAGTTAGTGCCAGATTATTGTCTCATGGAAATAAGGAAAAACAGGAAGCTTGAGGCTGTAAGGTTCAAAGTCAAAGAGCCTATGTCCCCAGTTGATATACAACACCTTTTCCTGTTTAACTTGTCTCTTGTCAGTAGATATACTTTGTTCTTTACTCTAGCTTTGCCTTCATGACATTCAATTGTTCTATTTTTGCATACACATCTCATGCATGCTCATGTGAAGTCTTTTTAAACTGAGTAATTTCATCTACTTGTAATGTGGTTACTATTTGCTCAAGACCGCTTTGCCTCATGACTACCGCTTCTACTGCTTATTGTTTTCCCTTGGTACTTCTTTGTATGTTTCTACAGTTTTGTGTACTCTGATCTCTGTGTTACTTTTTGTATATCACATACTCAGACTCCTGAAGAGACACTGATTGTGAATGCTTAAAAATCCAGTGTGGAGCTGACCTTTTATTCAGAGTCTCATGCCAGTGTATCTTAAGCTATGGCCATAAGAAATTAATTACAGATGTATTGGAGAACTTAAAGTTTGCCAGTGAACTGCATATTTTATGTATGTTGCAGTTTCCAAATTACAAAGGAGAGTTTTAATACATACCGACAAAACAGACATACTACACACAAAATATAATGTAAGGGATAAATAGTATTGAGGAGATGATCTTGATTAAAAATCAACAACATTTTTCTGACCCTTACCCCAGCATACTCCTAAAGTTAATGTCTCATTCACAAAACAAAGTCTCTGTTATGATCAAAAAAGGATGTTAATATTAAATAGATACATCAGGGAAATTGGCATTAAAGGCACCCTCCCTGATTTTAGTCATATTCAAACATATAAGCATACAGAAAAACAGCACTCAGGATAACATTTTAAACTTGAGCATTTATTTTCAAATTCCAATAAAATTGACAATCACCTAAAGGACTGAGTGAGACAGAGTTTAACAATTTTTCATTTTCACCAGGGCAGGGTAGAACAACAAAAAGATGTTTTGGTAGTGCTTGTGAGGTATTCTGGATGATTTCAAGACTTTAATGAGCCATGAGTCCCCACTGCATCCACCCCTCCTCTATAAAATCATGATTGGTGTGTGTCAAGATATATTTATTTCTGTGTCTGCCAAGAGCATCTAACTGTAATAACTGTGATGTAGCGAAAAGAGCGTATGTTTTGGGTTTCAGATGAGCTGGATTTACACTAACAGGCTGTTCACTCTTCTCTCTCAATAAACCCCTTTGGTTGTTGGTTGCCAGATCTTATCAGATATTATTCCTAGCATGCCATTCCTTGTCATTTAAGAAGAAGGCTTAAAACATGATTGCATCTTTTCTTCTGCCTGTTCTACATGAACTTTCAGTGCCTCGATCTCTCCAACCACTACTTCAGAATTCACTTGTGATTAATACTACCTACCTTGTCTACCTTCGAGGGTTGTTGAGAGAAACAAATGACTCACTGGAGAAGAGTGAATGCCTCCAGGAAACACAATAGCAATTCAAACACTCAATCCATAGGCTTGCGAGAGGATCAGCCACACAGAAGCTAGACAGAAAAGCAGTAATAAAAAGAACAGGCCAAAAAGACTTGAAGATTGTGAATATGATATGACCTGAATTTTCTGCTCCCTATTATTAGTCAAAATTATGAAGAGTTTGTCTCAGTTATAAATGAAAGCACTGAGGAAGGACAAAAGTAGAAAAAAGTTAAGAAGGTATTCAAGATAGAAAAGCAGAGAAGAGCAGCTGTCAGAAAGTTGTACACTTAATTATTTTAAATGAACCTTAAGGAATATATGGATATAGACATTCAGTAATCAGACAGAAAGGGATACAGTGTAGAGCTGAAGAGCATAAAGAGAAAACTGACAGAATGAATCAAGAGAAAAGAAGAACTTCTGGAATGCTTTCAACCTGTATATGAGTCAAAAAATGAGTGTACAAAGAATGAAAAAGTAACATTTCATTGAAAATATGTATTGTTATATATTTATATTTACATGTAAAGCCTATGAATTTGGGATTTATATGGGAAGATGAGCAATATTATAACCATGACTATTACACATGATTTGATTAAAAAATGATAGTTAAACTTTGAAAAATATGCAAAATTTGTAGTCAGTTATTCTGCCAATGTTATAACTAATTCAGTTAAAGTGCTTATATAAAATGATAGGCTCCAAAGAAAAAATTGATAGGTGATAAACATTTCTGAATCCAAATGTATTTTAACTGTAGTAAGTCAGTCCACAGTGGAAAGTAAAATAGGTTGTGGGTAACACTGATAAGAATATAAACAGAATTTTTCTTTATATGGATGAATCAGATAGTTGACTATAATGAACATTAGGTTAGAGTAGATATATTCCGGATTTTCTGCACAGGTAACCACTCCTAATTTCTGGATTATTTTATGTCTCTTCATTAAGTTCATTTAAGAGTTTTGTTTTATGTGTTTCAAACCCCATGACCCATACTTGATTGGAACAGGATGCTAGCAGTTATAATATGGATTAGTGAGTTTTTGTCTAAAGTTTTTGATATTGGGGCTAAAGAAACCTGTAGCTACTTTGACACGTGAATTTATGCACATGATACTAATGATAGGATAGAGAGCAAATAATCACTAGCAGAACATAACAGTGCTGAGAGCAAATTCTCAGATTTATCTCTGAATTCAGTAAAGAGCTGTTGCAGGTTTTGAGAAGTGTAGCATCAGATTTCATATATATTTTAATAGGACCATCTNGATTTATATGGGAAGATGAGCAATATTATAACCATGACTATTACACATGATTTGATTAAAAAATGATAGTTAAACTTTGAAAAATATGCAAAATTTGTAGTCAGTTATTCTGCCAATGTTATAACTAATTCAGTTAAAGTGCTTATATAAAATGATAGGCTCCAAAGAAAAAATTGATAGGTGATAAACATTTCTGAGTCCAAATGTATTTTAACTGTAGTAAGTCAGTCCACAGTGGAAAGTAAAATAGGTTGTGGGTAACACTGATAAGAATATAAACAGAATTTTTCTTTATATGGATGAATCAGATAGTTGACTATAATGAACATTAGGTTAGAGTAGATATATTCCGGATTTTCTGCACAGGTAACCACTCCTAATTTCTGGATTATTTTATGTCTCTTCATTAAGTTCATTTAAGAGTTTTGTTTTATGTGTTTCAAACCCCATGACCCATACTTGATTGGAACAGGATGCTAGCAGTTATAATATGGATTAGTGAGTTTTTGTCTAAAGTTTTTGATATTGGGGCTAAAGAAACCTGTAGCTACTTTGACACGTGAATTTATGCACATGATACTAATGATAGGATAGAGAGCAAATAATCACTAGCAGAACATAACAGTGCTGAGAGCAAATTCTCAGATTTATCTCTGAATTCAGTAAAGAGCTGTTGCAGGTTTTGAGAAGTGTAGCATCAGATTTCATATATATTTTAATAGGACCATCTTGTACTATGCTTTGGGCCAACTGCAGAAAAATCACTGAACTGGTGGTAGGTGAAGTAGTGGTGGAGAAAGTGGGAGAATGAGTAGATTCCTGGAGTATTTTAAAGGTAAGCAAGATTTCTTGATGCAATATCTGTGTTTATAAGGAAAAGAAGGGAAATGACAGTAAACAATCTTATTGATTTGAGCAATAGGAGAGATGAAACATCAACATGAAAAGGTGGAGGTAGAGAAGGTTTTAATATGTAATCAAGACTTCCATATTGGCAATGTCAAGCATGAGCATATTCATGTCACTAGGGCTAACATAGTCACATGTGCTTCCCTGGTAGCGCAGACAGTAAAGCGTCTGTCTACAATGCGGGGAGACCCGGGTTCGATCCCTGGGTTGGGAAGATCCCCTGGAGAAGGAAATGACAATCCACTCCAGGACTATTGCCTGGAAAATCCCATGGACTGAGATTGGTGGGCTACAGTCCACGGGGTCGCAAAGAGTCAGACATGACTGAGCGACTTCACTTCAGGGCTAACCTGGCTTCACCAACTGCCCTCATTCTTTTAGAATCTTCAGCCTGCATAGAATCTTTGTGCCTGAAAGGAACTTATTCCTTCAGATATCTGTGCTTTCTTCAAGCTTTGACCTGATTGTCATTTACTCCACTTATTCAGTAATGTCTTCTCTGCCTTGACTGCATACTGTTGTTCAGTCGCTCAGTCATTCTACTCTTGGAATGAGTCGTTCCACTCTTTGAGATTGCAAAGAGTGATCGATTGCAGCATGCCAGGCTTCGCTGTACTTCACCATCTCCTGGAGCTTACTCAAACTCATGTTCATTAGGTCGGTGATGCCATCTGGTCCTCTGTCGTCCCCTTCTCCTCTTTCCTTCAGTCTTTCCCAGTATCAGAATCTTTTATAATAGTCAGCTCTTTGCATCAGGTGGCCAAAGTATTAGAGCTACAACTTCACTATCAGTCCATCCAGTGAATATTCAGGAATGATTTCCCTTAGGATTGACTAGTTTGATCTCCTTGCAGTCCAAAGGACTCTCAAGAGTCTTTTTCAACATCACAGTTCAAAACCATCAATTCTTTGGTGCTCAGACTTCTTAACGGTCCAACTTTCACATCCATACATGACTACTGGAGAAACCATAGCTTAGATTAGATGTACCTTTGTGACCAAAGTCATGTCTTTGCTTTTTAATATGATGTCTGTTAAATAGGCTTGCCATAGCTTTTCTTACAAGGAGTAAGCATCTTTTAATTTTATGGCTGCAGTCACCATTTGGAGTGATATTGGAGCACAGGAAAATAAGTCTGTCACTTTTTCCATTGTTTTCCAAACTATTTGCCATGAGGTGATGGGACCAGATACCATGATCTTAGTTTTTTAATGTTGAATTTTAAGCCAGTTTTTTGACTCTCCCCTTTCACTTGCATCAAGAGGCTACTTAGTTCCTCTTTGCTTTCTGCCATAAGGGTTCTTTTCATCTGCATATCTGAGGTTATTGATATTTCACCCAGAAATCTTGAATCCAGATTGTGCTTCATCCAGTATAGCATTCCATAGAGTTTCCATTCTGTAGGGCATCTTCCCAATCCAGGGATTAAACCTAGGTTTCCCTCATTGCAGGTGGATTTTTTTTATGAGCTGAGCCATAATGCAAGCCCAAGCATACTGAAGTGGGTAATCTATCCTTTCTCCAAAGGATCTTCCCAACCCAGGAATTGAACTGGGGTCTCTGGCATTGCAGGTCGATTCTTTACCAACTGAACTATCAGGGAAGCCCAAGGTACTCTGCATATAAGTTAAATAAGCAGGGTGACAATATATAGCCTTGACATACATTTCTCCCAGCTGGGAAGAAGTGTGTTGTTTCATGTTCAGTTCTAACTGTTGCTTCTTGGGCTGCATACAATTTTCTTAGGAGGCAGCTCAGGTGGTCTGGTATTCCCCCTCTCTTGAAGAATTTTCCACATTTTGTTGTGATCCACACAGTAAAAGGCTTTAGTGTAGTCAATGAAGTAGAAATAGATGTTTTTCTAGAACTTTCTTCCTTTATCTATGATACAACAGATGTTGACAATTTGATCTCTAGTTCCTCTGCCTTTTCTAAATCCAGCTTGTCCATTTGGAAATTCTCACTTCACGTACTGTTGAAGCCTGGCATAGAGAGTTTTGAGCATTTCTCTGCTAGCATGTAAGATGAGTGAAATTGTGCAGTAGTTTGAACATTGTTTGGCATTGCCTTTATTTGGGATTGGAATGAAAACTAATCTTTTCCAGTCCTGTGGCCACTGATGAGTTTTCCAGATTTGCTGGCATATTGAGTGCAACACTTTTACAGATCATCTTTTTGAAATTAAATAGCTCAACTGGAATTTCATCACCACCACTAGCTTTGTTTGTAGTGAGACTCACTTGACTTCACACTCCAAGATGTCTGGCTTTTGGTGAGTGATCACACCCTCGTGGTTATCTGGTCATTAAGATCTTTTTTGTATAGCTCTTCTGTGTATTCTTGCACCTCTTCTTAATATCTTCTGCTTCTGTTAGGTTCATATCTTTTCTGTCCTTTATTGTGCCTCTTTGTATGAAATGTTCCCTTGATATCTCTAATTTTCTGGAAGAGATCTCTAGTCTTTCCCATTCTATTGTTTTCTTCTATTTTTTTTTCATTGATCACTGAAGAAGGCTTTCTTTTATTCCCTTTCTATTCTTTGGAACTCTACATTCAGATGAATATAACTTCCCTTTTTGCCCTTGCCTTTTGCTTCTCTTCTTTTCTCAGCTATTTGCAACCATTTTGCCTATTTTGCATTTATTTTTCTTGGGTATGGATTTGATCATGGCCTCATGTACAATGTTATGAACTTTTGTCCATATTTGTTCAGGAACTCTGTCTATCAGGTCTAATCCCTTGAATCTATTTGTCACTTCCACTGATTAATCATAAGGAATTTGATTCAGGTCATATCTAAATGCCCTAGTGGTTTTCTCTACTTTCTTCAATGTAAGTCTGAATTTTGCAATTAGGAGTTCATTATCTGACCCACAGTCAGCTCCTGGTCTTGTTTCTGCTGTCTGCATAAAGCTTTTCCATCTTTGGCTGTAGGGAATACAATCAATCTGATTTCCATTATTGGCCATCCAGTGATATCAGTGTGTAGAGTTGTCTCTCCGAGAAGGCAATGGCACCCCACTCCAGTACTCTTGCCTGAAAAATCCCATGGACGGAGGAGCCTGGTGGGCTGCAAACCATGGGGTCAATAAGAGTCGGACACGACTGAGCGAATTCACTTTCACTTTTCACTGTCATGCATTGGAGAAGGAAATGGCAACCTACTACAGTGTTCTTGTCCCTGGAGAATCCCAGGGACGGGGGAGCCTGGTGGGCTGCCTGCCGTCTACGGGGTCACACAGAGTCGGACACGACTGAAGCGACTTAGAAGCAGCAGCAGCAGCAGAGTTGTCTCTTGTGTTGTTGGAAGAGGGTGTTTGCTATAACCAGTGAGTACTCTTGGCAAAATTCCGTTAACCATTTTGCCGTGCCTCATTTTGTACTTCAAGGCCAAGCTTGCCTTTTACTCGAGGTATCTCTTGACTTCCTACTTTTGCATTCCATTTCCTTAGGATGAAAAAGACATTTTGGTCTTCATAGAACCATTCAGCTGCAGCTTCTTTGGATTTAGTGGTTAGGGCATAGACTTGGATTACTTTGATATTGAATAATTTGTCTTGGAAATGAACAGATATCATTCTGTCATTTTTAAGATCACAGCCAAGTACTGCGCTTTGGACTCTTCTTGACTATGATGGCTTCTCCATTTCTTCTAAGGAATTCTTGTCCACGGTAGTAGCTATAATGGCCAACTAAATTAAATTCACCCATTCGAGTCCATTTTAGTTCACTGATTCCTAAAATGTCTATGTTCACTCTTGACATCCCTTGTTTGCCCACTTCCAATTTACCTTGATTCATGGACCTAACATTCCAGATTCCTGTGAAATATTATTCTTTACAGCATTGGACTTTGCTTTCACCACCAGACACACCCACAACTGGATGCTATTTTCTCTTTGTCTCAGCCTCTTCATGCTTTCTGGAGCTCTTTCTCTGCTCTTCTCCAGTAGCACACTGGGCATCTATCAACTTGGGGAGTTCATCTTTCAATGTCATATCTTTTTGCCTGTTCATACTGTTCATGGGGATCTCAATGCAAGAATGCTGACACAGTTTGCCATTCCCTTCTCCAGTGGACCACATTTTATCCGAACTCTCCACCATGGCCCATCTGTCTTGCGTGGCCCTACATGGCATGGCTCATAATTTCATTCAGTTAAACAAGGCTGTGATACATGTTTTCAGTTAGGTTAGTTTCCTGTGATTGTGGTTTTCATTCTGTCTACCCTCTGATGGATCAGAGTAAGAGGCTTGTGGAAACTTCCTCATGGGAGGGACTCACTGTGAGTAAAACTGAGTCTTGCTCCGGTGGGCAAGGCCATGGTCAGGACATCTTTAATCCAATGTTCTGCTGATGGGTGGAGCTGTGTCCCTGCCCTGTAGTTTGGCCTGACGTCAAGCTATGGCAGGAGTAATGGAGGTAACTGCAACCTCCTTCAAAACGACTTATGCCAGCACACCATGGCATTCAGGACTGTTGTAATCAGTGCCTCTAACCCTACAACAGGCCACTGTTGACCCACACCTCTCTGGAGACTCCTGGCACTCATCTGCAAGTCTGGCTCAGTCTTTTGTGTGATCAAGGCTCCTTTCTCTTGGGTCCCATTGTGCACAAGGTTTTGTTTGTACCCTCCAAGAGTCTGTTTCCCTGGGTGTTTTCAGTCCTTTTGCTGGATCCCTAGGTTTGTACTTAATCCCCAACACCTACATTTATTATTTTACTTTCATAATAATGTTGCTGTTGTTTTCTCATCTAACTTTGATCTCCAAAAGAGCACTGCAGTGGTTTTTTTTTAATGGTTTATATTTACAATAGGAAAATAAATCATATTTGTTTAAATTGCCTTGGGTGAAATCCAGCCTCCACTACTTACAAGGTGTGCCTCCCAGAGCAAGTTACCAAGCTTCTCTGTACTTCAGGTTTCATACCTTTAAAGTCAGGATAGTAATAATAACTAATGACAGGGTTGCTGCTAAAATTTCTTGAGTATTCATTTATGTTAGGATACACTAGCAAAAATGGCTGATAGAAAACATGAAATAAAATTCAAATAAGCAGCTTAGTTTGGAGAGTTAAGGGAAAAAAAATAATTCTAATAAATTTTTTTGACAAGTATGAGGGAGTAGAGAAGACTCTCTCAAAGAGAAGAGGTAACTTTTCCATTCTCATAGTAACAGGAAGAGAGGTAGAATCATTGGCATTATACAGAGGAAAAGACTCTTTATCAAAGACGTCAAATATAATTTATGTCTAATAAAATGCAGATTAAGTATTTAAAGTAGATCTGCCAATCAGAATAGGTAGACTACACTTCATATGACATTTCATTATGTGAAACTGACTTGCACAAAGAACACTTTTACAACATCCTACTTATTGATGCTGGAACAATGTGAAGCATAAATAAACAAACCTCTTTGTTAGTATGCTCAGAAATAGAGGGTACAGAAGTATAAGGACTTGAAAACAAAATGAAATTGAAGATATTTAAATATTTGTCCCTTATTTTGACTGTCATGAAGACACTATATTAAATATCACTTTGTGCAATTTGTAAACAGAAAGCTCAAGCAAATTGAGTTGGGAGACTGGAAGGGCAAGCCCTCACATGCTGAGACAAAAACAGCACAACAGGAAGAAGATTCCCCTTCTTTTCTGACTGAACTCATCCAGTGAAAAGCCATGAACTCTCTATTTACTATAGCCCTCCCAACTTTATTTCCCCTCTATAACTGTGTCCTTCACTTGGTATGTGAGAACTTGCACATGGCTTCACATGTTTGCAGACCCCAAGCTGCAATTCTCCGCTGATCCCCAATAAATCATCTTTGCTGGAGAAATATCTTGCAGTCTATTTGTCTGAGGTCAATATATGACGGCCTGTACAGAGAGCAGAGAATACTCATTAAGTCTCCAGAGTTGGTGAGTAAGTGTCTGATGCTCATAATAGACCCTACTGTCATTCACAAATTTTTGGTCAGTCTTGGGGATTAAAGGTTCTTCTTTCTCCTGGATCTGAGCTCATAGCCTTTTTGCATTTGAACCTTTCCAGGCTTTATTTCCCTAGTGGCTCAGATGAGAATCTGCCTGCAGTGTGGAAGACCCATGTTCAATCCCTGAACTGGGGAGACCCCTGGAGAAGGGAATGGCTACTCAATCCCGTATTCTTGCCTGGAGAATCCCATGGACAGAAGAGCCTGGCTGTCTACAGTCCCTGGGGTCACAAAAAGTTGGAAGACTGAGAACGCATGCAGGCTTTCTTTGGGATCTGTTTAAAACTTTTATCTTTCTGGTTAAGGCCTTATTTTGTATATAAGTTCTCATTTGGTGATTTGGTCCAATCTTGAGGTCAAACTGTTTCAACTGAAGCTGCCTATAAATGCCTTTGGTCCAATAACTCTGGAAAGGACTGCTTTAAATGAAACTGTTTTGTTTCAGATTTTGACCTAATCCTTTGAAGGGAGCATTATCTGGAAAATGGCTGAAAATGCCTTCAACTTTTTTCCTCTAGGACCAAGCTGTTTTTGTTTTGCTTTGTCTTTTTAACTTTCTGGTACTCAGGTTTGCAACCTGTTTGAACAATTTGTGCTGAAAATTATTTCATCTATTAGAAAATGGTGCTTTCCTCTAGAGAAAAACCTCTGAGAAATGATATTCCAATATTCTAAATATATTTAGCATGTCCCTCTACAGAGTGTCTGATCAGTTTTATATTTAAAAACCACCATCCTTCCTCATAGGTATTTGTAACTAACCAATCTGACCAAAAGCAATTTAGACTATCAATGGCCATCATGAGGAACTTTTGAAATCCCCCAATTTAATTTCTTTTTCAACTAGATTACAATAGCTCGAAAATTTCCAGAACTGAGTGAAGTGCTTATTTCAATTGATATTTTGAGGAGTCTAAGATTGTCTTTCTGTAAAATAAGATTTTAAAATGCACTGAGATAAACAAGCGAAGAACAAGAACGTCTTGGTGCTCACCCCACCATTATAAAGCAGCCCCTGACTCAAAGTTCTGAAACAGTCAAAGTATTGAGGATCTCTAATGAACTAAAGAGGTTTCTCAGAAACAATACTCTTTTATTTATGCCCTTCGAGAGATACACAGTCTTTGCTCCTTAATTCATCTGCCCCTAACCACTTAACTTGCTGAGACTTCTTATAGAAGTGTTATGATAGAAATACTTACTCCCAAATAAAGAAAAAAATAAAAGTTCTAGAATTTGATGGTAGTCATCCAAATCATCAATCAGGTGAATTAAATGACTTTTGATGCCCTTTATTTGTTCCATCAATGACAGTACTAAAGCTGATTCTGAAAAGACTAATTCTTTGTCCATATTGAGTCAGC
Organism: Neotragus moschatus; assembly: GCA_006410615.1. Taxonomy (NCBI): domain Eukaryota; kingdom Metazoa; phylum Chordata; class Mammalia; order Artiodactyla; family Bovidae; genus Neotragus; species Neotragus moschatus. The sequence goes on along the minus strand of SJYA01002597.1, from coordinate 509,158 downwards.
TATCACCTTTCTCAAGGGCAAAATCTCCAACAGATATTGGCAAAATTCACAGTGCAACTCTCTTCAAGATTCAAATAGGTCCACTAAGGCCTCACCCTAGAATGAACTGATATCCTCTAAGTAATACATTTTGAATATCCTTCAAAGTGTAAATCTCTTAATAAAATATTACAAGGCTCAAGGCTTCATTTTCCCTTACAATGCCCCCCATAATATTATCCGTTAGCCAGGAGAAAACCAAAGAGTCAAAGGAAGAGATTTGTCCAGAATTTCCAAGCAATAAACAACAATATTTCTCTTGACATTCTGTTGTTACTAATCCTACATTAGTTTTTACTAACATCTATGTTATAATAGATGTTCTAACATCTATTCCCACTAAAGTAAGTTCTCCAAGTATAACTGATTTATGCATTACATTATTTAGTAATCCAGTTGATGAAGCTAGCCAGTGCCTTTTGTCTTCACTTAGNTATATTAAATATCACTTTGTGCAATTTGTAAACAGAAAGCTCAAGCAAATTGAGTTGGGAGACTGGAAGGGCAAGCCCTCACATGCTGAGACAAAAACAGCACAACAGGAAGAAGATTCCCCTTCTTTTCTGACTGAACTCATCCAGTGAAAAGCCATGAACTCTCTATTTACTATAGCCCTCCCAACTTTATTTCCCCTCTACAACTGTGTCCTTCACTTGGTATGTGAGAACTTGCACATGGCTTCACATGTTTGCAGACCCCAAGCTGCAATTCTCCGCTGATCCCCAATAAATCATCTTTGCTGGAGAAATATCTTGCAGTCTATTTGTCTGAGGTCAATATATGGCGGCCTGTACAGAGAGCAGAGAATACTCATTAAGTCTCCAGAGTTGGTGAGTAAGTGTCTGATGCTCATAATAGACCCTACTGTCATTCACAAATTTTTGGTCAGTCTTGGGGATTAAAGGTTCTTCTTTCTCCTGGATCTGAGCTCATAGCCTTTTTGCATTTGAACCTTTCCAGGCTTTATTTCCCTAGTGGCTCAGATGAGAATCTGCCTGCAGTGTGGAAGACCCATGTTCAATCCCTGAACTGGGGAGACCCCTGGAGAAGGGAATGGCTACTCAATCCTGTATTCTTGCCTGGAGAATCCCATGGACAGAAGAGCCTGGCTGTCTACAGTCCCTGGGGTCACAAAAAGTTGGAAGACTGAGAACGCATGCAGGCTTTCTTTGGGATCTGTTTAAAACTTTTATCTTTCTGGTTAAGGCCTTATTTTGTATATAAGTTCTCATTTGGTGATTTGGTCCAATCTTGAGGTCAAACTGTTTCAACTGAAGCTGCCTATAAATGCCTTTGGTCCAATAACTCTGGAAAGGACTGCTTTAAATGAAACTGTTTTGTTTCAGATTTTGACCTAATCCTTTGAAGGGAGCATTATCTGGAAAATGGCTGAAAATGCCTTCAACTTTTTTCCTCTAGGAGCAAGCTGTTTTTGTTTTGCTTTGTCTTTTTAACTTTCTGGTACTCAGGTTTGCAACCTGTTTGAACAATTTGTGCTGAAAATTATTTCATCTATTAGAAAATGGTGCTTTCCTCTAGAGAAAAACCTCTGAGAAATGATATTCCAATATTCTAAATATATTTAGCATGTCCCTCTACAGAGTGTCTGATCAGTTTTATATTTAAAAACCACCATCCTTCCTCATAGGTATTTGTAACTAACCAATCTGACCAAAAGCAATTTAGACTATCAATGGCCATCATGAGGAACTTTTGAAATCCCCCAATTTAATTTCTTTTTCAACTGGATTACAATAGCTCGAAAATTTCCAGAACTGAGTGAAGTGCTTATTTCAATTGATATTTTGAGGAGTCTAAGATTGTCTTTCTGTAAAATAAGATTTTAAAATGCACTGAGATAAACAAGCGAAGAACAAGAACGTCTTGGTGCTCACCCCACCATTATAAAGCAGCCCCTGACTCAAAGTACTGAAACAGTCAAAGTATTGAGGATCTCTAATGAACTAAAGAGGTTTCTCAGAAACAATACTCTTTTATTTATGCCCTTTGAGAGATACACAGTCTTTGCTCCTTAATTCATCTGCCCCTAACCACTTAACTTGCTGAGACTTCTTATAGAAGTGTTATGATAGAAATACTTACTCCCAAATAAAGAAAAAAATAAAAGTTCTAGAATTTGATGGTAGTCATCCAAATCATCAATCAGGTGAATTAAATGACTTTTGATGCCCTTTATTTGTTCCATCAATGACAGTACTAAAGCTGATTCTGAAAAGACTAATTCTTTGTCCATATTGAGTCAGCTATCACCTTTCTCAAGGGCAAAATCTCCAACAGATATTGGCAAAATTCACAGTGCAACTCTCTTCAAGATTCAAATAGGTCCACTAAGGCCTCACCCTAGAATGAACTGATATCCTCTAAGTAATACATTTTGAATATCCTTCAAAGTGTAAATCTCTTAATAAAATATTACAAGGCTCAAGGCTTCATTTTCTCTTACAATGCCCCCCATAATATTATCCGTTAGCCAGGAGAAAATCAAAGAGTCAAAGGAGGAGATTTGTCCAGAATTTCCAAGCAATAAACAACAATATTTCTCTTGACATTCTGTTGTTACTAATCCTACATTAGTTTTTACTAACATCTATGTTATAATAGATGTTCTAACATCTATTCCCACTAAAGTAAGTTCTCCAAGTATAACTTATTTATGCATTACATTATTTAGTAATCCAGTTGATGAAGCTAGCCAGTGCCTTTTGTCTTCACTTAGACAGCAATGCTTCAGGGTTTTGCTGCAAGTCCTTATTTATAATATATCTTGAAGGCTGATATGGATGATATAAGTTTCCCCAGAGATCCTATGTTGTTGCAATATGTGGATCATCTGCTTTGCTCTCTTCAAACGTCTTCATGAGAAAACAGTGATGAAGAGACATTAGCCTTAAAGGGACATAAAGTCATCAGAGGAAAACTGCAGCTTGCCCAAACTCAGGTTCCACCTTTAGGGCATCTAACATCGGGATAAGAGCTACACCTAGATTCAGAGCACACACATAAATGCCACTGTCAAGTACTCTCAGGATAGTTTGTTACTGCCATAATTGAATTTAACATGTCTCTCTTATTGTCAGATCTGTAAACAATAGCAATTCCAGTCCAATTTTACAAAGATCTGGATAACATAGACTTCAAGGTCTGAAAGGAAAGCTTGAAGTACTCACCTCCTTTGGACATCCCAGTTACAGATTTCCTTTTTCTGTTTTGAATATGAAAAGTAATTAAATGCCCTTGAAGTAGTTCTCTAAATAACCTGGGGCGACTGTGGACTCATAGGGTGTTAGAGCTAGGAACTAGATCCTGTGACATGGGAATATACCCTCCTTGCTTAGAGTTATTATGGACACTTATTTTGGTTAAGGCTATTAAGAAAATTATTGTGAGATGTCCTTTAATCATTTTTTTTAATCTCATACAATGGAAGATTTCTTGAAGTTTCACCACACTCAACATTTATTTTCAGCTTTCTCATCACCTGTGTAGTCCTTTTGTTACTGTTTTCTTCTCACATAACTTTTTATGTTGCAATAACGTTAACTCCTAAAGGAGATCAGTCCTGGGTGTTCACTGGAAGGACTGATACTGAAGCTGAAACTCCAATGCTTTGGCCACCTCATGTGAAGAGTTAACTCACTAGAAAAGACCTTGATGCTGGGAGGGATTGGGGGCAGGAGGAGAAGGGGACAACAGAGGATGAGATGGCTGGATGGCATCACTGACTCGATGGACATGAGTTTGGATAAACTCTGGGAGTTGGTGATGGACAGGGAGGCCTGACTGGCATGCTGTGATTCATGGGCTCACAAAGAGTTGGACACAACTGAGCGACTGAACTGAACTGAAGCTTAACTCAACAATTGTTCTCCCCTCTATCATGGACAAAGCCCCTCACAACTACGTAATACTGACTGATTACTTCCTGACTCTGCTTTATATTCTATAGGAAATTCCATTGGGTAATGTCAGTAAACTTGGAAAATTCAGCAGTGGCCACAGGGCTGGAAAAGGTTGGTTTTCATTCCAATGCCAAAGAAAGGCAATGCCAAAGAATGTTCAAACTACAACAAAACTGTATTCATTTCACGTTAGGAAGGTAAAGCTAAAAATCCTTCTAGATATGCTTCAGTACAATGTGACCTGAGAACTTCCAGATGTACAAGCTAGATTTAGAAAAACCAGGGGGAAAAGTGATCAAATTGCCAACATTGATTAGATTATAGGGAAAAAAAAAAGAGAGAGAGAGAGAGAGAGAGAATTCCAGGGCGTGCTGGGGGAAAAAGCTGGCTTAAAACTCAACATTTGAAAAACAAACAAAGATAGCATCTGGTTCCATCACTTCATGGCAGATAGATGGGGAAATGCAGAAACTGTGACAGATTTTCTTTTCTGGGACTCTAAAATCACTACAGATAGTGAGTGCTGCCATGAAATTAAAAACTCTTGCTCCTTGGAAGAAAAGCTATGTCAAACCTAGTCAGCACATTGAAAAGCAGATATCTTTTCCAGCAAAGGTCCATATAGTCAAAACTATGGTTTTTCCAGTAGTCATGTATGGATGTGAAAGTTGGACCCTAAAGAAAGCTGAGTGCAGAACTGATGTTTTGCAGTTTGGGTGCTAGAGAAAACTTTTGAGAATTTCTTGGTGATCAAACTACTCAATCTTAAAGGAAATCAACCCAGAATATTTATAGTAAGGACTAATGCTGAAGCTGAAGTCCAATACTTTGGCCACCTGATGCAAAGAGATGACTCATTAGGAAAGAACCTGATGCTAAGAAAGATTGAAGGCAAAAGGAGAAGTGGTGGCAGAGGATAAGATGATTGGATAGCATCACTGACTTAGTGGACATGAATCTGAGCAAACTCCAGGAGATAGTGAAGGACAGGGAAGCCTAGCATACCACAGTTCATGGGGTCACTGGGTTGGACATGACAGTGATTGAATAGCAGCAGCAATGTTGACTTCTCATAGTTTATGAATGTTGCTGCTGCTGCTGCTAAGTCGCTTCAGTCATGTCTGACTCTGTGCAGCCCCATAGATGGCAGCCCACTAGGCTCCCCAATCCCTGGGATTCTCCAGGCAAGAACACTGAAGTGGGTTGCATTTCCTTCTCCAATGCAGTCTCTCAGTCCTGTCTGACTCAGTGATCCCATGGACTGCAGCCCACCAGGCTCCTCTGTCCATTTGTATTTAAAGGATGATGGCAGCAAATATTGTGTTGAGTGTTCTATTACAATTTCATTTGGTGTTGCTGAGGCAGCATCTTTGCCTATAACTACTTAGTTTCAACAGGATGAATTATGTGCTCTTATATAAGTCTGTACTTTAGCCAAGAGCAAAACTGTCATTATTTACACCTATATTAGATATGCTTTTTGAATAGTGCATGATTTTGGAATGTTGTAAAATCTTTGATTCCAGGAAAACTTTTGAAACAGCTTTCCCAAGATATCCAGACCAAACCTGTGGGAAATTTATTGCCAAATTTGATGATGACATTGAAATTCAGATGATCTCCAATGCCAGTGGTGTAGATAACATATAGATTTCAGGTAAAAAATGCTTAAATATTCTCTCTGTTACTTCTCCCTCTTACTTTAATGTGATCTTAATAAGTTTTCAACCTGTGCACTTTCTTTCCAGCATGAGATACTACACTCAGGAAACATTCTTCCTGGCACTGAGGAATAAAAATCCTCTGAAAGTAGAAAACCGGGCTCTTTTTTATAATTATTTATTTTTTAGTTGAAGGATAATTGCTTGATAGAATTATGTTGGTTTCTGCCAAACATCAAGATGAATCAGCCATAGGTATACATATGTCCCTTCCCATCTCCTTCCCCATTCCAGACCTCTATGTTGTCACAGAGCCCCTATCAGTGATGTTTTCAGATAAACATCTTGATCAAAGGGGGGAAATGTAAAATAAACAGAAATCTCAGTTAAATATAATTGATCAGACCCAAAGTGGGAGCTCCTCCCTCTGCAGCAATAGAATCCAACAGAAAGAAAAGACACTTCTCTTCCTTCCTGGCAAGGAATCATCCAATGAAAAACCATGGACTCTTCTGATACTATGGCTCTCTTGACTTTCTTTATTTTTATATAACATTTCTTCTGTTTTGTTAGGAACTTGTATGTGGCTCACCATGTTGCAGAACTTGAATTGCAATTCTCGGCTGATTTCACCTAAACCCATCTTTGCAGGAGAAGTATCTGACAGCGCTCTTGTTTTTGGTCAATATTATAGAATTTTATGAAGCACAGGAGAGTTTGTAATTAAAATAGAGTTCACAAAAGAACTATGAAATTATTAAATGATAACTCCTCTGAGTTGCTTTTCTTTTTTTTTTTTTTTTGAGTCACTGAGAGACACAAAAAGTACTTGACATTTAAAATTTGGAAGCTACGGGCTATACTTTAGTGTAAGTTAATAATTGTATTCTAAATATTGCTGGCATTAAATTTGTTAAGAATTTAATCTCAAAATGAAATGCAATTGGCTATTATCCTGAGGGACAATTTACTTAGACTTTAATCAATTTCATCATTATCCTGTCACTTGCTGTGTTTTTGAATAATGACAGGATAGAAAAAAAAAAAGCACAAATTTTTATGCAAAGGTCAGAAACTAATTGGTATTACTTTTTCTTTGAAGTTGATTTGGAAAGAATCTGTACTTTCTCTCTAGCCATATACCATATAGGGTGAGTGTTATGTGTGTGAAAGTGGTGATGACAAAAACTGGATATTTTAAAACACTTTCATTGGNGTGATTGCAACCATGAAATTAAAAGACACTTACTCCTTGGAAGAAAAGTTACGACAAACCTAGATAACATATTAAAAAGCAGCGACATTACTTTGCCAACAAATGTCAGTCTAGTCAAGGCTATGGTTTTTCCAGTGATCATGTATAGATTTGAAAGTTGGACTGTGAAAAAAGCTGAACACCAAAGAATTGATGCTTTTGAACTGCGATGTTGGAGAAAACTCTTGAGAGCCCCTTGGACTGCAAGTAGATCCAACTGGTCTATTTTAAAGGAGGTCAGTCCTGGGTGTTCTTTGGAAGGACTGATGCTAAAGCTGAAACTCCAATGCTTTGGCCACCTTATGCAAAGAGTTGACTCATTGGCAAAAACCCTGATGCTGGGAGGGATTGGGGGCAGGAGGAAAAGGAGACGACAGAGGATGAGATGGCTGGATGGCATCACTGACTCGATGAACATGAGTTTGAGTGAACTCTGGGAATTGGTGATGGACAGGGACACCTGGCATGCTGTGATTCATGGGGTACAAAGAGTCGGACACAATTGATGGACTGAACTGAACTGAACTGAACTGAATACTAAATAGACTAGGCAGAAGATCTACATGGAAACAAAACAATTGAACAATGCCTTAACCTGTAAAATTAGTATATGATGCATTCCACAACATATTTGAAACTTGGAAGCATGATGCTAAGTGAAAGAAGCCAGAAGCAATGGTTACATATTTGTATGAAATGTGCCCAGCAATAATATCCATAGAGACAGAAAGTTTATTGGTGGTTGCTAGGGCCTGAGAGGACCAAGATGAGGAGTTGTTTTATTTGGAGGTGGTGAAAATATTCTGGAATTAGATAGCAGTGATAGTTTCAAAACTTTGTGAATACACTAAAACTCACAAGCTGTATAAATGATGAATTGATATATGAATTATTTTTTATTGTTCAGTTTCTTAGTGATGTTTGATCCTTTGTGACCCCATGGACTGCATCACACCAGGCTTCCCTGTCCTTCACCATCTCCCAGAGTTTGCTTAAACTCATGTCCATTGTGTCAGTGATGCCATCCAACCATCTTGTCCCCTGTCCTCTGCTTCTCTCCTGAATTCAATCTTTCCCAGCATTTAGCTTGGATGAGAATTGAATATATGAGTATTTTACTTTGCCTTCGTTTAAACATATCGTTTTCTTTTATTTTTAAAAATATTAAATAATTGTTTTAGTTTTCCAGTGCTAATTTAATACAGAGCCACAGATGCAATTGGCTGAAAACAGAACACATTCATTTTCTCAAAATCCTCTAAGTCAGAAGTGTAAGTCTTCTGCTTAGAGTTTCGCAATGCTGGGAAGGAGTTGTCAGCAAGGTTGAGTTTCTTGAAGTTTGCTAGGAGAATCTGTATTACAGTTTATTAAAGCTCTAGGTTGTATGAAGTTGCTTGTAGTTGCAAGACTGAATTTCTTATTTCCTTACAAATGGTCAAAAGAAGTCTCTTAGCTTCCTAAGGTCACCTAAATTCCTTTGTCATATTACCTCTTTATCTTCAAACCCAGAAAAGCTGGGTGGAGTTCTTCTCAAGCTTTGAAGCCATTTGATTCCCACTTCTGAATCTCTTATGTCTCCAGGTGAAGAATGTACTCTACTTCTAAGGGTTGATATAATTAGATTGACTTACCCAGATAAACCAGGATAATCTCCCTGTTTTAAAGTACTAATCTTAGTGTGATCTAGAAAATCCCTTTTGGTAAGATAATCAAAGGTATTGAGGATTAAAGAATGGGTATCTTTGAATCCAAGGTCATTCTTCAGCATACCTTCAAGAATTATAAATAATTTGTACAGAAATGGAAAAGTTGGCTCTTAGTTATCAGTTTCAATTGCATCAGGAAATTATATAACAATGAATACATATTTATTATATCTGAGAATATTAATCAAATTATTTGTCATTTTTATTTTTAAGATAAGATTATTTCTAAGAAATTAATGTTAAAGGAATCCACTATCAGGATTACAAAATTTTTTCCTATATCCTTTGAAGTTTATAAGCCTGAAAATTTACACAATAACACATTATTTCATGTAATTGAGCCACATAAAATTTTCCCTTTTTCTGTTTTCACTGTTATATTTAAACTACTCTCATTGTTAAATGTTTTTTTTCTTAGATGTTACTCATATATCTTTCTCATTATCTAATTTTCTATTTTTAGTTTTTTTTTTTTTTTCAAAATTGTCTGTAGCATAGCCATTGAAAAGCATGAATTCTGAAGATAAAAATACATAGACGAATTTCAGCTTCACTAATTAGTAAAGTGGCTTGGTCAAATGACTTTTTGTGTATCAATTTTTTCATCTTTAAAGTACGGATCATATATCACCTATCTCAGAGGGTAATATAATTAAATAAGTTTAATACAGGTGTGTTTTATATGATCATATTGTTTTAGATGTTTGCCATACACACACTCAAAACATAGAATTACTAAGGTTGTATTTACTATTTCGATTTTTAGAGTAAATTAGAATTTAGAATAAACTTAGAATTTTTAGAATTCAATTTTATTTTTTCAGTGTTTACAATAAATCTGAGTCCCTTTTTAATGCTGGGTTTAGCTTACTTACAATGATTATATTTATTGATATAATGATTATACTTACTGAATTCTCTCTCTTATCAAAGAAAATAAGAGACTCTATTTTCTTCCCTCATTTTATGGGGTAAGTAAAATTGCTTTGTTCTAATGCTATTTCTTTACTTGTTTACAAATTTTACATTATTTATGTTACTTCAGGAAACAGGTACTGTTTATTGCATAAAATATCAATTACATAAATATTTTGAGTAACATACATATAGCCAGATATTTATTTTTAGTTTTGGTAGATTAATGAAATTCAAGTCCTTCAGTTAGCAAAAGACTTTCTGATCCACCTTCTTCGGAAGTGCCAGACCATCTGACAACAGCTNACAAATTTTACATTATTTATGTTACTTCAGGAAACAGGTACTGTTTATTGCATAAAATATCAATTACATAAATATTTTGAGTAACATACATATAGCCAGATATTTATTTTTAGTTTTGGTAGATTAATAAAATTCAAGTCCTTCAGTTAGCAAAAGACTTTCTGATCCACCTTCTTCGGAAGTGCCAGACCATCTGACAACAGCTAAGCAGGCAGTTTCCATGCAAGTCAATTTCACCATGACCTCAACAGGAGAATTTTTTATTCATAGGTTGAGACAAAGTTTATCTGATTTTTTGAAGTGCAGATCCCTATGAAGGAAAATCCTTGTCAGCATGATGTTAAAAAAAGAATTTTTTTTCATTAAACTGGCAGAAATATTAGTAGTTTAATGTTAATTTCTCAATTACAGTAAATAAAAGGTAGTTTTACTTGATTATCTTGATCGATAACATGTGAATTTTATATTTCAAGTTGAATGCCTACTTAAAATGATGAAGGGATTGCCACTTAGAAGGCAGTTAAAAAGAAGATGATATATTTCAAACACTAAAATTTTATTTCTATGTACCATAAATGCAAAATGACTTGCAAAGTGACCTCTTTGGTACTTCTTTAGAATTCAATATTTTAAATTTATAGTAATTTGTGCTGAATAGAAAAATGAACATATTACCTTGGCAAATATATTTACTTTTATTTGATTGCAGTATATTTTCTATTTTTATGAATAAGTATTCATATTTTTCAGGTTAAAGTATACTTGTAGGTCAATTTTCTCACCACTTTTATAAGAAAGTGATTTAAAAATTCAGCATGAGTTTCTGTAATACATAATGTTGCATAAAACAGCTTTAAAGAGGAATAGAATTTTGGGTTATTCTGCCTTATTATTGTACTATGGAGGAGTCTGTAGCTCAGATTGGACCTTAAGGAAAAAATAAAAAGGTGGTAACTTCATATACGGTTTCCCAGCCTTCATATTTGATCCTGAATTATCCTAAGGCCTCTTATGATAAGTGCATAAAAAACATGCTTACTGAGTGCCTTATACTTCTTATTCCTACTTCATCAAAACTTAACTATTCCCATGACACTGTTTCTAAACCAAAAGTAATATATAGATTTATCTTATAAGGAAATAATTTTATTGGCCCTGAAACTGGCTTAAATGATTTTCCTTTTAATGATATTGAATCTATACAAATTTAAAACTAAATATAAAATATGGTGATATTCCTACAAACTTTTAAAATATCTTCAGTTATATTGTACTATTGTTGATTAACAATATTGTAGTGATTTCAAATGTACAGAAAAGTAATTCAGTTACACTTGTATCTATTCTTTTTCAAATTATTTTCCCATTTAGATTGCTATATAATATTAAGCAGAGTTCCCTGTGTATAACTGTAGGTCCTTTCTGGTTATCCATTTTAAATGCAGCAGTGTGTGAATGTCAATCCCAAGCTCCATAAATATCCCTACCCCCACTCATCCCTCACACTAACTGTAAGTTCATTTTCTAAGTCTGTGTGTCTGTTTCTGTCTTGTAAGTAATTCATCTGTATTGTTTCTTTTTGGATTTAGCTTATCCGTGTTATTATATTTCTTTTTCTCTGTCCGGCTTATTTCACTCAGTATAACAATCTCTCAGTCAGTCTATTTTATTGCAAATGACATTATTTCATTCTTTTTAATGGGCTAGGAATATTCCATTGTTTATAATCTTCATTATCTTCACACGTTCATAATCCATTCCTCTGTTGATGGGCGTTTGGGTTGCTTCCATGTCTGGCTATTGTAAACAGTGCTGCAATGAATACTGGGATGCATGTAATCTTTCAGATAATGATTTTCTCCAGATATATGCCTGAGTGGGATTCCAGGTTTATATAGTAGCTCTACTTTTAGATTCTAAGGAACCTTCACACTGTTCTACATAGTGGCTGTACCAATTTGCATTCCCACCAACAGTATAGGAGGGTTCCCTGCTCTTCACACTCTCTCTGGCATTTATTGTCTGTGGATTACTGAATGATAACTCTTTTGACTGATAAGAAGTGCTATCATATTATAGTTTTGATTTATATTTATCTAATAATTTTATAATAATGATTCTCTAATAATTAATGATGTTGAACATCTTTGCATGTGCCTCTTGGCCATCTGTATGTTTTCTTTGGAGAAATGTCTATTTAGGTATTCTGTCCATTTTTTCATTGAGTGTTTGTTTTGATGATATTAAGACACATTAACTATTTATTCTTCAATTCATTGACGTGATGTATCACATTGATTGATTTACATATATTGAAGAATCCTTGCATCCCTGGGATAAACCCCCCTTGATCATGGCATATGAACCTTTTAATGTATTGTTAGATTTCAATGCCTAGTACTTTGTTGAGGATTTTNTGATTCAGTCTTGGGAGATTGTACCATCAAAATATTGTAAAAGACATTTAATTGTAAAGAAATTGAAAACCAATATAATTTCAATTAATATCGATTTCATGTATACAAATAATTTCTGAAAATTTCTGAGATTAATTGTTTCTCTTAATGCACTATTGACTTATGCAGAAAGTTCATTGAGTCTGGCATTCATATACAGACTATATCAGTGACATATTTCCAAAATTTGTAGTTTATTTATTAAAATTTATTTATTAAGAATATTTGGTTTTCTTTTCCCATTAACTTTTGTAATATAGTACAATTTAGTACAAAATACCTACATAATTGGTTACAAGAGGTTGTAACTTGTTTTTACAAGTTACAGGTTGTGACACAGTTAAGCTAGAATAATTCTATTGCTTTTGGATTGCACTGAAATGAAAACAATTGAAAAAATTCACTTGACTTACAGATATCTCCATCTGAAGCATTGTCTTCTGCCAGCTGGTGGTGGGTGGCTTAATTTGAGACACACTGAACTATCCAAAACACTAATCAAAACTTGATATGGATTCTAGTCTGCCATTTTCTCCTCTGTAATAGCATATGAGTTTCTTACCATTATATAAATATATAACTTTATATATATAAAACATTATAATATATAACATTATATATAAAAACATTATAATATTAAAAAATCATGTGTGTGTATATATATATATATATATATATAAAACTAAAAAGTCAATGTAAACCTGAACAGATTTAATCCCAGAGAAAACTCAATATAAACACACACAGACAATTATATCTAGTGGGCATGTGTATGTGTCTAGTCTATGGCACAATGTATACCAATTCTGGCACAAAGCAAAAATTTGACAAATGGCAGAGACTTTTATTTCTATTACCACATAAAAATCAATAGCAATGTTGTTGATTAGATAAGTATTCTTCCAACAATAATAACCTGCAAAAGATCACCTCTTCCAGAGAACAAAATACTGCAATAGAATTAAATTATGAGAACCCTTAAGAAGGGTAATTGCAAGACCTTCAAATAGCCCTACAAAGGAGGTATGTTATTTAGGTTTGTATTAAGCTCTATTTACACTACACTAGAGCAATTGTGTCTATTCTACATCTAGTAAGTTCTGTAGTTCTATTAAATATAAGCATTTGAGTGTGGATGTTTTTTTAAATGATGTAGATTTTTGCATATCAATGAATGTTCAATTTTCACTGTGGCAATAGGCAGCTATATTAAAGAGTGAAATTTCTTTCATGATTCTTGGTATTTTAAACTGATAATTACTCATCTAATATGAATTGACATTTTGCTATACATCAAAAAACTGTTATGTCTTTATTTGCAAGACTACTATCTCTATTTCACTTTACATAATTTCTGTTTTCAGATGCTCATGGTTTATATTAATATCAAATGCCATCATTTCCAAAAAATGATGCTCAGTTTTACTGAGAATTGTATTTTAATGTTTGTATCTCAACATAATCTGGCACAATGAACTGCTATGAAATATGCATCTAAAATGAACATCTCTATGGAAAGTTAAGGTGTAATTCAAACAGATATAAGCTGATAACTTTTTATGCCTAGCACTCATATATTTCAAAGACAAAAAAGAAAGTTGGAGGTTAATCCTAGGCTTCAAGAAATATGCACTCATGTTGAAGCTATCAAACAATTGAAACTCTTTAAGACATTTTGTCTTTTGTAATTGTGGACCATTTGGTCAAACCAAGCTTCTTCCAGAAAACCTAGACTATGCAGAGGAAAAAAAAAAAAAAATATATATATATATATATATATATATATATATATATCTGCTTAAAATAAAAAGAAATTTTGAAAGNCTCATGTTGAAGCTATCAAACAATTGAAACTCTTTAAGACATTTTGTCTTTTGTAATTGTGGACCATTTGGTCAAACCAAGCTTCTTCCAGAAAACCTAGACTATGCAGAGGAAAAAAAAAAAAAAATATATATATATATATATATATATATATATATATATCTGCTTAAAATCATCAGAAGGTTTGAAAGGCTCAAATATCAGAGAAAAGGAAAGTCTAGAAATGGCAGGCCAACATTTGGTGCCTACATTCTTCTTAACAAAATCACCATATCTAAACTTGGAGGAGAACTTGAGAAATTAAGTTTCTGTGAGCTAAATACAAAAATTGAATTTCTGGGCTTCAGAAATAAAGGGACCCTGGTAAGAACAAATTTCGTTGGTTTTGAGAGCCAGTTACATAGGTACACAAAAAGTTTAGCAACAAGACTCAAATCAGTTCATGCTATCTTTGCATTAATATGACCTGCTCATAGCTTTATTGCTAGACATAAATGATACATTCTTTCATGAAGCAGAGGATTTTTTTTTTTTTTTTTTGAGGGCTGGGTCCAAGATGGTAGTATAAGAATAGCCTGAACTCACTTCCTCCTTGGAACACGGGGAATCTATCTTTTAAATAAGCAATTTCTCCTGAGGGAGAACTTAAGATTGATTGAACTGCTTCTGTACAACAAATGATGGCAGAACCAGAGAGATGGATAAGAGAGACAGAAACCATCTCAGGACCTGCAGTAGGGAGGAATGCCACTGAGCAGCTTGCACACAGACTCACCTGCCATAGGTACAGAAAAAAAAAAAGAAATTTAAAAGGCATCTACACTATATGTGAGGAAATCTAATTATTAAGCCTAAAAATGTCTGCTAAATGAGCAGGAAACTGCTGGGACTCACTCCAGAGTTGGAGGCACTGGAGAGTACCATTTTTTTGCCTGCCCCCTACCTTGATAGAATGGACAGGGGAAAAAAAAAAAAAAAAAACTAGTGAGTCTTAAAGGTCTGCCAGGACTATTCTAGCACACCCTAGGTCCCTGGCCCACATCAGCTCCAGCCATTCTGCCACTGTGGGCCAGGGGCAAAGTTGAGGGACTCCTGGTCCATAACTTCTCTAGCTTCAGTCAGGCTGCCAGAGGCAACCAGCACATGAGTCTACAACAAGGACAATCCTCCATAAGGCTATGCCTTCAAGACCAGGAGCAGTAGTTTTGCCTAATTCATAGTAACACACACAGAAATTTTTTTTAAAATGAGGAAAGAGAGGAATATGCTCCAAATGAATGAACAAGATAAAACTCCAAGAAGAAATCTTAATGAAATGAAGATAAATGCCCTGATTTCAAACTATAGTACAAAGCTATGGTAATCAAAATAGTGTGGCATTATTAAAAATCAGCCACACATGAGTGAAAGAGAATGGGCAGTCAAGAAAAAAATGTACATATGGAAATTAATCTATGACAAGGAAGCAAGAATATACAATGAGGAAAAACAGAATCTGCAATAAATGGTGTTGGAGAAACTGGATAGCTATGTGCAATATAATCAAACTTTATTCAGATATTTCTTAGAAGAAAACATGGGAAATATACTCTTTGACATTGTTCTTAACAATATTTCTTTGTATCTGCCTTCTCAGGTAAGGGGGAAAAAATTAAAAAAAAAAAAACAGATGAGGTTACATCAAACTCAAAAGTTTTTGCACAGCAAAGGAATCCAGCAATAAACAAAAAAGGCAACATACTGAATGGGAGAAGTTATTTGCAAATTATATGTCTGATAATAGGTTAATATCCAAAATATATAAACATCATATATAACTCAATATCAGAGAACAAACAAACAACAACAACAAAAATCTAACAATTTAATTAAAAATTTGGTAGAAGACCTGAACAGGAGACATACCAATGGCCAACTGGTACATGAAAGATGCTCAACATAACTAATGATTAGGGAAATTCAAATAAAAATCACAATGAGATGACATCTCACATCTTTTCAGAACGTCTATCATCAAAAAGAACACAAATAACAAGTGTTGGAAAAATGTAGAGAAAAGAGAATACTTGTACACTGTTGGTGGGAACTTAAATTGATGAAGCCACTATGGAAAACAATATGGAGGTTTCTCAATCATTTAAAAATAGAGCTATCATATAATCAAGCAATTCCCCTTCTGAGTATTTACCTAAAGAGAAGAAAAACACTAATTTGAAAAGATATATGCACCTTATATTAATTTCAGCATTGTTTAAATAGTAATATATGGAAGCAACTTGAGTCCACTGATAGATAAAAGGATAAAGAAAACATTTTAAATCTGTAATGGACTATTGTTCAGCCATAAAAAAAGAAAGAAATCTTGCCTTTTTCAATAACATGGATGCCTAGAGAGTATTATGCTACATGAAATAAGTCAAACAGAAAGGTAAATGTCATATGATTTCACTTATACAAGAAGTCTGAAAAACAAAGCAAATGAACAAAGGAAACAAAACGGAAGCAGCCTGGTAAAAACAGATTATGAGCTGGGAATTGACACATGAAAGGGGCATGAGAGGATAGTCAAAATATTCTAAGGAGATTAAAAGGTGAAAAATTCTAATTATAAAATAAATAATTCAAAGGAATGTAATGTACAGCATAGGAAATATAGTCAATAATATTGTAATAACTTTCGTGAAATATGGTAATTAGGCATGTATCATTTGGGTGATAATTTTTATATATAAAAATATTGAATAATTATGTGGTACACCTGAAACTCATATAATATTGCAAATCAGTTCTATGTCAATTAAAATAAAATCAAGCTTTAAGAATTATTATAATTTGTCCCCCAAAATGATAAAAATTTGATAAAGTTTTAAATATTTGACCTATAACTTGGAGAAACTTAGATTATAGATTATGACAAGTATGTGTGATTATTACATCCAAACATTTTTTGATGCATAAAATATGAGTAAAATACTAGAAAAATAAACAATGGTAATTTTGGAAATAAAGATTAAAATTATTAATTAAAACAAAATTGAGACGTCCCTAACAGTCTAGTGGTTAAGACTCCACACTTCCACTACAGAGGGCACAGGTTCGATCCCTGATCAGGGAAGTAAAGTTCTCACATGCTGCAGACTATTACCAAAAAAAAAAATCCCCACCCCACCCCCAAATCTTAATATTCATTTAAGCACATCTAAATAGCTACTTCATATCACAGATTTAAAAATATTTGGGAAGGAAAATTTTTTAGGATTTGTATTTTAAATACTAAATTATTTTGTATTAATGGAATTAGGGGTATATACATTTTTCTCCAATAGATATATTCCATTCCTATAATTTAGATGTTTTCTAATGCAAACATTTCATTAAACACAATGATCAAAAAAACCTGCATTTATCACATGCTTATGTGGTTTTAAGCTCTTTACAATCTCTCTCTTCCCCTTATGAACATTTAAAAATTGGAACCCAGGATACTGGCTAAGATCTTCTGAAATTAAAAACAACAAAACTAAGAAAATCTTTTGATTCAGGAAATTTCACCTGTTATTAATGAAAAGCTTCAGTTCTACTGGCCCATTATTTCTATATTTGTCTGTAGGAGTTTGAAGTAAAAGATGATTTATATATTTGTGGACATAGTTTGCTTATAGTCCTTTACTCAAAACATTTTTATAGCCAGTTATGCTGTATTTATAGGCATCTAGTTACCCATTTTATTTTTGAAACTATTAAAATGAACAGTGAGTTCTTTGCTGAAACAAGAATCCTAGGCCCAGATGAACAATCTTTTTATGTCCTTGAATAAGTAACTTAATAGATCTGAGCCAAAATTTTTTTATCTGTAATACGAGAGACTTCTGTCTAGCTATAAAATTTTATCACCACGAGGCAAATCATGTGATGCTTTCTGCCTCCTCAGCAACTTGCTTGATATTGTATTTTATATTCACTTCTAATTCAGATGTTTACTGTGATGAAATTGAACATTTAATGCTTCAATTCAACTTTGCAAAATATGTTATAAAACAAAGTGAGCCACTTACTATAAAAATAAGAAAAATAAATTATCCTTTTGATGACTATTTGTATCACCTATAATTAGTTACATAGTGATAGTATAATATCCATATAGTGCATTAACTTTGGATAAACTAAGTTTACTAAACTCAGAATTTTGTTTTGTATTCTGACAACTGCTACTGTGCTGAGATGTTGCCTGGGGATAAATTAAAGCATTTGGAGTTTCATATTGTCTATAATATTGTCTAAAATGAAGGAATATTACATACCAAGCTTATCATTGCCGTGATGACTTCCTGTTTTCTGAATTAAATCAGGACTATAGCTGGTACTGAAAGTAATAAAAGAGAAACCTCAATGCTTCCATAAAATAACTACTAATGTATACTCAACAGTAATGAAAATTTAAAAAAGTAAGATTTGTAAGATATAAACTATCAATCAAAAAACACAATAACTCCTGAAATTTCCTACCTCTGAAAAAGGAAAGGAAAAAGGAAAGCTAGAGGTCTTTCATATGTCAACTACTATGACTTTGGATATCAAGCTCTGAGTAACACTGTTGCTTTTAACCACTATGTTGGACTAGTTTTAGTCCAAAATTTTAAACTAGTTTTTAATTTGAGAACAGCATTTATTTTGATCTGATGCCTCAAGATGAAACATCCACTTCTACTTTGATAAACTGGAGACTATTTAAAAGAGAATGTCTATTATGTATTGATTATTCCGAAACGCGACAGCTTTAGATGAAATTTAAGCCTGAGAAGGAAGGAGAAAGATAAACAAACAACAGCAACAACAAGAATATTATAGCAATTTCAGAAGCATTATAGAGATTTTTGACTTTCCAATTTACAGACTTTTGTTTTAAATAAATTAGATGTGTGTCTTCTTGAAAGTTTGCTACTTGTTTGTTTTCTCTGCTTACTCTTATCAGTATTACTTTGATACAGGTCAAGAATGGTTTCTAAAAGATTTAAGTCACAATGGTGATAGACTCTCCAAAAATTGAACAAGAAAAGATGAAAATTTTGATATATGAAACTACACATAAAAGAACTGATCACTAAAACTATTGATCAATCATGAGTTTGTTTTATACACAGTAATCTATAAATAAATAATATTAACAATGGCTTAAAGGTAGAATGATAAGACTTAAAGTATTCTTGAGAAAGATCCAAGTGCATTTTGATAATTCTGTGACAGATGCTTATTTGCTACTTTAACAAACTGTGTGAGTACCTGGGATGGACACATAACTTGTAAAACATTGACTGTTGATTAAATTGTCTAAAAAGGTTAATGAGTCAATTATTTGGGACATTATATATTTATTGCAGTGTTGTTTACAATGTTATATTAGCTTCAGATATACAACATAATGATTCAATATATTTTTAGGTCACACTCCATTTAAAGTTATAAAATATTGCTTATATTCCCTATACAATTTGTCCTTGTAATATTTATCTTAAAGATGATCATTTGTATAATTTAATAACAATTTTAAACAAATTTCATATTGGAACTGAAATAGTTCAGTCGACTTTAAGAATATGGATGTCACACTGGGGGAAATTAGTTAATTATATTTGTAAGTTTATTGTCATAAATAATATAATTGGAAGAGTCTTAGATGCTATCCTTTAGCAAGTAGATCTGCTTGTGTATGGATCTAAAATGATTGTAGCAGATATTGCTGATGGAATGATCTGCATCATTTCATTCCATCTCTTATATTCACTTACAGGTGTCATACCCATTCTGGAAGGCAGACACAACAAGTTTCTTTACCACACTCCTCTGATTTTCTTTTTGCAAGTTCCCTTTGCACAGAGCAGCTAGTAGGTCAGCAAGTGTAACTTCAACAAAGTGTCAGGAAAGTGATGTTCAGGGGCAACTCTTAACCGGTGAAAGATAGGAGGATACATCTTCCAATCCTCTTATCTTAAAAAGAGACTGTTCTGAAGTGTGACCCACATGATTTTCAGGATAACATAAACAGGACTTTGCCCAGTTACTCTCAATAGTAATTCATTCATTGACACACTTTGAGTTCAGTTCAGTTCAGTGTCTCAGTCCTGTCCGACTCTTTGCCAATAGAATTTCTTTCTCAGCTTCTCCCTCCTTCTCCTGTTCTTTCTGAAAGCAAACTTTGTTGTTCAGTGCTACATTGTGTCCAATTCTTTGCTACCTCCATGGACTGCTACATGCCAGGCTTCTCTGTCCTTCACCTGGAGTTTGGTCAAATTCACATCTGCTGATTTGATGATGCCATCCAACCATTTCATTCTTGGTCCCCACCTTCTCCTCCTGCCCTCAGTCTCTCCCAGCATCAGAATCCTTTCCAATGAACTGGCTCTTTGCATCAGGTAGCCAAAATATTGGAGCTTCAGCTTCAGCATCAGTCCTTCCAATGAATATTCAGGGTTGGTTTCCTAAACAAACTCACTGCACACAAATCTTTGTCTTATGATTGCTTTTGGGAGAACCTAAATTAAGGAAGTAGGGTTTATATACTAAAGGTGAAGTTGTGTGTGTGTATGTTTCAGCTACACTATGTAACAATATTTTATCTAAACTAGAAATCTTAAGAAATATTGTATAGCTATTTTTTTGTCCTAACTTGCTATGCAATTTTTTCCAAGCCATTTAAAGGTTTAGGTAATATATATCTTGAGCTTAAAAAAAAATAAAGTTCAGAAGTGAGGACAGTAGGAATAGATGATCTCTAAAACTGTCTACAATTCAAAAGAATTATACACTAGAAAACCTCTTATCTGATGCCATTAGGACATGTAGTGCAGAAGTTAATTGAAAAGGTTGGTTAAAATGACGTAGAAAAATGATACATTCACAACTTATACAGTTTGTTTTAAACCAAATGCATGTATTTTACTTCAAAATTCTTGTTTGTTTCAAAGAACTTTTGAGGGTGGGCTGCCTTATTTTTTTAATTTCATAAACCACACCCACATTTTTGGAATTAAAGTTAAAAGACAATTTAAAGACCCTGTTGATAGAGGTGATAATTATTACTATAATGGCAATCATATTTTAATACATAATTTTATCATATAAGCATGCTGTATACCTTTAAAAAATGAAGACAGTGATGAAGTCATTTCACTAAAGAATCCTTTCTGATTTTATATTTCCTCTAATATTTATGAAATGTATTTCCAATAATTAATTGAAAGGCATTTTGTAGCTTCTTGCTTATATCAGTCCTGTTAACATAGCTAAAATATAAAAAAATTATTTTTGTATATTTTATTTTATATACTCAGAAAATATAATTAATTTAACTAAGTAAGGGATACAACAAGAAAATACATTCATGCCTCTCTCTACTGACTCTTGATGAAGAAGCAGTGGGTTTGTGGGTAGTTTCAAGAGTTACCACCTAGATGTATAATTTCAATGTACCATGTTCTGTACTCTAAATAATCCAAAAAATATGTATTATTAGTGTTAGCTAAAGAGTTGTGCTCTCTTAAGCTTCCAAAACTTCAAGTGAGTGTCAAAGCAAAAGTTAACACAGATTTAGTAATCTTATGACCACAGAATTTTATAACCATCTAGATGCACAATTTCAATATATTGTGTTCTTTGGTCTGAATAATCCAATAAATCAGTTATATGAGTTAATAGCATTTCTGCTAACTTAAATTTCCAAGGCTTCAAGTTTCCAAGAAAAAGTTAGCATGACTTTAGCAACTTTATAATTCAGGAAAATGTACAAAGCATCCACATGAGGGGCCCTTGGTTGAATTTATGCTGATATAAAACCAAATATTCAACCAATATCTAACCTTAAAATGATATCACCAACAAATGTTTTGAAATTTTATAATAAGTCCCCCACTTTGGAAAATATCTAGTCACCGAAGATTCTAGGCATATCTTAATGGATACTGAAACCCAGGTTTATACTTGAACAAGAAGATACTGAATACACAGTGCTCTGTGTTCTTTCCTATTTGCTCTGCTCAGTGAATCCAAACTGGTAACTGCAGTTCTTAGCTGTTGTATCAACTGACTTTGGAGATTACAGTTTTGCATTACAGTCCATAAGAATAAGAGTTTATAAGCTTAGTATTGAATGGTATGTAGTCATAAAATATAATATGTATGTAACTAATACAGCATGTCAAACCAGATACATGCTTTTGAAAAGAATGAGTGGAGTAATGAAAAGTCACAAGTATAGAGGTCCATATGTTTGTGTAGGTTGCAATTTCTGACATGGAGTCAGGATGAATGTCACTGAGAAAATGACATTTATCAAAGATTTGAAACTGCTGAAAAGATATATTAATAAAAATAGTTTAGACTATTCTTCAGTAACAATAAGGAGCCAAATCTCACAGGTTTAAACCAGAAAGGTTAAGGTCTCATTTCATACCTATTGCAGAATGACCTGCAGCTCTTTTTTGCTCCAGTCTCATCAGAACACAGCATGATAACACCTCTATAATCTGGAACATAAAAATATGGAAACACGGCAAATTGTGCACTGACTTGTAAACTCTTCCAACAAAAGATGACATATGGTAATCTTGTTCCCATTTTATTGGCTGAAGCAAGTCATGTGGACAAGATAAACTGCAATGAAGCAGAAACATACAACCCTCCCACATGTTCTCAGGTGGGAAAAATCCATCTGTGCCCTGATGGCCATCATTGAGATTAGCAGTCCAGCCTCACGCTCAGGGCTAGGACTCAGGTGAGGAGAGTAAGACAATCACCCCAAGCGTAAAATGTGGGGAGGCACTGAAAATTCACTAATAACATTTTTTAAATAATATTTTCAAAAAACCTCAAAATTAATGCAAAAATCTGTGATGAGAAAATATACACCTTTTAAATAAAGATGGAATTAGTATACCATTCTATGTAAAGCCATATTAGAGCCTGAGGCAAAAGAAGAGATAAACTGTAGTTTCTAATTAAAATAGTGATAATTCATTCATAATGAAAATTTTGTATTGATATCATTTATTTACAACAATGAGTTAAATATTTTTAATTTTCAAGGTGGAGATTTGTGACACCACAGTAAATTTTGGAAAAAACAGATAACAAACACGCTTTTTGAAGACCCATATTCTAATAAAGGGCTTCCCAGGTGGCTCAGTGGAAAAGAACCCTGCTGTCAATGCAGGAGATGAAAGAGATACAGGTTTGATCCCAGGGTTGGTAAGATCCAGGACACAGCAACCCACTCCAGTATTTTTGCCTGGAGAATCCCATGGCCAGAGAAGCCCAGCGGGGTACAGGCCATGGGGTCACAGAGTCAGACACGACTGAGTGACTAAATAACAAAAACTATATATTTTAGTCCTGAGACATGTATTTTACTCACCTCATTCTAGACTTAGAGTGCATATTCCACAATAGTATTACAAGGAAATTCTAAGTATAGTGCTTTAAAATATGTATTCAGGCTTCATATTTTCTAAACTTGAATCTTATTTTCATTTTTAAGGAGTTTTTAAACAGTTGCTTAACTTCTTACTCTAGTTCAGCCTCACATTATTTGTAAAACAAAGTTTCACATATTCATAAGGTCATTAAGAAGACATTTTGAAAAATATGCTTAGAACAATTTTAATAAATGGCTCCTACTGTGTAAGTATCCAATAAATACTATATGTTATTGATAGCTAAACACAGGAAAAAAGCATAATTTTTTAACAAAGATACAGTGTACTAAAAGAAACTTTGCAGGAGAGGAAACAAAACTGGATAGCATGAACATATATTTAATGAAACATTTGTACTGCTGTTTCTAAGATATTTGCATTTATATTTTAATGTATCTTCAGAGTACTCAAACATATAATTATATAAAATCCAGGAAAAAATAAGAATGAGAATTAGTCACTAGATTCAATCAAAGCAAAATATGGAGAAGTCATTCAGACTCTTTAAATAGACTTACTAATATTGAGAGAGTAACTGAGCATAATCACCATCACAGAATTCAAGGCAATAGGGCAAGTATAGAAGGTATAATGACAGAAGACTGTACGTTAATAATAGTGCCAAATTTGAATGTCCAATAAAAGGGATCTTCAAAATAAAGGAGTACTAGATGTATTTTAGCTATGTGATTTGAGTAGGAAGAATTACAGTACTAAAGGAAAACCAGGTCACTGAGAAAATATTAGAACTATTCGTATAGGAAAAGGATCATTTACAGTACTTATACAGCTCAGTTTTAACAGTTCTGTATTTCTCAAGGGAAATGCCTTTGGCGAGCAGTACAGAATAGTGAATGCTTTGTGCTTTATACTCAATTTCTCTATCAATAGTGAATTATTTGCCTAAGAATCTTTCCAAAGAGTTCTATACACTATCCTGCCATAGTCACACATGTTTAAACCAAAAGGCCTTTCTATGGCACTTTGAAAACGAATTCTTGTCAGAAAGTCAATAGGCCAGGCAGAAAGAGGATCAAGTAAAATGAGATGAGAAATAAAATGATAGTTTTTGTTGGCAAAATAAAACAAGCCCATCAAAATTCAATGAGGCTTAAGAATCATTGTAAATGATTTGAAGGAAAGCTAACCCATTTGTTTCATTAAAAGTTGTTAATATAAAGGAAGGTCAGTTGAGTTTCCATAAGTGGCTACTTCGTGGATTACTTTATCCTTGAGAAAAATAAAAGGAAGAAAGGATCAGGAGACTTGCCATGTCAGATAACTGAGAAAGTAAATTAGATAAATATTTGAACCTAGTATGTAATTCTTTAGTTAAAGTAACATTCAAATTCTTTTAATTTACAACTTTGCTGGATACCTAACATGATAATATGGCTAGACTCCAAGGAATTTTCTATGTTTTCATTATTATTATTATTATTAATGACCATGTATGGAATACTTGGACTTCCTTGTTAGCACAGATGGTAAAGAACCTGCTTACAATTCAGGAGACCCAGGTTTGATCCCTGGGTCAGGCATATCCCCTGGAAAAGAGAATGGCTACCCACTCCAGTATTCTTGCCTGAAGAATTTCATGGGAAGACTATGGAGTCAGAAGGAGTCGGACACGACTAAGCAAGTAACACTTTCGCTTTCATAGAATACTCAAAATTAGCAAGATGTGCTAAATAATAAATAAGCATTCATATATTTGATGCTCAAAATTAGGGAAGAAATTTATGGCTTTCATTTTGCATGTATAGAAATTTTAGCTTGAAGTAATGATAGGACTTTCATAAAGTTACACATTTAGTAAATGNCTCAAAATTAGCAAGATGTGCTAAATAATAAATAAGCATTCATATATTTGATGCTCAAAATTAGGGAAGAAATTTATGGCTTTCATTTTGCATGTATAGAAATTTTAGCTTGAAGTAATGATAGGACTTTCATAAAGTTACACATTTAGTAAATGCAGAAGCACTGTTCTTATCACAGCTCTGAAGGGCAAGTGTTATTGTATGGCAAAATGAGTACAGTATTGTAAAGCAAAACAAACTAAAAAATAAAAATTAAAAAGGGGAAAAANCCATGGGGATGGTCTTGATCCCTGTCTCCTGTACAATGTCATGAACCTTATTTCATAGTTCATCAGGCACTCTATCTATCAGATCTAGACCCTTTAAATCTATTTCTCACTTCCACTGTATAATCATAAGGAATTTGATTTAGGTCATACCTGAATGGTCTAGCAGTTTGCATTCTGACATATAACATATATATTGCATATTGTAATATATTATATATTTAGTATAAGTATATAAAGTTTTGATTATAAGTATTTATAAATTAATGAAATAATTATAAAAATAATAATTATATACAAATACAAAGGTAATATATATAATTCATTACCTGAGTGATTGCATTGATTGCAACTTTTTTTAAATAGAAAATGATTAACAGCATTAGATATTTATGGATAAACCATTCAGCATATTAAACTATTAATGCATAAACACAGAAAATGACAGAAATAATAATTATAGATACTTGCAATTATGTATGCTCATTTTTTTATAAATTAAACATTAGGTACTATGTTTGGAAACTATCCTGAATTTATAATTATGCTTACCTAAATGTCTTGTTATATAGATTGCTCAAGTGGGCCACTTGATTTGGGGGGAGAAGGATATATATTAAGTACTATGAATTTTAAGACGTGTAGTATCTGACAGAAAATTTGAGTTATAGGAGATGTGAACAAGCACTGTTCTTATTGTATGGTAGAAATTTTGAACCCATGCCCTCTTTATGAATTTCTGAAGCATCCAACATCTGTCAACACATGGATGTTTATCAAGAGTGGCTTTGAATGGAAAAGCCATCATTCACCCTTTCATAAAATATGAAATCTATTCATACTTACTCTTCCTAAATTTGATCACTTGCTTGCCAAGTAAAATGTTCACATCAAAAATGATAGAAAATGATTACATTTATCAATATTAAAAGAAAAAATAAAATGAAAACATTGAAAATAAAGCTAAAATTATAAGAAAATTCTGGAAATTAAATTGTATAAAAAAGAGAAAACCATATAAGATCAATAGGAATGAGTTAAAAACAAAACAATCTTTTTCAGGAAGATGATTTTTTAGAAAGCAGAGATTAATATTAGGTATGATCTCTAGGGCAGTACTCCATGGCAAAAAGAAAGCTGGGCTCTAGAATCAGATGAAATGGATCTGAAGATTCTGAACTGCCAACTTTTAACTCATCTAACTAGAAAAGTCAGCTATAATTTGATGAATGAGTTTTCTTCTTCATTTTTAGTAATGAATTTCTGTTAAGTTGAAGATGATAAGCACTGCAGTTTTATAGCAGGTATCAGTTAAGAAGATCTTCGCATTTCCCTTGCAAAATCTCTTGAATCTTTCATCAGCAAAGAATGGTAAATAAATAACTAATTGAACATTAATTTACTTGCTCCTTTCCAATTCTCATTTGTAGACAGCAAAATGAAAACTAGTGTGTTGATACAAGAAAACTCTATTTACATGTTCTTGTTGTTGTCATAATAATTACTGTTGTTTTTAACTTACCCTGACAGGGAGCTGAAACTATAAAGAGAGTGATGAATAATTTGCAATGAATCAAAAACATGGTTGTTGAATATTTTGTGGACAATTTTTAGTTGAAAAACCTAGCATAATTTGCCATCACATCATTGTATTTATAATAGAAATATTATCTAAGAAGTAGTTACATCTATTATATGTAATTATTTCCTTTGAAAATCGATTTTACTAACTCTCCAAGGTAGCTGACATTTTGATTACTTCTTTTGTAGTGTTTTGTCAGGTTTTTCATTTGGTCAGCTATGAAACAGAGTATACCTGAAACTAACATCTCTGATTTTCAAGCAAAGCATATGCTAATACATTTTTTAAATACATAAAATACAATTTTTGCTTGAAATGAATAATACTTTAACCCACAATGAATTGCCCAAGATTTCTTCCATTGTATAACATTATTTAAAATTTTTTAAATCATTTTAAAATTTTGAAGCTCTATAATTATCAGTGAAATGGAATAATCGGACTTTAACATTTCCAAGGAAAATCTCCTTCCTCTTGCTTACAAACTAAATTGAATTGAATCCCCTTCTATATTTTTATTTTTCCAAAAAAAAATTCAGTTTAGGTTCTGCTTCTTAAAGGGAATATAAGGTGCTCTTGTCTTGTGAACATATAGAAACAAAGGATAAATAGAAGTTAAAACTATGATAGAAAGCTTTAGGAGGCTACCAAGCCAATTATGATTTATGATGTTAAAAAATCTAGAAAAGAAGGTCAGAGAGGTGAACCTGATATGAGTATCATACAGAAAGCAGTGTTAAGGAATAAAAAAGCTGAGCAAAGCTGAACAGAATCACAGGGCTAAAGGTTGAAGTTTTTCAATCACTAAGTTGTGACAATAATTCCAGATCAAAGGTTCTCTAAAACTATATAGTACTGCTTTAAAGATCACTAATATTTAATCATCAGCTTTTAGAAAATATTACAATTAATTTTAAGAAAGGAATTAATTCTCAGAATTCACAATGTTTACCATATGTAGTTTTAATTTATTACAAATATAATTTTCATTCTTTTAATTTCACTTATATTTTAAAAGTTTAGTTACTCCTTTAGCTATAGTTTTATTGTCTTTGCTTTTCTCTGCAATATTACCACATGCACCAACTGTTTCATTTTTAATATTATTAAATAGAATTTAGGTTATATATGTGTGAAAAAAAGTATGAATATATTAGAGTATTTTATAGCTAATCAAATAGTATATTTACTAAAATAATTGGGTTTAGGCAAACTATCAAGCCATTTATTTTCTTATCTCCTCTTTTTTTGTTTCTATTTTTTTTCTTTTCAATCATTTTTGGAAAACTCATAAAATAGATTTTATATTTTGTTTTCTCTATTGCTCAAATCTCAGATGCCAGAGCAGTTGCTACAGATTCACTGAAATGCCTAGATCTTGCCAAAAAAATAGAGGAAAACAATAGAATGGAAAAGGCTGGAGACCATTTCTAGAAAATTAGAAGTCTCAAGGGAATATTTTATGCAACGATGGGCACAATAAACAACAAAAAAGATATGGACCCAACAGAAGCAGAAGATATTAAGAAAAGGTGGCAAGAATACACAGAAGGAAAAAAGACCTTAATGAGCCAGATAAGCGCTATGCTGTGATCACTCACTTAGAGCAAGACATCCTGGAACACAAATTCAAATGGACCTTTGAAAACATCACTACGAATAATGCTAGTGGAGGTGATGGAATTCCAGTTGAGCTATTTCAAATCCTAACAGATGATGCTATGAAAGTGATGCACTCAATATGCCAGCAAATTTGGAAAACTCAGCAGTCACCAGAGGACTGGAAAAGGTCAGTTTTCATTCCAGTCACAAAGGAAGACAATGCCAAAGAATGTTCAAACTACCACACAGTTGTACTCATGCCACACGCCAGCCAACCAATGCTCAAAATTCTCCAAGCAAGGCTCCAACAGTATGCAAACCATGAATTTCGAGAAGTTCAAGCTGGATTTAGAGAAGGTAGAGGAACCAGAGATCAAATTGCCCACATCCGCTGGATCATTGAAAAAGCAAGAGAGTTCCAGAAAAACATCTACTTCTGCTCTATTGACCATGCCAAAGCCTTTGACTGTGTGGATCACAAAAACTATGGAAAATTCTGAAAGAGATGGGAATACCAGACCACCTAACCTGCCTCCTGAGAATTCTGTATGCAGCTCAAGAAACAGCAGGTAGAACTGGACATGGAACTGGTTCCAAACTGGAAAAGGAGTACATCAAGGCTGCATATTGTCATCGTGCTTATTTAACTTACATGCCGAGTACATCATGCGAAGTGTCGGGTTCAATGAAGCACAAGCTGCAATCACTACTGGGGAAAATAGCAAAAACTTCAGATATGTAGATGCTACCACCCTTATGGAAGAAAGTGAAGAGAAACTGAAGAGTCTCTTGATGAAAGTGAAAGGGGAGAAAGAAAAACCTGACTTAAAAGTCAACATTCAAAAATGAAGATGTTGGCATCTGTTCGCGTCACTTCATGGCAATTGGGAAAACAATGGAAACATTACAGACTTTATTTTCTTGGACTCTAGAATCACTACAGAAGGTGACAGCAGCCATGAAATTAAAAGACGCTAGTTCCTTGGAAGAAAAGTTATGACTAACCTAGACAGCATATTAGAGGCATTACTAGTAATGCCTAGAGGCATTACTTTGCTGACAAAGGTCAGCCTGATCATAGCTATGGTTTTTCCAATAGTCATGTAGGGATGTGAGAGTTGAACCATAAAGAAAGCTGAGCGCCGAAGAATTGATGCCTTTGAACTGTGGTGTTGGAGAAGACTCTTGAGAGTCCCTTGGATTGCAAGGGGATCAAACCAGTCCATCCTAAAGGAAATTAATCTTGAATATTCACTGGAGGGACTGATGCTGAAGCTCCAATACTTTGCCCTCCTGATGAGATGAGCTGACTCATTAGAAAAGACCCTGATGCTGGGAAAGACTGAAGGCAGGAGGGGAAGGGGACAGCAGATGATTGTTGGATGGCATCACTGACTGGATGGACAAGAGTTTGAGCAAGCTCCAGGTGCTGCTGATGGACAGGGAAGCGTGGCATGCTGCCACCCATGGGGTCACAAAGAGTCGAACATGACTGAGTGACTGAACTGAACTGAACTTCCTCTGTTGCATATTGACACTTAGTTATACGGTTTGGTATTTAATAATTCTGGTGGTTATATATGTGCCATTATGTTATTATAGTCTACTTAAATGGATATTGTTCCACTTTATATAAAATGTTATAATTTACAACAGTATAATTATCTTTCCATATCTTGTAGTATTTAAGTATTGTAATATTCCTACTTTACTTCTACATAGTTATAAGCTACATTTTAATTTTTGCTTACAGGGTTATGTTGAAGGAAACTGGGAGAAAACACAAAAATAGTCTTTTATACTAACCCATATGTTTACCACTTCTATTATACTGGCCCTCCTTTAAGATCTAAGCTTTTATCTGGCATCTTCTTCAACCTGAAGAACTTCCTTTAGCTTTTCTTATAGTGCAGGTCTGCTGGCAATACATTTTCTCAGCTAACCAACTGCTTCTGGTTAATTTTAAAACATTTTCTTATTTTAAATAGCATGGCCTTGAACATGTATCTTCTCTGTCTTTGGTTGTGACTCTTTACCCATGAGTTGCCCAGGTATTTCTCTGTGTGTGTGTGTTTAGATTTGTATGCCTGAGATTCCTAGGCTTGAGCTTATGAAATTAGGGAAATTTCAAAATGAGTATCTTCAAATATATTTTCTGTTAATTCCAACTACATAACCATGTAAGGCTTCTTGTTGGGCCCTGCACTTGGTTGAGGCACTAATTTTTTCTGATCATGATAGCCCATGGTGGCTTTTTAATCATGTGCTGTAATTCAGGGTTTTCAGCTCATTTTTCTGTGTAAGGATTTCCTTGGGGAAAAACCTGAGCTTTTAGTTAAGGTTTTAGTTGCTTTAGAAGGTATTTCTGTTTGTACCTTCCTGGTGCCACAAGCCTTGACCACTCAGGGACAATTTTTTTTTTTTTAATAATAATTGACTAGCTTAACATTTACTGCTGCTACTGCTAAGTCATGTCAGTCGTGTCCCACTCTGTGTGATCCCATAGACGGCAGTCCACCAGGCTCCGCCGTCCCTGGAATTCTCCAGCAAGAACACTGGAGTGGGTTGCCATTTCCTTCTCCAAAGCAGGAAAGTGAAAAGTGAAAATGAAGTTGCTCAGTCACGTCCGACTCTTCACAACCCCATGGACTGTAGCCTACTAGGCCCCTCCATCCATGGGATTTTTCAGGCATGAGCACTGGAGTGGGTTAGACCCATCAAACAAAGAAAATTTGCATTCCCTTTTCCATCTGAAGGAAGGCCACAGATTAGTAATCATTAATGGAGAATACTTGTCTGATTTCCCCAGTTGTCTGGCCCTAGGAGACAGTTTTATATAGTTTTTCTAGTCCCTACCTTTACTGATGGTTTATTGCTTTGAGAATTCCATCTTCATGCCAATTTCAGAAGTCCAACATTCTAACTGGCATTATTTCCCTGCATGTCAGTTAAAACCCCTGTCCTCATCAGTATCCAGTTTGACAAATTTTCCAAAAGCATACCATACTTCCATTTAAAAAATATTTTTATGGTGCCTAGTGATTTTACTTATAATTTTGCAGGTTCAGTGGTGCATTTAAAATGACATTTACTCATGTCACACTTCACATGCAAGTCCTCTTTAGCAAGTTATTTTTACTTTCATCTGCCATATTCCCTGAAAAGAAGGCCCACCCTTATCATACAACACAATGTTCTAACTTGTAGTGGAGCTATTAGAGTAATTTGAAATTCAGTTATATGATAGCAGGTAAATAAATGCAGAAAATTATATTATGATTTTAGGACTCTCAGTTTCTGTCTGAATAAAATGTATTATTTATCAACTGTTGTGTCAACTCTGTAGTTGTGTTTTTTTTTTTAATATAATTCATGTTTAATGCAAATCAACTCCAGAGCATGAGAAGTTATTATGAATCATAGCATAAGTACACAGATACAATATACAATCCAAAATAGATATACAATGCTAAGGTATAAAACCAAAAGAAATGTTGATTCACACACACAGTAGGAATTTGCAAGAGTTTATGTCTGCTAAGGTCTTTTCCTTTATTTTTCATATCAATCTATGAACATCTAGATGAACCTTTTATTTTATACCTGGTTTTCCTTTATATTTGTTAAATTTCCCATTGGATTAAATTTTGACACGACCTGCAAAAAAAATCTTATTTTAAAGTAACAATACAAAGTAGCTGTGACATTTGTCTGTTTACTCATTATCCTTACGTATTACCTTCTGTGTACAAACATGGTGACAGTCAAACTTAGACTTTCATATCAATAAACTTAAAACATGCAGAAAATAATAAATCCAGCAATACATTTAATAAACATTTTAATATTATGACACATGTGCTTAGTCACTCAGTTGTGTCCAACTCATTGTAGTTAGACAGGCTCCTCTGTCCATAGGGATTCTCCAGGCAAGAATCCTGGAGTGGGTTGCAATGCTCTCCTCCAGGGGATTTTCCCAACCCAGGGATTAAACCCAGGTCTCCCACATTGCTGGGAATTAAATCATTGATTAAAGACGGGAAATTTTATGAAATATATTCACAATTTTAATGCAGTTTTTATGAAAATCATTATTCACATACATTTTTTCACACCTACTTAAAAAAATGCAGAAAAGCATTACGGAGTGTAATGATAAAATAGAAAACACACATGGAGCTTTTCAAAGAAGGTGGTATATGCAACCCAAAGTAACATTGTATGTAACACGGCAGACTTTCCATGAGTTTGCTGCTCATTATCACCCCCAGAATCACTACATTCCAGATTTTTTTCTATTAAATGACCACTTTTCATAGATACACCACTTTGCACTTTTCCAGACTGAAATTATGTATACTTCATTTTTAAATTTTCAATCTCTATGGTTTTAGCAGTAACAGTTCTATTTACCTACCTCACAATTTAACATGGTCTAAAAAACTTTGAACATGCTGTCTTCTTACCCCTCAGTATTGTTCACAGGTCTCCTCACTCAGAACAGACATGACTTACACTTCAGAATTTTTTTTTAACTTATTATGTCAGAGTATAGTTGATTAACAGTGTTGTGTTAGTTTCAAATGTACAACAAAGTTTATATACATTGCAGCATGTTCTTTGACTGTAAGGCAAGTGTGATTTATTAGTATGCTACCTTAATTTACTCCTTGTAAAATCACAGGACATCCTCATTTTTTAAGTTATATAAATGGCAATTATACAATATTTGGAAGTGAGTGCATTTCCTTTGTTTCTTCTTCTTTCTCCCTCTCCTCACTTAAACAATGTTAGGTGAAGCTTGAATCTTCTCTATAGTCTGAATATAGATGATTACATTCTTTTATTGTCTACACATTTTATTGTTTATGAAGAAATCTATGTAATGCCTGGACATGATATTACTTTTGGAAGTCTATTTTTTTTTCTTTAAAATTTATTTAATGTGTATCAACTAGGATTGAGCATTTATATTATTTATATACAAAGACAAATAATCCCCCAAACAAGAATAATCTGTATTAACATGTACCCTGAAGATTACTGACATTTTTGTTTAACCACATCTCCTAAATATATAATATTGTTCTGTATAAATTGCGGCATGTTCACATTTTACAAGAGAGTTATAACCACTAAATTTTATTTTCAGATGTGAATTACATACAAACAATAAATTTGCCCTTTTAAATTAGAAACAGTTTGAAACCAGATGGCAATATTATTAGAACTGGGAAGTTTGGAAACCAGATTGCAATATTATTGTAACTTGGAAAGTAACAGTTTTGTGGTTGTTGATTATTCAATAAATCCCTGTTAGATGCCTAATGAGAGGGCAAAAATAGTATTACCAAACCTAAGTCCAGTTGCCCATTCCCATTAAAGGCAGTCCACTGACACTGGGTTGTGGTGAAGGAAAGTACTACATTTATTGCAAGCACCAAGTAAGGAGTCCAGGGAAGCTAGTGCATAAAAGACCAGAACTCTCTGAAGGTTTTCAAGGACAGGTATATAAAGATAAGATAGCGGAGGTAGGGGTGGTTGTGGGATATATGACCAGTTTATGGACATTCTTTCAATTGGTTGGAGGTGAGGTAATTGGGAGTCAACAACATCAACCTTCCAGTTCCAACTGGTCTGTGGGCTATGTGCTTGTGGGCAGCATATAGTTAACTTCTTCCACCTGGTCGGAGTTTCAGTGTCTGAAAAACAGTTCAAAGGACATGGCTCAGAATATAGGAAGAACAAAAGATCTTTGTCTTTGTTTAATGGCTAAAGTATTATTATTTTGTCTTGCTTAACTATTTTACTTCTGCATTTTATCACTTTTCAGATTAAATATAATTTGACTAAAGTTTTTCTACAGACTAAAGGCAGGCAGAGGACATGAGTGGGGATCTATTTTAGGAAGGTCTCATAGGTCTTGCTCAGTTACAGGAGAACAATATATCAAGTAATTTGTTCCAGTATAAGAACTATGGGTGCAGTATAAACACACAGTATCTAAAGTTGTAGAGGAGAGGTTAACAAATTATTAAGGTTATTCAAGGAGTATTTCATGCAAAGATAAATAAATAAACCTTTGTTCATGGTATATAAAACTACATATGGAACAGACCATGAAGAAGTAGTCATGACCCTTGATACTCCAACACTTTCTGACTTGATGTCGAGTACTTGTGAAACCTAACCAAAACTTGGAGTCCCTGTATTCTGTCAATAGCAATTTTTACCGCTTCACCCTGCAATCTACAGGTATAAGATAATAATTTTGTAAATCAGATATATATATTGAGGATAAGAATTTGTTGTATACATACCAAGTTCGAGGCTTATAGGAACTACATTGAAAAAGTTCTACCATCCTATGTAACTATGACCTTTGATTTTGCACAGCTGGTACAATTCAGGAAGCTGCATTCCTTGTACTAGGCTTTTAAATATTTCCAGTTAACAAGCTTTCTCTAAAATCTGATGCAATAGATGACCCAGTTCCAAAAATCCTGTAGCCAGAATTTTAAAATCTGTCTAGAGTACTTAGACTTGATAAAGAAGATTTAGTTTAGACGGTTGTAGGCATAGCCATTATCTTATTTCTATCTGAGAATCAGCACACGTAAATCATTTATTCATATCTGTGTACCAACAGACAACGCTTTTTATCTCTGAAACCAGAGGATCAGATAACGAAGCAGGTGAGACAGTCTTCTTAAAATAATTAAACCCACACTCTTAATCTCTTTAGATTTATTTATAATTTGAAGAAGAAAGTAAGCTGTTGGACACATGCACAAAATAACTCCAGTCTAATGTTAACCCATCTAGAGGCAGTTTTGACCTGTGTAAAATGCTGAAATTTTATGATGGATAATTCAGCACAATATAAACACACAGTATCTAAAGAGTGAATTATGGAGGAGAGGTTAATAAATTCTGATTAAGGTTATTCAAGGAGTATTTCATGCAAAAGTAAATAAATAAATAAACCTTTATCTGGGCCATGGTGTATACAAACTATTTGTGGAGCAGAGCATGAAGAAGTAGTCATGACCCTTGATACTCTAACACTTTCTGACTTGATGTTAATTACTTGTAAAACCTGATCATAACTTGGAGTCCCTGTACTCTGTCAACAGCAACTTTAAACACAAAATACATTTGTGTTCACTGTTGTTGTGAAAATATACTTGTGTTCACTGTTGTTGTCGAGTCACTAAGTCCTGTCCAACTCTTTGCGACCCCATGGACTGCAGCACACCAAGCTTCCCTCTCCCTCACTCTCTCCCAGAGTTTGCTCAAATTCATGTCCATTGTGCTGATGCTGACATTCAACCACACTCTGTTGTCTCCTTCTCCTCCTGCCTTTAATCTTTCCCATCATCACGATCTTTTCCAATGAATTGACTTTTTGCATCAGGTGGCCAAAGCATTGGAGCTTCAGCTTCAGCATCAGTCCTTCCAACGAATAGTCAGTATTGATTTCATCTAGGATTGACTAATTTGATATCCTTGCTGTCCAAGGGCTCGCAAGAGGCTTATCCAGCATCACAATTCAGAAGTAGCAATTCTTCAGTGCTCAGCCTTCTTTTTGGTCCAACTCACATCCGTACATGACTAAAACATTCTAAATAATCTGTTGTAAATTATTAAAACATTAAAGAGATTTTCATTGGCTTTTGGTGGCTTTCTAGTCAACATACCATCACCTAGGAAACCAGAGGTCAAGGCAGATTCTTTGTATTTTGCACCATCTACCATCAGTTGTGTCATACAATAATAGTTGAATTTAAAATTATTTATTCAGTATCTTACTATTTGTAAAATATACATTGGTGAATAAACATTTCTAAATAATATAAAAATTAACTTTAAAAGCCATTAATTTTTCCAATTTTCTCCTCCTCTTAAAAATACTGTATATCCACTNGGAAACCAGAGGTCAAGGCAGATTCTTTGTATTTTGCACCATCTACCATCAGTTGTGTCATACAATAATAGTTGAATTTAAAATTATTTATTCAGTATCTTACTATTTGTAAAATATACATTGGTGAATAAACATTTCTAAATAATATAAAAATTAACTTTAAAAGCCATTAATTTTTCCAATTTTCTCCTCCTCTTAAAAATACTGTATATCCACTTACAATATTCACATTTACTTACAATTAATTGTATATCTTCAATAAACAATTCCTTTAATAATAACTTTGCATTTCCTCCCCAATATGTTTCTGAAGGTAATAAAATAATATATATGTAGCTGTTGTGCAGTCACTAAGTCATGTCCAACTCTTCTATTAGCAGTTAATTAGTCCCAAGTAGGAGTCTGAGATGTTTATTAAAATTTGCAAGGTGTAATACTGGTGATTCTAAGCACAAGAAGTAAGCTGAACAGCTCTATACCTGGAATAAATGTATCCTGGTAGCCATCATGGTCTGGCTCTTTTCTGGATGTGCCAGATACAGACATGCTAGATACAGACATTTGACTTTTTGGAGTTGGACACTAGCATAGTCCACCTTTGACCTTTGTGGGTGGTACACTAGCATACTCTACTTACTTATATTTCCCTGCTCTTACATAAGCCTTTCTACCTGGGAACCAGTAAGACTATCCTCAGCAAAACTGAATAAATAAGCATCTATCATCAAAGTGGTCTTCAGGAAATATTTCCTCTTAAACAGATAACCCTCTTCTTTGAGCTGAAGGTCTGTCTGTGTCCGTGCTCAGTTGTGTCCGATTATTTGCAATCTCATGACTATAGCCCACCAGCCTCCTTGGCCCATGGGATTTTCCAAGGAAGAATACTGTAGTGGGTTTTAATTTCCTACTCCATGGAATTTTCCCAACCCAGGGATTGAAGCCGTGTCTCTTGTGTCTCTTGTGTCCCCTGCAATGGCAAGGCTGGTTCCTTTACTACTGTTCCACATAGGAAGTCTGAAAGAAGATAAGGAGAGCTAAATTGCTCTGAATAATACTGATGGGAGAAAGTTAGAGCTCCTTTGGCAAACTACTAAAATCTCCTAAAAGTACAAATTCTTTCTTTGAGTGATTTTTATTTTTTGTTGAAGTTGGAAATGGAGCTGAGATTTAAAGTTCAGGTCAATGACATGTATAATGGTGGATAGAACCAGCAACTCAGGAGACCCGGGAGGCAATGAAAATATCAGCCCATGTACTGGACATGTTTGCATAAATCTGGGTTTGCACTCCCACAGTAGCTTAAAGAATTCTTCAGGTCAGTGAAGCTTAAGTAGATATTAAGAGGCAGGAATGCCTCTATTAAATTCTGGATTGTAATAAGCTGTAACAGTACTTGGTCAAATTTCTGAACCTGTGAATTCTACCATTCACAGTACAATTGCATAAAAGCATTTTGTAAAAAAGATGTACTTCTGTATACTTCTATCTTCTGCCTGCAAAAGATGAGGACACAGAGCTCATGCAAAATGGAAGACAGAGTCTGTGTAGAAGTGATGTCTGGTATAATTTTGTAATTCAAAAATCAGCAAGCACTACCATCTGTTTTTCTGCAACATTCCCTAGCTTTGTACCTTTCTACTTCTTTTTTACTTAAACTTTCCATACANTGAGGACACAGAGCTCATGCAAAATGGAAGACAGAGTCTGTGTAGAAGTGATGTCTGGTATAATTTTGTAATTCAAAAATCAGCAAGCACTACCATCTGTTTTTCTGCAACATT
The DNA here is from genome assembly GCA_006410615.1 of Neotragus moschatus. Lineage (NCBI taxonomy): Eukaryota > Metazoa > Chordata > Mammalia > Artiodactyla > Bovidae > Neotragus > Neotragus moschatus. The sequence continues at coordinate 470,628 of SJYA01002597.1, read as the reverse complement.
CCCTAGCTTTGTACCTTTCTACTTCTTTTTTACTTAAACTTTCCATACATCTTTTTCAATTACTTGGTCAACAGTATTCTTTAGATGGATGACAAAATTATCTTTTTTGTTTGTTTTTATTGTTGCTTGATTTTATTTCACTCTTCCGATATTTGCAAGGACAGTTGACACCTAATCTCTGGGTGCAATATGGATTTAAGATTGTTGATTTTCCTTCTAAACTACGGTTTATTGTGCTATAGCCTAGCTTATCTAAAGTACAGAAAATCACACTACTTAAATATCAGTCTTGGCTAAAATTTGAAAATTAAAAATGTATCCCTAAAGGAGGATGCATGCCTACAAAATATATTTTAAATTTATTTCATACTTTTCACTATGAAAATTGCATGCCGTCATCACTTTAAAAGTCAGAATTATTTTGTACCCTTTAGCAGGCATTACCTGTTAATCTACTGTTTAAAAATTGCTTTAATAAAATGTCCCATTAAAATTTAGTTGTTTTTAGTGTATATTAAATTAATAATCACCAATTCCACAGTTGCATTTTAATGAGAATTATTTTGCACACTAGCTTAATCACTTTCTAATTGTGTGGCCTTTTGCTGGTCTTTCATCCTTTGAGTTACATAAAGATCTTTCATCTGCAAAATGTTCATGAAATGATAACATTAAGATACAGTATTCTGAAGATGAAATGAGGTAATAGTAACAGTGCAGGGCAAGAGATTGTTATAAAATATGCTCAACAGCACAAGTACGCACAGTGTGGCTTATTTTCCTGAAGACTAGATGAAGACTTGTTACTAAATATTATATGTCATATGGGCTTGCCAGTTGGTGCTAGTGGTAAAGAATCTGCATACCAGTGCAGGAGATGCAAGAGACAACAGAGATGTAGGTTCGATCCCTGGATCAGGAAGATCCCCTGGAGCAGTAAATGGCAATCCACTCCACTATTCTTGCCTGGAAAATTCCACAGACTGAGGAGCCTGGTGGGCTACAGGCCATGGGTCGCAAAGAGTCAGACACAACTGAGCAACTGAGTATAGCACATTATATGTTAAATAAAACCCTTGGTGACTTTTTCAGCATCATTTTTATTGTTAAAAAAAATATTAGAAATGACATATCATTTCAAATTATAAATAATAACAAAAATACTCTTGGCTTTAAGATGTAGATAAGTGTTCTTCAAGCATCATTAAGACATTTCTCTTTATGTCATCTAAAGAGAGCATTTTATGTTTACTCTTCAACCCACAGCTGAGCGGCGGGTGCTGTTCGTGCATCATTGCTTTGGCTACTTTCATGCCCAGAAGTCAAAACCCTCTGTCAATTAACTACACTCCTACACAGAAAGTCTATATTATTACAGAAGTTCTATTGGATTCACTCTGTTTCACATCATGTCTTTGCCATATCCTATNCCAACCCACTCCAGTATCCTTGCCTGGAAAATCTCATGGACAGAGGAGCCTGGTGGGCTGCATAATGCTTCTACCTACATAAGCTACTGCTTGGAGATAGCTTTTTTCTTTTTATTGCTGAGAAGTATTCCACTGTATGAATATACTACAATTTGTTTATCTATTAACTCTTAGAACTGGTTTTTTCTCTTGGTAAGTTAGAATGTGAGGAGTCCAAAATAAAGAAAAGGGAAATAATCCCAATGCTACTTTCACTGAAGGAGCCTTCTCTTCCTTGATGCTCATAGTCCTTGTCACCTGTGCTCAAAACCACACTGAGCAAACCAGGAAGACAGCTGTGACATACACAAGCTAGTGATTAAGACCCAGACTTTGGACTGGATTTAAATCCTTAATCCACCACTTAGTTACAAGACCCTGAATAAGCTGTATCTCTCCGATACTCAATTTTCTCATCTATGAAAGAGCAGGGGTTAGTAGCAGCTACCTTATGGAGTTACCGTAAAGATTAAATGAGGTAAAGCATGTCAGCTTCCTAGGCACACAATACCTGTTATCTTATACTATATTAAAATGCTATCTTAGATCCTCATAATAACTCCAGAAGACAAATGAGACATTCAGCTGTTTTCCTGGTTTACACAGTGTGGGATCTTAGCCCAGGAGAAAAGAACTACAGTGAGTGTGAAGTCAGGGAAGCCTATACTGAAAATAAGACAGGGGGAGTAATCTGCTCATTCTTCCCTTACTCTGGAATTTCAAGTAGTCAATTTGTAGCTAATCTCATGTAGAACAGTCATCTAGCCTGCTTAGTCCCTGCTGAATAGCCCTACTCAGCGCTATCTCCTCCCATTTCTTCCCTCCTTGCTGCCCAGGGAGGCTGATCTCTATGGGTTGATTCCCTTGGCCCCTGGTTTTTGACTGGGTTTGGCTGATAGAAAGCAGTAGCAGGAAACCAGGAAAAGAGAGTGTGTTTAAGGTTCCCTTTATTCCCAGCTCCCCCTTAATGGAGATGCCACTGGTCTGCTGAGTCCTACCAACCAGTCAAAGGTCAAAAGTCAGCAGTTCTACTCAGTCCTCTCTATCTCAAGTCCTTCCCCTGCCCTTTTAGGCTCTGGGGTGGTAAATGTGCTCTGGTTGTTACTGACCCCAATATATTGTACTTTCCTTCACATGCTCCCTACACCTACACCCCATCCATTCACCCTCCTTTTATATATAAATCATNTCAGCAGTTCTACTCAGTCCTCTCTATCTCAAGTCCTTCCCCTGCCCTTTTAGGCTCTGGGGTGGTAAATGTGCTCTGGTTGTTACTGACCCCAATATATTGTACTTTCCTTCACATGCTCCCTACACCTACACCCCATCCATTCACCCTCCTTTTATATATAAATCATTCGTTATGGCCTCTCCTTAAATTACACAATGAGCATGCAGTGTTTCTTAGGAGAACTTAAAAAACAAAACAACCCACGGACACAATGTGCTTCATTCCCTCTGAATGAAGAAAGGAAAAGGAACCATGCTGAGCATCTGTGAGCAAGACAATCTGCATCAATGTGTATTAACACAGAATGCAGAAATAGGAGACAATAGTCTCGATTTTAGTAATAGCAGTTAGAGTCTTTTCTCTCTCTTGGTTAGTCAAACTAAAGGTTTACTAATTTTTAAGCAGCTTTTTATGAGACCAAATTTGATTTTTGCTGATTTTCTCTATTGCTTTTCTATTGTCCATTTCATTTATTTTTGCTTGAAAAGTTTTAGATTTCCTTCTTCCTGCCTGCTTTGACTTTAGTATTTTTCTAGTTTTGTAAGGTAGATTAAACTATTAATTTGAGATCTTCCTCCTTCTCCTTCTTTTTTAAACAGGCATTCACCAAAACATATATTTCCCTTTAAGTAAGCTTTAGGTGCATATTTAAATGTAGATATGTTGCATTTTCATTGCTCTCCAAACAGCTTACAATTTTCCTTGTAATTTTTCTTTTGATATAATGATTATTTTTGGACTGTGTTAATTCTGTATACTTGTGAATATCTTAAATGTCCTTCTGTTATTAATATTTAATTGCATTTCATTATAGTTAAAGACAAACACTTTGCATGATTTCAATTACTTTAAATTTATTGAGATCTGTTTTATGATCCAACATATGGTCTATAAGAGAGACTATTTCATGTGCACTTGAAAAAAATGCATGTTTCTGCTGCTATTGGGCAGAATGTTCTGTTTGATGTGTTAGGCTTAGTTCACCGAAGAAGAAACATTTAAACAAATAAAAAGTTGCCAGAGAGGCAAAAGGAAATACTATATAATTACCATGAGTTTGAAAGCCGTATCACTTGTCATTAATAGAACTACCAACAAAACAAAAACCTTATTAAGTTCTAGTTGGAAATTTTTACTTGCTAACATCTCTGAGCTTTGGGTCACTCATTGTACGTTAAAAAGGAGAATCAGTAGGTTATGTATTTTCTCACCAGACCAGCATTTTGTCTTTGGGCTTATTCAGAAATTAAAAGAGAATTAAGGTTATTTCATTACAAATCTGTTTAGATTCTAAATTTTTGTGCTGGCTCCATGTTAGAAAACAGATTGTTTTCACCTTTTTGAAACTTTCTTTACAATCATTTTGTTTAACTGTTCCCAAAGGGCACTTAATAATACCTTGAACTCCCACGGTATCTAGTGTTGGGTCCCCCAGAAAGCACTCAATAAATTTTGCATGGAGCTGGCAAGAATTTATGATGTTCCATTTAAGGAGTTTAAGTGTGGGGGGAGATGTTCTTAAGCTTTGGTATGACTTCAGAGCCCCTTTACTAATGTAATCTTCTTATTTGATATCCTGTCTCTGACTCTGCTTCCTGTCGGCCAAGTCATATCATCTGAGCAACTTCTGCCCCTTTGTACTAAGTCTGTTTGTCTTTAATGACAGCAGGGCTCTCCAAAATGTGCTTAACGAGGTGAAACACCACCAGTTAGTTAGTTACCAGTGTTCAAAACAAGGTCTTAAAATGGAAGAATGGTGACTTCTTGGGACTCCCTCAATTTCATCAATGTCCATCACAATACACTAACAGACTGAGGCAGGACATGTGTTAGGACAGGACTGCCAAAAGGCAGGGCACGTGTTATAAAACATTTGTATTTACTGCTTTTGTAAATTCTAGATTAAATAAAGGAATAAAAGAACGCTTCCATTTCTCAGATCACTGTCCAGAAGTAAAGTAAGAAAAGCCTGAGACTGCAAAACTATAAGAGCTTTTGAGTCCTATGGGTTTGATGCATGTTCTTCATTAAAGCAGAAAAAAAAATTTACTAAATTTGCATGCTGATTGTATTAGAGAGAACCTATACTGACTGGAGGAGTTTAAGAATAAACGAACACTTTATATGAATAACATAAAGGAGTTTGCCCATGGTTGGCTTAATGACCATTAAATTTCTTAGGTACCTTTCTACTTCTAAGATTCTTACTCTATCAAAGCAAGCATTTGGGCACACAAATTAACAGATTTTATACAATTATGTGTGTGTGTATTAGACTCTCAGTTGTGTCTGACTTTTTCCAACTCTATGGACTGTAGCCCACCAGGCTCCTCTGTCCATGGGATTTTTCCAGGCAAGAATACTGGAGTGGGTTGCCATTCGTTTCTCCAGGGGATCTTCCTGACCCAGGGATTGAATCTGGGTCTACCACACTGCAGGCAGACTCTTTACCGTCTGAGCCACTAGGGAAGACTTAACTACAATTATGTAGTTAAGATATATTCAAAACCCACACTAGTGAGGAAAACTAATGAGCACTGTATTTTATAAATACTCAAATGACAAGGCAGATGTCAGCAATCACTGGCACTGAAAGAATATTTTAGTCATGATTGACATTCGCACTGATTACCAAACTCAGTTCTTGCCTTCCCACAGGATTCTGACATGGGACTAGATCTTGAATTAACTGTCCTGCACTGGTAACTTAACTGCCTTATCCACCAGGCTATCAGTTCCTTAAGAAAAGAGACTATGTCTCATTCATGTTTGTTTTGCCAGCACCTTAAAACAATGTCTGGTGGACTCAAAAATACTGTTTAACTTCACTCTACTGAATTTTCACTCACATTTGTTTTTTTCTTTTTTCTTGATGGCAGTTCAGCTCTTACCTGACATAGCATCATTGACAACTAAGGAAAAANCACATTTGTTTTGCCAGCACCTTAAAACAATGTCTGGTGGACTCAAAAATACTGTTTAACTTCACTCTACTGAATTTTCACTCACATTTGTTTTTTTCTTTTTTCTTGATGGCAGTTCAGCTCTTACCTGACATAGCATCATTGACAACTAAGGAAAAATGATATCTATCCACTGGGGTCATGGATTTCTTATATAAAAAACTTAATCACTGAGTAACATTAAACACAATAGAAAGCAACTTTTTAACAATGTAAAACTTCGATGAATGATAAATAAATTGAAGATACAAAAATTTAGATTTCAAGGGAAGGAAACTGCTTTTCAAATATAACATGTTCCTTAGTGAATTCACAAAGAGACTTTACCTGGCAAGTTCCCCTAGTATATTTCAATACAATTCTATTTGTAAAAATTATGATTATTCAGCTTTTAGAGGCCATAACTATTAAGCAAAGCAAAGTACAAATGCAGAAGCACAAGATGTATTATATTTCCCTNAGTGAATTCACAAAGAGACTTTACCTGGCAAGTTCCCCTAGTATATTTCAATACAATTCTATTTGTAAAAATTATGATTATTCAGCTTTTAGAGGCCATAACTATTAAGCAAAGCAAAGTACAAATGCAGAAGCACAAGATGTATTATATCTCCCTAAACTTCACTTCTGGCTTCTTAATAAATGTGACTGAATTCCACATTTATTTGCCAAAGATCTTAAAAGTAATTTTAGTTTAATAGCTAACCTTCTAGTGATGTGTTACGTTTTCCAGAGGCACTCACTACAGAGCTATAAAAGACAACATTTTCCTGTATCACTGTTTCTAGGTTTTAACTCTATCCCAGTCGGCATTAATTTGCCTAGTTTTTGACAGATAACATACTGTGCTCTGCGAGAGCCAAACTCAAACTCGGCACCGATATTCTAAAGAACTCCTGATACTGCAGACACTTCAACTTCAGATGTAATCCATTAGAGGTCCACTTTATTCTCTGAAATCCTCCTGAGTGCTAGGCTAGCATGCCTCACCATACACTTATTCCCCATTCATCTTGCTCATTTATACTCACATTAGGAAAAAGAAATGAAACAGCCTCATATAGATCCAGGGGTGGTTAAGAATCCAAACTGCAGTCACCACGAATAACAAAAGTTCCTAAAATGGCAACAGATCATTTTCCTTTCTTTTTATTAGCTGTTTTGATGCTTCCCCTAAATTGGAATATAGTCTCAAAATCTCAAAGCAGTTAGTGACTGAGATGGTTCACCTTTTAAAAGCAATAGGTTCAGCTGATGTTTGCTTGGAACGTCACTCTTCTCTCTTCCCACTCTAACATTTAAGTTAACTAGAAATCTTACAAGACACGAACATGTGGAGGGCCCAGCCCCCAACCACCAGTCACCTTGATGGCCAGGCCTGCTGGAGTCAACTTCTCCACATTTCGCTCGTTGAGGCAGTCTTCTCCCATCAAAGAAGTGAGGTGCTGCAGGCACTCTGCGTGTCCCTGCGATGCGGCAACGTGTAAGAGATTGTTTCCATTTTCGTCGTGAATTTTGTCTAGATTGTCGGCAGCTAGGTGTGGCTGTACACATAGTAAGATGAGGAAAACTTAAGTCAATAAAACAGAGTGAGAAGCTGTGGGGGTTTTGCTCTGGGCCTTGGGAAGAAGAGATGAACTTCCAGAAGCCCTGGTGACAGTCATGGGGTTGTAATAAGTCAGAATTTCTCGCTATGAAAGCACAGGAATTGCTCAAGAGGCTTACTTTCATGGGAGACAGGCAACAGAGATGAGTTACGACTCTGTAGAGGCTCCAAGCCAGCTTTCTAACAACTCATGGCAACCAGCAGGTTTCTTGTCTGTCTCCTCCACTCCTGCTATGTTCCGAGGGCCAGACTCTGCCTTATTCCCTGTGGTAGGTTTGCTGAATGAATGAACTACCTATCTTAACCATCTGCTTCGCCTTGAGCTTTGGAGAGCTGACTCTGACGGCAAGCCTCATGATGGGTGCTGTAGTCTGTGCTCCCCCGGGTACCTCCAGACACTTTCACCCCTAAACAAACTCTTGGGCATCTGAAAGCTATACTTGGACCCTGGTTTCTTCGCCTCGAGTGAAGTTCAGTGCCCTGAGCATGACTCATTGATAAAGACTGTTGGGTGAATTGAGAGGTGTTATCATTTGGGAAACATAAAAACATGGGAAAGATAAAAGAAAGTAATGAACCAGAGAGGAAGAGCCAGGAGAAATGGAAAAGACATTTCCAAGAGAAAAAAAAAAAAAAAAAATTTACTTAGTAAAATTGTTCAATGATATCATCCTATTATAACTCTAAAATTTGTGGTAATAGACCAAGTGCATTACATTTATCTATGCACAGCTTTACCATGAGTAGAATCACATGGCCAAGATGTGATGATTTTCCTTGAATGAGATTTAATTAACACCACAGAGTCAGCTCAGGCTTACTACTGTTTGATCCATGTCTGGAAGCCAGGAAAGAACAATGTAGGCAGATGGAATGTGATTTCAGTTTAGTTTTCTCTGAGCCTAAGCAGAACAGATTTTTCTTACATCATGCTACTCTGTGTCTAGAGTCTCTGGAAAAGCTTCTTCATGCTCCCTAGACATGCAGACCTGGAACTAAATAAAAACTCCATGTTGGTCAGAGGGCAATCAAGCTCTAGGGTAAGTCTCTATCTGCAAATGCTTTCAAACGTCCTGGTCCAAGTCTTCTGAATAATGATCAGGATAAAACAGAAGACCCTCTGTTCATATATCTGGCAGTTCCCCATCAGCAAGGAACTGACATCCCCACAAATAACTCAGTGAGAGCATTGGGAACCATTTGAAAAGCAAAAGGAAAGACATTAAGATTCATATTTTTAAAAGTGCTGGGCTTTTTTTGGTTTTGCTTTTACTTTAGAGTACGTGTCCTTATTACAGTTGAATTCATGCACAGTTCAAGTGAAATAATACTCCCTCTATAGCCATTTGTTTTTCCTTATATTAACCACCTAACTTTTAATTTTAAAACTCCTAAGTCACATCGCCCAACTAAAGCCATGAGCAGAGATTAAACAAAAATTGGAACAAAAGCATCATCATTCTGTTACTGGTGAGCGGAGCTGAGAAAGCTGGAGTTCTAGATGGTTAGTGTGCATTGAACTAGTTCATACTCACCAGGAGAGATATTTGCCCTTCCTTAACAATGTTCAAGATGCTTTTTACTTTTTTCAGGTACTCGTTCCTTTCTTCGGGTCCCTGGGAGCTGGNCATAAGAATGCATTTGAGTAATTTTTAACATGGTGGATGAACCTGGAACCTATTATGTAAAGTCAGAAAGAGAAGAACAAATATGGTCTACTCACACATAATATATGGAATCTGGAAAGATAGTACCAATGAACCTGTTTGCAGGGCAGGAATGGAGACTCAGACAGAGACAGCAGACGTGTGGACACAGTAGGGGAATGAGTTGTTGCTGTTGTTGTTCAGTTGCTAAGTCGTGTCTGACTCTTTGTGATCCCGTGGACTGCAGTACACCAGGCTTTTCTGTCCTTCACTATCTCCCAGGGGAAGGAGACAGTGGGTCAAATTGAGACAGCAGCTTGGAAACATATACAATACNGTTTGCAGGGCAGGAATGGAGACTCAGACAGAGACAGCAGACGTGTGGACACAGTAGGGGAATGAGTTGTTGCTGTTGTTGTTCAGTTGCTAAGTCGTGTCTGACTCTTTGTGATCCCGTGGACTGCAGTACACCAGGCTTTTCTGTCCTTCACTATCTCCCAGGGGAAGGAGACAGTGGGTCAAATTGAGACAGCAGCTTGGAAACATATACAATACCATATGTTAGATAGATAGCCAGTATGGATTTGTTCTATGACTTGGGGAGCTCAAACCAGTGTTCTGTGACAACCTAGAGGGGTGAGATGGAGAAGGAGGTGAGAGGAAGGTTTAAGTGGGAGGGGACACACATACCTATGGTTGATTCATGTTGTTGTATGGCAGAAACCAACACAACCGAGTAAAGCAATTATCCTCCAACTAAAAATAAGTAATTTTTAAGTGAAAAATATGTTATTTAATCATATCATTTAAGGAAATCATGTAGAGACAGAAAAGTAGAAAATCCACAAATAATGTCTTTGGAAACAATGCATTAGTTAGTTACTTTTGGAAGTGAAAGGAAACCAACAAGAAAAACAAAAGGAATAACTGAGCATGTTGAAATCTTACAAAACAAGAAGTATCACAGAAGCTAAGTAGAAGACACATTGAATCCGGTTGTCTGTTACTGGAAAATTAAACAGTGCAATTGTTTCTTTAGGGTGGCTCAGATGGTGAAGAATCTGCCTGCAGTGCAATAGATGTGGATTCGATTTCTGGGTTGGAAGATCCCCTGTAGAAGGGAATGGCTACCAACTCCAGAATTCTTGCCTGGAGAATTCCATGGACAGAGGAGTCTGGCAGGTTACAGTCCACGGGATTGCAAAGAGTTGAACAGGACTAAGTAACTTTCACTTTTCACTTGGAAGAAGAGAGTCATCACTTAGTAAAATGTCAAGTTATTTAAATTATAATTTTTACTGAAGTATTTATTTGTGCAACATTGTGCTAGTTTCAGCTATATGGCAAAGTGAGTCAGTTATACACACACATATATCCACTCTTTTTTTAAGATTCTTTCCTCATGTAGGTCATACAGAATACTGAGTAGAGTTCCCTGTACAATACAATAAGTATTTATTAGTTATATATTTTACATATAATAGTAAATGTCAGTCCTAATTTCCCAATTTACTCCCCTCCATGTCCTCCTCTGATAACCATAAGTGTGTTTATTACATCTGTAACTCTGTTTTGCAAATAAGTTCATTTTTACCATTTTTTAGATTCCACATATAAGCTACATCATATGATTTTTATCTTTCTCTGTCTGACTGACTTCATTCAATATGACAATCTTTAGGTCCAACCATGTTGCTGCAAATGACATTATTTTGCTATTTAATATGGCTGAGTAATATTCTGTTGTATATATGTACCACAGTCTTCTTTATTCATTCCACTGTCAATTGTCATTTAGGTTGCTTCCACAGGCTGGCTATTATAAATAACAGAGAACATCAGGGTGCAGACATACGTTTTAATTATAGTTTTATCCGGATTTATGTCCAGGAGTGGGATTGCTGGCTCTATTTTTGTTTTTTTGCATTGTTCTCCATATTGTTCTCCATAATGGTTGTACCAGTTTACTTTCCCACCAACAGTGTAAGAAGGCTCCATTTTCTCCACACTTTTTCCAACATTTATTGTTTATAGATTTTTTACTAATGGCCATTTTGGCCAGTGTGAAGTGAAACCTCATTGTAGTTTTGATTTGCATTTCTCTAATGATTAGTGATTTTGAGCATATTTTCATGTGCCTGTTGGCCATCTGTATGTCTTATTCAGAGATAAGGAGATAAAATTATTTTTAAATAAATTAATACTGATATTGGGCTTCCCAGGTGGTGCTAGTGGTAAAGAACCCACCTGTTAATGCAGGAGATGCAGGACTCGCAGGTTTGATCCCTGTGCTGGGAAGATCCCCTGAAGGAGGTCATGGCAACTGACTCCAATATTCTTGCCTGGAGAATCCCATGGACAGAGAATCCCACAGATAGTTCAGTCATGTGTGACTCCTTGTGATTCTATGGACTGTAGCCCACCAGATTCCTCTGTCCATGGGGATTCTTTACCACTGGCGCCACCTGGGAAGCCCATGAGAATAGATAAGAGGAGAGGAAAACTGTCCTTTTCTAGAAAAGAAAATGAAACAGAAAATGAACAACTGAGGAATCTGACTTGAGATTGTGAACGTAAATCCATACATAATCCTGTAACAGCTTCTGACTAGATCATTTGGGGTGATACTCATAGGGTAGTAACAAGATTCATAATATTTGTAGAATGTAAATAGAAAAGTGAAGTTAGCATAGTGAAACTATAGGGAAACTCTTGTTTCATTAACAGGTAATGACGCTAACAAAGTAAAAGATTGTTGAGTCTGAGGTTGTTTTGGAAATTTGTATAGAAGAAAATTTCAGTTACAAGGTGGCCAAGAATACTTAGTAAAAAGTAGAAACTAATGTCTAGACAAAAATGAATAGGTTAATGAATGGTCAATAAGAAAAAGTGAGAGGATAAAGAATGAACCATAAACATAAATATATGTATATACATTATATAATATACATATATATGTGTTAGTAGAGCCTGGTGGTAAGAATAAGTTAAAAGTGGAATCCTGAGTAAGCACTAATATCAAAGAACACTTTTTGGTTTTTTGTTAGCTTTTTTAATAGACAATGCATTCTAGAAAATATTGAGAAGAATTTAAAAAATTCTGAATTTTATATACGTACAATTTCAACATTTGAATATGAATATTTAAATATACATATTTATATTTATATGTGTGCAAGTATGCAGAAAGATGCAATTCATTGAAGTTTAAAAATAAAACCTACATACACTTCAAAAATGACATAATACTTGGCATGATATTTTTGGATAAAAAACTAAAACATCATATAATATAACATATTTGATGGCTTTGGTTTCCTTTTATATTTTAGCTTTAACAATGTGTTAAATACTCTCCCTAAATAGGTGAGAAGTATGTAAGCCAGGGGTGGTAGTATAAATTCAGATTAACAAATTAACAGTATTACTTGGAATTCTAAATATATTTTATATATTTTATGAATTGAAATCAAATACTTTTCTAATCAAAATTTAATATTTAGGTAGACATTTTTATTTTTCTTATGATCATTTGCATAATAATAGCAAACACTTACTTCATGTCAATATGTATTCTAAACAGTTTCCATGTATTTTGATATTCAACTCTCAGCACAACACTATCAGGTAAACACTATTTCAGCTTCATTGAAAAGAAGACAGGGAAGTTTAGTAAGGGGTTTCCCACGTGGCACAGTGGTAAAAAAATCCACCTGCCAATGCAGGATATGCAGGAAATGTGGGCTTGATCCCTGGGTCAGGAAGATCTCCTGGAGTAGGAAATGGCAACCCACTGCAGTACTCTTGCCTGGAAAATTCCATGGACAAACAGCCATGAGGTCGCAAAAAGTCTGACACAATTGAGTGACTGAGCACACACTCTCAGTCACTAAGCACACAAAGTTTATTTACTTGCCCAAGTTCACAAAGATAGCAATTGATGAAGCCAGATTCAAATCTAGATGGGAGAATTTGTTGTTCAACCACTAATCCATATATGTCAGTCATCAGATATGTTTGGACCTATAGTTTGTCAGTTCTATCCACTTTTTTTAGTGAAAAGTAAATGTGAGATATTTAGAAATCCATTTGTACATACATATTTATTTTGGTCACTTTGGATGTGTTATGGTGACAGCTTTCTAATAAATGAATATTAATTCAGCTGATCTGCAATGGTTATTTCCTACAATGTACATGTGAACACATTTTAAATGTCTTTATAGATTTCTAGAGAAGTTAGTAAAACTAAAATAAAATTGACATGCAATCTTTGTGCAACATTGTTTGAGAAAGACATTAAATGCATTTGACAAATTTGACATGTAGCAAAGTTTCAGATTTCTCTTGAAATGATAGCCGCAAAGAAAGTGTTTGCACCATTTGAAAGTGTGCTAGTCACGCAGTCATGCCCAATTCTTTGTGACCCCATGGACTGTAGCCCACCAGGCTCCTCTGTCCACAGAATTCTCCAGGCAAGAATACTGGAGTGGGTAGCCACTCTCTTTTCCAGGAGATCTTCCTTACCCAGAGATAGAATCTGGGTTCTCACACACTGCAGGCAGATTCTTACCCTCTGAGCCACCAGTGAAGCCCAATTTATGCTTATTAAGTAAAGAGTTATTAAAATGTATAATTATTATTTGCATTTCTTTTGTCCTTGCTTTTACTTAGGCTTCTTTGCTCACTGATAGTCCAACCACCCCCACCACCTTACCTCTCTTCTCTTTTAGATTTGTTTTATAATGTTGATCTTAACTCCAGATATAAATAGAAATTAAAAGAACTGAAATATCATAAAACATACACACTCAAGAAGGAATAACTGAATTAATGGTCATAATATTCTATATGTATTTACAAAAGGCATTTATGATGCACATTAAAAAATAACTGCCTGGTTGTTACTCTCTAAGTGTCCAGTCTTGCAACCCCGTTGGCTATAGCTTCTCAGGCTCTTCTGTCCATGAGGGTTCTCGAGGCTAGAATACTGGTGTGAGTTGCCATATCTGTCTCCAAGGGATCTTCCTGACCCAGGGATCAAACCTGGGTCTCCTGCATTGCAGGCAGATTCTTTACCAATTAATGTTTGAGGGAAGTACAATAACTGCCTAGGACTTTGTAAATAACGCTGCTAAATATGACATTACACTTCCTGATCCCGTGAAGGACATTCATCTTACTTTCCATAGGATTGTGATTAAAAAAAATAATAATAAACAAGATACTTCAGGTAAAATGTTTATCCCATTGTCTAGATTTAGTAATCTCTTTGAAAAGTTAGTACAGTCACTATTGTTAACCAAAAATAGTAGCTTAAGTTGTTATTTAAAGTATGGAAATAATTTAGCCTATTACAAGAGCCCTATTACACATGCTGATATTACTCAATTAAGTAAAACCAAAGTGTTTCAATGTCTTTTATGTTTCATATGAGCTTATATAGAACTCAAATGATGTCCCTTTAAAATAATTCCTTTAGGTGGACTAATATGACCAGGTTACTGTAAATAGGGGTTGTCGGCTCTGTTTTCAGATGGAGTTTCTTAGAGATTTCTTTGCAAACATCTCCAGGAAAGGAATCATTGTCAGGAGAGTAGCCTGAAGGATAACAAACAGGCAGAAATATTTGGGATTACTTTAGAAAATAGTGTGAGTGGAAGACAGTTAATTGCTTGATTGACGTGAAGTGAAGTGAAGTCGCTCAGTCCTGTCCGACCCTTTGTGACCCCAGGGACCGTAGCCTACCAGGCTCCTCCATCCATGAGATTTTCCAGGCGAGAATATCTATATAACGCTGTCTTTGGAGTTTCCATTCCATATCAGAATTGGTATATTTGAAAGCATTTAATTTAATTTAAAGAAAACTAGCTCTAACCTGAAACAATGATTAAGGGTAATTTTATGTTTTTACATTAAAAGTAAAGTAATTTAATGATAAATGCCACATGATTAGCAATTTATTGAACTATGTTTTTAATCCATCTGCATCTTTCTTAGACTGCAAAATAAAATGAGGCTAGATCAGCATAACCTTGCTTTGGAAAACTTTCAAGTATGAAACATTCAGTATTAGTGTGTGGTTAGTAACATTAATTCACAACATACATAACTAGTAACGAAGTTTAGAAGAATTTCTTATTTTGAACTGAACTATGGGCACCATTAGGAAATATACCTTATTTATTTACTTTGAATAATACATTCAATGCATCTTTGTAGGTTAAATGGAAGTGAATTTTAAAATACAAAAAATAAGTTATGACTTGTATTCTATATAATCTGTATACTGTGCAATCACATAAACATAATGTCATATGTTATTAATTTTTTACTTTATCAATTATAAAAACACACAGAAACTCTTAATGTATTTCATCACCTACTTTTATTTCCAAATGACACTAGACATTTTCTAGTTTTTAACTGGAGAATTTCCTTTCTATGAAATGCTATATGAATTTGCTTGTGAATGTATACATGTTATATATATATATATGTATATAATGGAACACAGTTTGCAAAAATCAAATAATAGTATAGTTACTATAAAATGGATAAAATCATTACAAAAGCTTAATACCTGTCTCTTATACACATCTCTCTGTCTGACTGACTTCATTCAATATGACAATCTTTAGGTCCAACCATGTTGCTGCAAATGACATTATTTTGCTATTTAATATGGCTGAGTAATATTCTGTTGTATATATGTACCACAGTCTTCTTTATTCATTCCACTGTCAATTGTCATTTAGGTTGCTTCCACAGGCTGGCTATTATAAATAACAGAGAACATCAGGGTGCAGACATACGTNTCTCTTCTTAAATAAATAGTAATATTTTGTCTTTTTAATATGGAAACTGTTAAAATTTTACAAATCTTATGGAAAAATTTTGCATTACAGTGTAAATCTCCTAAAAGCGAGAAACTATATTTAGAAATTCCATTACATAAGAAATGTGAACACCCATGAGGAATTAATAGAAAATAAGCCATAGAGCAGTTAAAAATAGGGTTCCCATCTTCCCCATATATAATAAATGAGATATCTAAAGCATTATTGGAGAAGGCAATGGCACCACACTCCAATACTCTTGGCTAGAAAATCTCAGGACAGAGGAGCCTGGTAGGCTGCATGCTAAGAGTCTGACACGACTGAGCGACTTCCCTTTCACTTTTCACTTTCATGCATTGGAGAAGGAAATGACAACCCACTCCAGTGTTCTTGACTGGAGAATCCCAGGGACGGGGGAGCCTGGTGGGCTGCCATCTATGGGGTCGCACAGAGTTGGACACGACTGAAGTGACTTAGCAAAGCATTATATGTGACCGTGTGGATGAGACATTGTGTTAGATTTATGTTAGAGATAATTTCATGCAACTTATGGTACTATTCTGTGGAGGTTTTCTGATCTACTCTGAAACATGGGCTACTGTTTTATTCATGAACAGATGCATACATTTTTTGTCCTCCTTCTGTGGGATTTAAGATATTTGGAATTTTTATAGTTAATTAAAGGATATCTAGTTTCCAGTTTGATTTTTGATATTCACTTGTGAAAAAAAATCATGAGACTCTGAATGAATCCCAGTTGTAGGGGTATACACTCTATTTCTTATACCAAACATCTTTTTAGGTGATTGACAAAGAATTTTCTCCAGAGAGGAATTTTTTTCTTATTTTTCTTTCTTTAGTTGAGATGGACACAATTTTACTCCATTCTTTTGGGATTAAAGTTGAAATTACAAGCCCTTATATTTAAAAGAAAATATTGTTAATTCTAATGCATAAATATTTGAGGCATGATAAGTGCTCAGCTATTAATACATGAATATACTTTTACCAGACCTGAGACTTTCCTCCATGGATAAATACTGTTCAATGTGTGATGTTACTGTGTCTGTACATGTATGTAACAGATAATGAGAAGTTTTTCTTCAAAGGAAATAAAGTTATTGTGCCATTTGTTATTTCCAACAAAAAGAAAATTGATAATTTAAGTATAAGGTAGACAACATTTTCACATACAGTTCAGAAGAGAATAGAAAGGGAAATAAAGGGGAACAATCCATTCAGTCCTAAAGAAAATCATCCTTGAATGTTCATTGGAATGTTCATCAGTCATTGGAATGCCTGATACTGAAGCTGAAGCTCCAGTACTTTGGCCACCTGATGCAAAGAGCTGACTCATTGGAAAAGATCCTGATGCTCTGAAAGTTTGAGGACTGGAGGTTGAAGGGGCAACAGAGGATGAGATGATTGGATGGCATCACCGACTAGATGGACATGAGTTTAAACAAAGTCCAAGAGATACTGAAGGACAAGGAAGTCTGGCATGCTGCAGTTCATGGGGTCACAAAGAGTAGGATGCAACTTATCTATTGAGCAACAACAACACAATAAGTAAGAGCTTGAATGACACACTATATATTTCAGATGTTAATTGTGATAATTTATAAACATAGAGTCTTTTTTCTTTAAGTAGGCTGTTTTCTCCCTACATAGTACGATTTAGAATGCTGATGCCTAAAGTCTGAGTGAAAAGAGTAAATAATCCATTTGCTATTACTTCATTTCTATGTCTTTGAAGAATGAATTTCCATTGTAAAATCTTCAATTTTATTTAAACATATCATATGTTTATTTGCTTGTTAGGTAATGTAGTAATTTCTAGTATTATAGATATTGACATTCTTATTTTTATTACAAAAAATTCCTTTAGACCAAATATCATTAGTAAGTTTATTTTTGAAAAAGTATTATCTGTAAACTTCTATTAACATGCTAATTAAATCTCATCAACAACATCCTCTAGATTTCTGGTTTCAATCACCATGTTCATTTACAATTTTTGTAAAACCATGGTATGAGTAAGAAAGATACATTAAATACGTGTTCTTGCTTTCTTATTATTTAAGCAGACTATTTAATTTAATATACATTTGCATATAGAAATAACTTTAAAACATCAATTCATGATAGATTTATAGCTCTGTAATTTTCTCAGTTTTATATTGTCATATATGGAAACTTGATTATTCTTCTAACTGGACAAAAGCACGTGTATACTTAAGGAAAATGAAAAAGACTCTTGGCTTCAATTTTTGAATCATTCAGTCATTTAGCTGATAAAGAAATTATGCAGTCAGCAAATACACGGAGAATATGAACTGTGCTTTATTTTTCCAATGGAGAATTAAAGTAAATTTCTTGTTAGCTTATAGTTCTGACAAACTACCACTCCAGCTGAATATTTTAGGAAGCTACAGTTTGGCTTGTTAGGAGCCTCAAAGGAAAAATAAGATCAATACTTGTCACAGCAGGAGATACTTTACTGTCAGTGGAATGTTGTAATATAGCACTAAGGATGAAAAAATACACCAACACGTCTCAGCTTGGCCTTATGCAATGAGCAGGCTTCTATGAAGAAAGCTAAATCACTTTTCCTGAGAATTTAATGCCCAGATCAAAAGGCTTAAGTGTTGCTTTGTAGTTCTATTTTCATGTTTAGTCTATTTAAAAAAAAAAAACTGGATATATAAAATATGTCAAACATTTTGATGTGCATGTGACATAATGCCTACATTATACTGTTCAGACAGTTTTTAGTGGTAGGAAAGAAATTCAGCAACCCTAAAATATCTTAAGTATCAGGGCACTCATTCTCTGAAAGCATATCATATTTGATGGTCTTTTGTTTTTCTCTTTCCAGTTTTCTTTCTATCCTTCCTTCCTTGCTTTAAAGATAATGTTCTTAATTTCCCCACTTTTCTTAAATGCTTGAATAAAGGTTTGAATTCTAGCAAATATATGTATAAATATTTAAAGACAAATTATCTTAAAAAGATGTTCTTTCTCATCTACATACATTTTAATTTTATGTAAAGATAGCAACAATAATTAAAGCTTATGTCACATTCTTAGGTAAGTGATCACTCAGAAGTAGACACTGAAGGTGAAGGGACTCTAAGGATGAATGATAGCAGAGGTGATGAATGTCAGTATAAGGCCCTAGGAACACCTACAGAAGCTAGCGTCTTCAGTCATGCTACTAACTCTCACTTCTTAAGTTTTCTTAAGGAAAAGAAGCCTAGTGGAATCTTGAAAGAGCTGGTCCCAAATATAGGAAACGAGTCTTGTTGTTGTTGTTCACTTGCTAAGTTGTGTCTCACTCCTTGCGAGCTCATGAACTGCAGCATGCCTGGCTTCCCTGTCCTCCACTATCTCCTGGAGTGTTCTCTAATTCATGTCCATTGAGTTGATGATGTCATGTAACCATCTTATCCTTTGCCACCTTCTTCTCCTTTTGCCTTCAATCTTTCCCAGCATCAGGCTCTTTTCTAGTGAGTCAGCTCTTCGCGTCACATGGCCAAAATATTGGAGCTTCAGCTTCAGCATCAGTCTTTGCTGATGGACTAGTCCGATGAGCAATGAAGGCTGATTTTCTTCAGGACTGACTTGTTTTATTTCCTTGCAGAGTTGTTCCATTCAGTTAACTCTACAAGAAAGAAACACTTTCCCAGTGTTTTAAGTGTGGTCAAGCAGACTGCCATTCACTCCTTTGGCACTTGTGTCAGCTACAAATAACTGACTTTGTCGAGAGCACATCCCTCACTGTCTTGGGCCACCATAGGAAAACTCTGAGGGACCATGTGTGCTGCAGAGATCTGGGTGGGCTAGACAAGACTTTTTGGGCTCACTGTACAGTGTGACTTCTCTTGTTGCCTAATCTCTCTCTGTTCCCCCTCTGCCACATATGTTGATCCCTAACAGTGCCCAGCACATGAGAATTCTTAACATATGCTCCGATCCAGCTGTTTCCCCTATCAGAGGGACAAATTGTTTTTCATTTGGTTTTAAACCCAGCAGGTTTTATTCTCCAGCCAACCCACAAAATTACTCAGACAAATCATCACATCCTTCTGCAGGGATCAGGGCCCGATTTACACTCTTGTTATCATAAAGCTTGCCTTTCACAACTCCTGCTTGTTCTCTCTATTCCCAAATGCAACCTCTGAGTAGCCCTGTAAGAAGCAGTGTCCTTCTCCCCCAGGCTGTGAATATATGTGGCTAGTTAACTGCTGGTGATCTCATCTGCCTGGTATTGATGAGGGGGAAAAAAAACACATATATACATACATACATACATATATATATATATATATATATATATATACTGATTATCTCCTAATCACTGCATTTGTGTACTTATAATTTTATAATAATAGCTATTTTTATAATTAATTGTCAGAAACAGACTTTAAGATGGTAGAAAACTTACTAAGCTGAACAATAATATATATTGAAATTGAAGAGGAGCTCTTGATGAGGGTGAAAGAGGAGAGTGAAAAAGCTGCCTTAAAATTAAACATTCAAAAAACTAAGATCATAGCATCTGGTCCAATCACTTCATGGCAAATAGACACGGAAACAATGGAAACAGTAACAGACTTATTTTCTCGGGTTTTAAAGTCACTGCAGATGGTGACTACAGCCATAAAATTAAAAGATGCTTGCTCCTTAGAAGAAAAGCTATGACAAACCTAGACAGCATATTAAAAAGCAGAGGCATTACTTTGCTGACAAAGGTCCATATGGTCAAAGCTATAGTTTTCCCAATAGTCATATACTGATGTGAGAGCTGGATCATAAGGAAAGCCGAGAATCAAAGAACTGATGCCTTTTAACTACAGTGTTGTAGAAGACTCTTGAGTCCCTTAGACTGCAAGGAGATCAAGCCAGTCAATCCTTAAGAAATCAACCCTAAATATTCATTAGAAGAACTGATGCTAAAGCTGAAACTCCAATACTTTGCCACCTCATGCAAATAACTTACTTATTAGAAAAGACCCTGATGCTGGGAAAGATTGAAGGCAGGAGGACAAGGGGAAGACAAAGCATAAGTTAGCTGGATGGCATCACCGACTCAATGGACATGAGTTTGAGCAAGCTCCTGGTATTGGTGAAGGACAGGGAAGTGTGGCATGCTGCAGTCCATGGGGTCGCAAACAGTTGGACACGACTAAGCAATTGAACAACAATATACTCTTGGGGCCTGAAGGGACTTCAATACCAGAGTCTGGCTCTAAAAACCTAGCTCATAAACGTGGCACTATTACTTATACAATTAAATTAAATTGTTAACTGCATTAGGGTGATTTAATTTATATCAGAAAATATAGTTAGCCATAAAGGAAAAGGCAAGCTTCAGATTTGGTTTTAACATTAAAAACACATAAGATTTTATATTGTAAAAATTTGTGGACACATATAACAGTGGTTACTCTGCTCTTCCTATTCTTGACTGCCAGGTTTCATGTATGGTTCATTTCCTGGGAGCTGAACATTTGTGTTTCATAATTATGCATTAATAGATCTGTCCACTTATGAATGCTTTAAAAGGCAATATTGAAAAATGAAATATTGCACACAATTTTCTCACACTAAGAATAAAAGGATGCTAAGAAGTTTTGATGTGAAGAAACAAGAAAGTAAATAGCAAATGTTTTCTAAGAAAATTAAAAATAAAACCTTTGTGTTTTATTAGCTAAAATGTGGAAAAAGAAGAAATGCAGAAAGAGGAAAAGAAAGAAAGGGAGGAAGAAAGGAAGGACAGAAGGAAAGGAAGAAAAGAGGGGGGAATCGGGAGAAAGAGGACAGATAGAAAGCAAAAAAGAAAGAATGAACAGAGAGCAAAGAAAGACATACAAATGAATGGACTCCTGTTGAACTCTAGTAATTCTAAATACATATAATACACATATTTGAAACAATTTTTAAGGCTTTAAACAAAAAGTGTGTGAGAAGCAAGCTAGAAGCTGTGAGCCCAGGATAGGGGTGAAATGTCATATGTCTCCAGTTAGCCAATATGCCAAATGAGGGCTTGGAATTCAGCATGAGGTTCACAGACTTTTCTACACCAACCCACTGGAAGCCGAAGAGATGAAATTTGAAACTTAGACAAAGGTTTTCACATTTGCAGAATGACAGCAAATGTAAGGCAGTAAGGATTGGACTGTGGGTGTTTTCACCCTTTAAACTAGTCCAAGGATTTCAAATGAGAGAGGACTGAGAGATGATGGAGAGTAAGAATCCAAAAATACTCATTTTATAAAAAAAATTACATGGTCTAGCTCTGAGAGAAAAATGTGACAGCCACAAGTCAGGGTAGGAAATTCATCTCCTTAGGTTTTTGAAATATTATATTTCTGTTCCCTGGAAGTTCCTGCCACCTAAGTCAAGACTTAAGTTTTATTTTTTAAAAAATGACATTGTAAAGAAAAATATATGAATAAATTATCAGGAATACAAACAAAGATATGGGAGAAAATATGTGGATACCCTAAAGTGCATTTACTACTTTAATTTCTCATGATTCACTCCTTCAGAACTTGCAGTTAATACAATAATTTTTTTCAGTGGAACTATTGTAATTTTGAAATATCAAACATGGACTTGTCTCTCAAATCATCTATTTTGTCATGTATTTATAGAGATATAATTTTGAATACTCAGCTCAAAAATGTTAAAATTCTCACTGTTGATGAGCAGTTGAAATATGTGATTTTCAATTACTTTTTAAACACCCCAGTGTAGCCCTTTTTATAAAGCATTCCTGGAAGAATGCAGTAGATTATGCATATAGCTGAGACAGGTCTTACTGTTTTTGTAGAGCTAAAAGATTAGAGAGCCCTTTCTTCAAATCTCGTGATTTGTAGATGAGGCAATTGAAGCCCATGGTCAGTACAAATTACTTAGTTTCACATTCTAGAGTATTTCAGTTTAACTGTACTATCATTTTGTTGTTGTTATTGTTCAGTTGCTCAGTCATGCCTGATTCTTTGCAACCCAATAGACTGCAGCATACCAGGCTTCTCTGTCCTTCACTATCTTCCCTAGTTTGCTCAAAATCATGTCCTTTCAGTCAATGATATGATCCAACCATCTCAATCCACTGTCTTCCCCTTCTCCTCCTGCCTTCAGTCTTTCCCAGCATCAGGGTCTTTTCCAATGAGTCAGCTCTTCACATCAGGTAGCCAAAGTATTGGAGTTTCAGTTTCAACATCAGTCCTTCCAGTGAATAGTCAGTGTTACTTGCCTTTAGACCACATTTAAATATATATTTTAAAACTATAGAGACATATTTTTTAAGAAAAAAAATATAGGACAAATTTAGAAATAATATATTTATTAGGATTGCCTGATTTTTTTTTTGTAATGGAAAAAATGGAAACAGACCCTTTATATGTAAAAATAAAACCATATAAGTTCTATGGTCATATCACAAAGCTGTTTGATGGGGGCATGATATATTCAAATAGACCTAATACACTATTTTAGCTCTTTTATATTTTATAGTACAATTAATTAGTTCAAGTAATCAAGGTCACAATCTCTGTTAGCCCTTGTTGGCACAGAGATTAACCAGAGACACTTACTTTTCCTTCCAACTTTATTGAGACATAATTAACATACAAAATTGTCTAAGATAAAATGATTTGACTTATCACAAGTTTTGTTAACATCCATCATCCCATATAGATACAAACTCTAAAATATAGGAAAAAAAATATTTTTCTCCTTCTGATGAGAACTTTTAGGATTTGCTCTTAACTTTTACATATAACACACAATAGTGTTAATTATATTTGTCATGTTGTTCGTTATATCTCTAGTACTTAATTATCTCATAATAAGAAGTGTGTACCTTTTGTCTGCCTTCACTCAATTTCCTTTCACTCCCACCCTCTACTTCTTCTGGTACCAAAAATATTATCCTTTTTACTATAAGGTTGTTTATTTTTGACCTATAATACTATGTTAGTTCCTGGTACATAACATAATGATTCAATATTTCTATGCATTTCAAAATGATTACCATGATAAATTTAGCTACCGTCTGTCACCATTCAAAGATATTATATAATTACTTACTATATTCCCCATACTATACATTTCATATCAGTAACTCATTTATTATGCAGTTGGAAGTTTGTACATCTTAACTCCTTCACCTCTTTCTCTCCACTCTCCCTCCACCCCCTTTTGTTCTCTTTAAAGCTTACTAAGATGTACTGAAATATTTCCTTTCTGTCACAGGCATGCTTGCTACTATGCAAATGTTTCTCTACTTCAAGCATTTCAACCCTACTCTTTACATCATTTTACAGCTATTCCCTGAGCCTGGACACACTCTGCTCAATTCTCCATATATTGACTCCATGAAACCCTTCTGGGCTCAGCTTGAAGGTCATGTCCTTGGAAAAGCCTATCCAACTCTCAATCACAGTCTCCCCACTAACGGTCACTCATAACATTTGACCATGTAACTGAGCATCACTATAATGATAGGTCAAAAATAAACAACCTTATAGTAAAAAAGATAATATTTTTGGTACCAGAAGAAGTAGAGGGTGGGAGTGAAAGGAAATTGAGTGAAGGCAGACAAAAGGTATACACTTCCTGTTATGAGATAATTAAGTACTAGAGATATAATGAACAACATGACAAATATAATGCATAATCACTGAGATTATCATTTTCATTTATTTGGTAATTGGATCTTCTCAAAAGGAACTTGTGAGGATTCTACCGAGGAAGAGAAGATGCTTTGCTGTTCATGCACTTCCCCTATTGAACAGATATTCTGGTATAAAATATGCCTTCAATAAATATTAGTGAATGAAATAGAAGAAGACATCTAGGAAATCTGGAAGAAAAAGAACTGAATGGATAAGTATAAGAGCTCATAGCAATTAAACATTTTATATATTTAGAAAGTTTATGATGTATCAGATACAGTGCTAGGTATCCAAGGGTACAGATGTATCAAAGAAATAGGTGATTACAGAGCCATCTCTCAAAATAGAATTTACTGATAAAAACAAGTATGCACATAATTGTTATATGAATACACAGGTATGTAAAGCTGACAAATTGAAATTGTAATGGAGTAATCAGTTCAGGCTTCCCAGAAGGCACAGTGGTAACGAATTCACCTGCCAATGCAGGAGACACATGAGAGGCGGGTTCAATACCTGGGTCAGGAAGATTCCTTGGAGGAGAAAATGACAACCCATCACAATATTCTTGCCTGGAAAATTCCATGGACAGAAGAGCCTAGCAGATTACAGTCTACCAGGTCACAAAAGAGAATGACTGAGCACATGTAGAATCACAGTTAAGGCAGAAAAGAAAAAATAAAAATAAAAAAGGAGTCAGGTGGGCCATTGAAGATCTTGTCACGAATACATTTCTGCAACACTGAAACCTTGAATTTTCATTGATTGTACCATACCTAAGGACATCACCAGAGGTATTCAGTACAACACCTGCAGCTGGAAACTTACAGTCTCAAAGTCTCCTCTTGTATCTATGCAATCATTTCAAACCCTTCCCAATCCTTATTTAATAACCATCCTTCTTGCTGTTCAGCCTCTCAGTTGTGTCCAACTCTTTGCAACCCCATGGACTGCAGCACACCAGGCCTCCCTGTCCTTCTCTACCTCTGGGAGTTTGCTTAAACTCACGTCTATTGAATCAAGAATTCAACAATTTTCTGTTGATGCTTCTCCTCCTGCCTTCAATCTTTCCCAGAATCACGGTATTTTCCAATGAGTTGGCTCTTTGCATCAGGTGGCCAAAGTATTGGAGCTTCAGCTTCAGCATCAGTCCTTCCAATAAATATTGAGAGTTGATCTCCTTTAGGATTGATTGGTTTGTTCAGTTCAGTCTCTCATTCATGTTCAACTCTTTGCGACCCCATGGACCTCCCTGTCCATCACCAATTCCCAGAATTTACTCAAACTCACGTTCATTGAGTCAGTGGTGCCATCCAACCATCTCATCCTCTGTCATCCCCTTCTCCTCTAACCTTCAATCTTTCCCCAAATCAGGGTTTTTTCAAATGAGTCAGTTTTTCACATCAAGTGGCAAAGTATTGGAGTTTCAGCTTCAACGTCAGTCCTTCCAATGAACACTCAGGACTGATCTCCTTTAGGATGGACTGCTTGGATCTCCTTGCAGTCGAAGGGACTCTCAAGAGTCTTCTCCACTACCACAGTTCAAAAGCATCAATTATTCAGCACTCAGTTTTCTTCATAGTCCAACTCTCACACCCATACAAGACTACTGCTAAAACCATAGCCTTGACTAGATGGACATTTGTTGGTAAAGTCATGTCTTAATTATTCAGTGCCCAGCATTCTTTCTGCTCCAACTCTTCATACATGACTACCTACCATAGCTTTGACCTTTACTGGCAAAGTGAAGTCTCTGCTTTTTAATACACTGACTAGTTTTGTCATAGCTTTTCTTCCAAGGAGCAAGTGTCTCTTAATTTCACCCTTACTTCTTTTAATAACTAACTTTAGTCTTTTAATAACCACCCTTACTTTTTGCAAACTCCAAATACAATTCTTGATAAACATGATGTAACCAACTGTAACCTTACATTTTTTAACTTTATTATCTCCCCGCTACATTCTGTAATGCTTCTTGAGTCTTTGTCTCCCAGGAGCCTAGAAAAACTGAATAAGCATCTTTCAATCATCTTGCTAAAATTTCAGTTAATGGTTATATAGGAATAATGATTCGTCAGAATGGAAAGATCAAGTATTTGACAGTTGAATTAGACCATAGGAAAATGAATAATATTTTGGCAGGAGAATAGAGTGATAAAGAATAATGTAAGGAATGAGAGAAGATGCTATATTGGTTTTCTATTGCTACTTTGACAAGTTGCCATATACTTGGCACTTTGTTTTTAAAACAAAAGTCATTTGTCCTTTCACAGAGGCTTCTGTAGATCAAGTGTCTGAGTGACCTCAACTGGTTCTTTGCTTCAGTTCAGTTCAGTAGCTCAGTCATGTCCGACTCTTTGTGACCCCATGAATCACAGCACGCCAGGCCTCCCTGTGCATCACCATCTCCCGGAGTTCATGCAAACCCATGTCCATCGAGTCGGTGATGCCATCCAGCCATCTCATCCTCTCTCGTCCCCTTTTACTCTTGCACCCAATCCCTCCCAGCATCAGAGTCTTTTCCAATGAGTCAACTCTTTGCATGAAGTGGACAAAGTACTGGAGTTTCAGCTTTACCATCATTCCTTCCAAGTAACATCCAGAGCTGATCTCCTTCAGAATGGACTGGTTGGATCTCCCTGCAGTCCAAGGGACTCTCAAGAGTCTTCTCCAACACCACAGTTCAAAAGCATCAATTCTTTGGCGCTCAGCCTTCTTCACAGTCCAACTCTCACATCCATACATGACCACTGGAAAAACCATAGCCTTGACTAGATGGACCTTTGTTGGCAAAGTAAAATCTCTGCTTTTGAATATGCTATTTAGGTTGGTCATAACTTTTCTTCCAAGGACAGCATGTTTTAATTTGATGGCTGCAGTCACCATCTGCAGTGATTTTGGAGCCCAGAAAAATAAAGTCTGACACTGTTTCCACTCTTTCCCATCTATTTGCCATGAAGTGATGGGAGGTTCTTTGCTTAGGGTCTCACAAAGCTGAAATCAAAGTGTCAGAAAGTTTTTGTTCCCTGTGGAAACCCTGGGGAAAAGTCTGCTCCCAAATTCATGCAGATTATTGACCAAGTTTAAATCCTCATGGGTGTAGAACTATTTCTTCCTGTTTTTCAGTCAGGGGGCCAGTCTTTGCTACTAGACACTGACCTCATTCCTTCTCAAGCTTTCCCTGGGGCTGCCCTAAAGCAATGTCAGGTTAAGTGCCTCTTAAACTTGAAATCTCTTTTACTTTCTTTTTTGTCACCTGCCAGAAAAAGCTGTTTTCAATACCTCAAGTGATTACACTGTGTTATGTAGTGGCTTGATAAGATTTCAAACACACTTGTCAGTGACAAAAAATTAAGTTGTTTTCAGGAGTGAAGTTATTTTGATCTAAGAAGGAAGTTGTCATTTTGATATAAAAGTGTAATTGTGTCAGGATATCATCTGGTTGCTGATAAGCTGCTAAGGGGCCACTGTTGGGGGTTTAACAATAAGAAATGATGAAGAAGAAACTATGGCCGAGTGACACTTATACACAGAGTCTGCGAGGATTATCAGTGTTTGGTCTCAGCAAGGTTACCCTTTGCTGATCTAAACAGCTCTCCAAAGAACTTGGGACCTTAGTTTCAGCAGTTGACAAGATGACTCTTAGCAGCAGTGGTGAAAGACTTGCAGCCCCCTGGAAAGAGATAATCTTGCCCTCCAAACCAGTATCTTGGTTCCCTAGCAACCTGCTCTAGCAACAAGGAGATTTTCTTTTCTCTGGCAGCTGGAAGTCAGCTCATGATTGGTTAAACGGTCTCTTCTAAGAACCTACTTGTAGAAGGGTACACCTCAAATAAATTTGAACTTTATTATTTTCATCTCCCTTTACCTGGAACAATAGTACAATTAATCTATCATTGGAGTTTGTGATTTCTTTATTGGCTTATTAAGAAACATTACCCTATAATGTTATAGGCTTGTGAAATTATTACAATTCCCACAGTGAAGGATGTTAAATAAAATATTGAACAAAGACAGTCTCAGTCTCTAAGCATAATTTTCTGTCAAATAAAACACATTAGGTGTGCCTAGGTGTTTAGATAAACCAGAATAATTTTTCTACTTTTAAGTGAATGGTTTAGAAACTTCAATTACATCTGGAATATTCCTTTTGCCAGGGGCCATCTTCATGAACAAATTCATGAACACAGTACCAAGGACTGAAAATCACAAGAGGCAAAATTCTAGCTATGAGAACTGTGTTCCTAAAATCTCTAGAAAAATCTAAATTACTGGTCATTTGCCATGTAATTGCCCTGCCTTCCTAGTGATATGTTTGATATAGAAACAGTAGGAGACTAATGTACCACATAGTTTGGACGATTTTATTCATTAGAAATTTTAAATAACTTCTAAAGTAAGACGCACAATTAAAATATGAGATTTTAGAAGAACAACTTGACATTTGCAAGCCATGTATTCCAATGTAGCAAATTATAAGTCTCTTTTTCCATTTGGGCATGTATGGATATGAAAGTTGGACTGTGAAGAAAGCTGAGTGCTGAAGAATTGGTGCTTTTGAACTGTGTTGTTGGAGAAGACTCTTGAGAGTCCCTTGGACTGCAAGGAGATCCAACCAGTCCATTCTGAAGGAGATCAGCCTTGGGTGTTCATTGGAAGGACTGATGCTGAAGCTGAAACTCCAATACTTTGGCCACCTCATGCGAAGAGTTGACTCACTGGAAAAGACTCTGATGCTGGGAGGGATTAGGGGCAGGAGGAGAAGGAGACAACAGAGGATGAGATGGCTAGATGGCATCACTGACTCGATGGACTTGAGTTTGAGTGAACTCTGGGAGTTGGTGATGGACAGGGAGGCCTGGTGGGCTATGATTCATGGGATCGCAAAGAGTCGTACACGACTGGGCAACTGAACTGATTATTAGAGATCATCTATTTCTCAGGGTCCAGTCAAGAAGAAAAAGTTGTAACTGAAAGCCTTCCTTACCAAACATTTTAAAATGAGAGGTAAAGCCACTATATAAGATCAAGGGAATTCCTAATTTATTTTGATTCACCTTGCCTAAGAAATTGTGAATTGACAGGACAAGTCTGCATTTCAAACTTTTGAAAAAATTCAAGGAAGGAGCTGAGACTCGGATGACAATCATAAAGTATTCTTAATATTAATTTGAGAATAAAATAAAGGAAATTCTGTTGTAAACAATTTGGCAATATAGGCATTCTGGATTTATGAAAGTGTTAGGTGCTCGGTCATGAACAACTCCATACTGTGTAGTCTGTCAGACTCCACTCTACATGGATTCTCCAGGCAAAAATATTGGTATGGATAGCCATTCTCTTCTTCAGGGGAATCTTACCCACCAGGGATGGAACCCGAGTGTCCTGCATTGCAGACAGATTCCTAACCCTCTGAGCCATCAGGTATGAATATAATGCAATGACTTCTTAAAAAAATAAATAAACCAAGAAAGTGAACGGTGTGGCAGTTATTTTTGTCCAAGAAAGACTCTAAAAGAGAGGATTGAATTAGTGGCTATAAATCAAAGATTTGGATCATTGTAATTATATGTAGCATTAAGAAGTTGACAGACATGATGAGACCAGAAATGTACAGTGAGTAAAAAAGAAACTACCTTAAGACTATGGTAAAGAGCTTAAATTCAATCTGTAATAAACAGAATCCATCCAAGGAATTCAAGAAGTGATGATATAATCACATTTATACTGGAGGAGAAGGGAATGGTGTAAGAGAAGGAGAGAAAGAGACAATTCTTCCACCCTGTGGAACGTTTAGTTGAAGAAAGGAGTAACAGGGAGAGAGGTGCACAAATTACATTGTTAGTCTAGATAAGAAATATTGAAATCCACTGTAAAATTCAAGTAAAAGGAAAAATTTAACCAGAGGTTGAAACTGATTGGGACTGAGAATAAACCATTAATTAAGTAAGGAATACAGGAAAATCTTGGAGTGAGTTGGTGAGGAATGCCATTTAAAAGAAATGAACTGCGTGTGGAAATTGATGGAAGACAAAATAGTAAGTTTATTCTGGAAATGCCATGATTGAAGAGTTTAGTTCAGTCGCTCTGTCATGTCCAACTCTTTGCAACCCAATGAACTGCAGCATGCCAGGTCTCCCTGTCCATCACCAACTCCTGGAGTTCACTCAGACTCATGTCCATCGAGTCAGTGATGTCATTCAGCCATCTCATCCTCTGCTGTCCCCTTCTCCTCCTGCCCCCAATCCCTCCCAGAATCATGGTCTTTTCCAGTGATTCAACTTTTCAGATGAGGTGGCCAAAGTACTGGAGTTTCAGCTTAAGTGTCATTCCTTCCAAAGAACACCCAGGACTGACTGATCTCCTTTAGAATGGACTGGTTGAATCTCCTTGCAGTCCAAGGGACTCTCAAGAGTCTTCTCCAACACCACAATCTGAAAGCATCCATTCTTTGGCACTCAGCTTTCTTCACAGTCCAACTCTCACATCCATACATGACTACTGGAAAAACCATAGCCTTGACTAGACAGACCTTTGTTGGCAAAGTAATGTCTCTGCTTTTGATATGCTATCTAGGTTAGTCATAACTTTCCTTTCAAGGAGTAAGCATCCTTTAATTTCAGGGCTGCAATCACCATCTGCAGTGATTTTAGAGCCCTCCAAAATAAAGTCTTACACTCTTTCCACTGTTTCCCCATCTATTTCTCATGAAGTGATGGGACCAGATGCCATGATATTTGTTTTTTGAATGTTGAGCTTTAAGCCAACTTTGTCACTCTACTCTTTCACTTTCTTCAAGAGGCTTTTTAGTTCCTCTTCACTTTCTGCCATAAGGGTGGTGTCATCTGCATATTCGGAGAAGGCAATGGCACCCCACTCCAGTACTCTTGCCTGGAAAATCCCATGGACGGAGGAGCCTGGTCGGCTGCATTCCATGGGGTCACTAAGAGTCGGACACGACTGAGCTACTTCACTTTCACTTTTCACTTTCATGCATTGGAGAAGGAAATGGCAACCCACTCCAGTGTTCTTGCCTGGAGAATCCCAGGGACGGCGGAGCCTGGNTTGCCTGGAAAATCCCATGGACGGAGGAGCCTGGTAGGCTGCATTCCATGGGGTCACTAAGAGTCGGACACGACTGAGCTACTTCACTTTCACTTTTCACTTTCATGCATTGGAGAAGGAAATGGCAACCCACTCCAGTGTTCTTGCCTGGAGAATCCCAGGGACGGCGGAGCCTGGTGGGCTGTCATCTATGGGGTCGCACAGAGTCTGACACGACTGAAGCCACTTAGCAGCAGCAGTAGCAGCATCTGCGTATTTAAGGTTATTGATATTTCTCCCAGCAGTCTTGATTCCAGCTTGTGTTTCTTCCAGCCTAGCGTTTCTCATGAAGCGCTCTGCATATAAGTTAAATAAGCAGGGTGACAATATACAGCCTTGACGTACTCCTTTCCTATTTGGAACCAGTCTGTTGTTGTAGTTGAAATAAAAGAATAACCTTAGTTCTGTGGACTGCCGTAAATTTTCATCAAATATTAAGAGATGAGG
Source organism: Neotragus moschatus (assembly GCA_006410615.1). Lineage (NCBI taxonomy): Eukaryota > Metazoa > Chordata > Mammalia > Artiodactyla > Bovidae > Neotragus > Neotragus moschatus. Next base: position 438,636 of record SJYA01002597.1, on the reverse strand, counting down.
TCAGACTAGATATATTTTACAGTTTTAAAAGTGATATTAAAATAACAGATAAGATGACACTGCAATTTAGTTAGATTTTTTAACTGATTATAAGATCTCCAGTGTTAAGTTATGGAAATCTAACTTTCATCTTTAGCTGAATATCAATAGGAGTAAGGCCCAACAGAGTTATTTGGTTTCTGAGGACGTTTGCTGTCAAAAATGAAAACCAACTGGAAAAAATATAAGCTCAACAGGCAAAAAAGAACAAAACAAAAGATCTAGTTTCTTGTGATTGTATTTGGGGTAGTTGTGGTAGATATAATTGCCTGTTTAAGTTCTGAGGAGGGAAGACAAAAGTGCATTTTTTATCAGAGCAATAAAAATGGAAATTATATTTAGTGGAAAGGCACAGGGAGAAACTTGATCTCTAAAAGAATTTTATATTTTAAAAAGTAGATTTCCTTCCTTAATATCCAAAGTCAAATGGAAATTAGGATTATGTGTATTTTATTTTTAATTGACAGTCCAGGAAAGTGAAGCTAATTCAGGCCTGACTTTCAGCAACACACTTTTAAATTAAAGTCTTCTCCAGAATTAAAAAGGAAAGTGTGATAAAACCCTATTTTGTGTACAGTGGAAAAGGCAGCTTTTAAAAAGTGGCATATTGACAAATTATGAGTCAATATTAAATCACTGGGCAATTTTTTAATTAAAAAATATAGTATCTGCTTTATTTCTTCATTATACTTTTTCTAAAGACCAGTGCATGCTAACATGAGAAAGAGTGACTTAATACTACATCTTTCGGAAGAGTTATCTATGAGAGACAGAAAAAAGAAAAATTTAAATCCACAGTAACCAAATAAGCTATGTTTTCCTAAGAAATTAAGAGAATGTTATAGCAAAATTATAGGAAAAGTAATGATTCCTTCTATCCTAATGTATTTATCTTAAAAATACCCTCAGGCAACGTCAGCTCGGCTATCATTTACCGTATCTAAAGACCAAGTTAATAGATTATTGAGTTGTTTCACAGAGACTTCAGTTTCCAATGCAATCTTAGATCAAGCTGCCAAATTCTCCTGGTAGTCATCATACTAAAAATATATTCCACTATTGGGGGAATTTTACAGATTGTTATTATTTATTGGTGCAGTTTTGTTTTTGGCTAAATGAGCCATGATAAATTCTGGGAAAAAAATGAGAATACATTTGTAGGGTTTTGGGTATTTTAAGGCAGTGTAATCTATATTTCAATAATAATTATTGGTTTATTTTTTGCATACTAACTTCTGCTTTTTTGGTCTGTCTGAAAATATATATCAGGTATCTGCCCATCACACAAATCTAGCCATGTGAAAAGCTTGGTACCAAAAACTTTTTATCAATTTTTGAGAAACTGGACTAAGCTAAAAGATGCTGATCAGAGGTTCTTTATAACGAAACCTAAGAAAAGCTGAAAAGAATAGCCGAAGAATTGATGCTTTTGAACTGTAGTGTTGGAGAAGACTCTTGAGAGTCCCTTGGACTGCAAGGAGATCCAACCAGTCCATTCTAAAGGAGATCAGCCCTGGGATTTCTTTGGAAGGAATGATGCTAAAGCTGAAGCTCCAATACTTTGGCCACCTCATGCGAAGAGTTGACTCATTGGAAAAGACTGATGCTAGGAGGGATTGGGGGCAGGAGGAGAAGGGGACGACAGAGAATGAGATGGCTGGATGGCATCATTGACTCGGAGGGCATGAGTCTGAGTGAACTCCGGGAGTTGGTGATGGACAGGGAGGCCTGGTGTGCTGCAATTCATGAGGTCGCAAAGAGTCAGACACGACTGAGCAACTGAACTGAAGAAAAGCTGGACTGAACTTCGTGCAGGCCTAATTGAACCGAGCATTTGATGATGAACCTTGGTGATGCTACAGATTCATTATTACAGTTTTGGAAAATGTTCTGATATTAAACTGTAGTAGAACCATATTATTGGTACCAGAAAGATCATAATTTGGGGTAGCATATTCTGTCCCCTTCACTGGTAACAAATGCTGTTAAGCTGCCTCTGCTCTTTTAAATGCAAGTGAGATGTAAAAGTGAAGTATCTTAAAAGGAAGCTGTGAAATTTTGTAAGTTCTGTGGAGTTTTAAAATTACTTTTTATTGAGCTTTTTTCCCTGTCACTTTGTTCTTTATCATCTAGCCTAATCTTCATTTTGTATCTTTGGAAAGAAATATCCCACAACGTGCTGTTTCTGTACCCAATTAAAAGATGCTTACTCCTTGGAAGGAAAGCTATGTTAAATTTAGACAGCATATTAAAAAGCAGAGACATCACTTCACCAACAAAGGTCCATTTGGTCAAAGCTGTGGTTTTTCCATTAGTCATGTATGGATGTGAGAGTTGGACTGTAAAGAAGCTGAGAGCCAAAGAATGGATGCTTCTGAACTGTGGTATTGAAGAAGACTCTTGAGCATCCCTTGGACAAGGAGGCCAACGAGTCTATCCTAAATGAAATCTGTCCTGAATATTCTTTGGCAGGACTGATACTGAAGCTGAAACTCTGATAGTTTGGCCACCTGATGCAAATAACTAACTCACTAGAAAAGACCCTGATGCTGGGAAATATTGAAGGCAAGAAGAGATGGGGCTGACAGAGGATGAGATGGTTTGATGGCATCACTGACTCAGTGGACATGACTTTGAGTAAGGTCAGGAGTTGGTGATGGACAGGGAAGCCTGGCATGCTGCAGTCCATAGGTTCATGCCGGGAACCAGTGTGAGGAACTCCACCCATGGTGAAGGTCATGAGGAAGGAGGCTTCGGCATACGCAAAGGCAGAATCGAACCTCAGGAAACCCCTTGTTCCCGAGCTGCTGCTGCTAAGTCGCTTCAGTCATGTCCGACTCTGTGTGACCCAATAGACGACAGTCCACCAGGCTCCATTATCCCTGGGATTCTCCAGGCAAGAACACTGGAGTGGGTTGCCATTTCCTTCTCCAATGCATGAAAATGNGGCGTGGGTACTCAACAAGCCTGCTAATTTTGCCTGGGCTTCTAAGATCAGACTGGGGAGGCCTCAGTGCCTCCTCTCCTTCGGGAGAACAGAAAGACACCTGTGGCCTACGTAGGTGGTGATTGGTATTCCACGTAAATCAAGTTATTCAGCCTCTTTTTCTCCACTAATATTTCTTACTACACTCTCCGTTTCTAATCTCTCTATAAATCGGTAATTAAATAAGTCTTTTCCTAGGAAACTGACTCCGTCTCCCCTTCAAATTACCCTAGATACACCAGGGCTGGACCCTGGCAGGTTCACAAAGAGTTGGACATGACTGAGTGACTAAGCTGAACTCAACTGTACCAAGTTCCACCTTGTAGATGTAGATGTAGGTGTAGGGGTTTCCCTCACAGCACAAAGCAGTCAGCAGCTGGATATCCTACAATTTCATTCAGTTCTGACACCATCTACCTGGAGATAGCATCAAATTCCACAGGTTCCACAAGACTGCTCCCCCTACCTTGCAGATGTCAAATGTCAGTTGCAAACCCAAGTTGTCACCTGAGCTTCTGACGAACTGACTATAAATCAGAGATTCCCATAGCCCTTTCCTTGGGTTCATTTAATTTGTTAGAGAGGCTCACAAAACTCAGGGAAACTATTTACTCATTAGACTCTTGGTTTATTATAAAAGGATATCACTGATACATCCTATGAGATGCAAAGGGTAAGATATAGAGAAGGGACAGGGAGTTTCCATGTCCCTTCAGGCATGCTGCTATCCCCAAATCTTCATATGTTCACCAACCTGGAAGCTCTCTAAACCTCATCCTTCTAGGGTTTATGGAAACCTTGTTATATAGACATAATGGATTAAATATTTGACGGTTGGCAATTGACCCAGCCTCCAGCCCTCTTTTCTCCAGTGGTCAACAGGGCATGGGAAAAGTTCCAACCCTCCAATATCAGTGGTTGGATCTTCAAGCAACAGACACCATCCTTAGGCAAGGTCCAAAAGTCACTTCAGTAACATAACACTGTTAACATAAGAGAAGATTTTATTGCTCTGCCACTTAGGAAAATCCAAGGGTTTCAGGAGTTCTATGCCAGAAAAAAGGACACACATAAAGACTACATATATTTTTCTCATTATAAATTGAATGATCATACCACATTTTATAACACACTGGCAAACAAAGATCAGTATCTGCTTTCTCATAGGCATTTTGTGAGGTTGTCCTAAGGCATTCGTTTTAATGACATAAGAGGCCACACGAGGTGGCATGAATAGAAGGCTCTAGTATATTATGATAAACATAGAAGATATGTTGTTATAATAGCAAAGAAATAGCTGAGAATGTGTGGGTCTAAATTTGTAACAATAAAGCCAGTCAAGACTCATTATTTTCAAGTATGAATTAAGATCACATACTGGTCTGATTATATATTATTTATTATTATTTAACAAAAAATATTTAAATAATACAGCAAGTTTCACTCCCGCTTGATAGATTTAACATGTCTTTATTTGGAGCAATATTGCAAGCTGATAAAAACATTGTAAATTATTTTTCTAGGTTTTATGTTTTCCCATTAGCATTTTAATAAGCTTAATCTGTGTAAGATGAAGGTTTCTTAAATTGATATTCTTTGTATAACTTATTTCTATAGATTTTATTTAAAAGTTCAACCTTTAATCATAATGAAACATTTATTTAACTTCCACATATTAAAGCTTATATGTTATAAATTTAAAATGCTTAGAACCTACTTTCTCCTGTCACTTTTTTTTCCTTATTTATTGCAACTGGGTAAATATTATATGGGCTTCCCAGGTGGTTCAGTGGTAAAGAATCTGCCTGTCAATGCAGGAGACATGGATTCGATCCCAGCATCAGGAAGATCCCCTGAAAAACGAAAGACAACCCATTCCAGTATTTCTGCCTGGCAAGATCCATGGACAGATCAGCCTGTCAGGGCTACAGTCCATTGGTCACAAAAGCGTTGGACACAACTCAGCAACTTGTTGACAGCAACAATGAATAGTATATAAATACAAAATATGCAGCTGTTTATTTGAGTAGTCTCCTTCTCTTAAAACATAACTTTCAGTTTAATTACAGTGTGAAAACAAATCATATTAATTATCAAAACAAATAGAAAGTTTGCTCAATTATTTGGTAGGCTAGAATGCTAATTGCACAATGGAGTAAAATTAGTCACTCCCAAATGTGTGAGGCATGTAGGTTATTTCAAACTGAAAACAATCAAGGCCTGAAAGACTCAGTGAACAACTTCGACCTTCCCCTTAACTGCCTAAAAGAATTTAGACAGAGGCCCTCCTCCAGGAAGAAAGCTATCACGTTAAATAACTATTATATATTGATAATATGAACTTAGTATGTAGACAGGGAGAAGCCTAGCAAAGTGTGTTTGCTAGAATTACCCTCTCTGTCCTTTGTTTTTGTATGACCTAACAAACGTTTGTCACCCAAAGTTTTGTCCTTTTTAAAAATTTTCTTATGAATTGACTTTCCTCCCTCTGAAGTCCTAAGCCCCAACCAGTTTCCTCTCAGATGGCATATAAGCCGCAACTGACTAATTTCATGGTGGGGGTCTCAAATTCTCTGGAGCCCCATTATGTATGTAACTAAATTTTATCTTTTCCCTTTAATCTGTCTCATGTCAGTTTAACTCTAAGACCAGTCAGGTAGAAGAGTTTTTTTTTCTTCCCCTACAGTAGCCACAGGAATGGGTACTAAATGGTTAAAAAGCAATTTCTTCCTGTTCTAGACAAGAATCCTGGCTGCACAATAAGAGCTCCATTTTCAGATATAACCTCAATAAGGAAGTGCTTCTCTGTCAGAGGTAATGTGATTTAGTCTTTCTCTTGACTACAGTGTGACAGAGAAATATCACTACAAAACACGGAGACACACAAAGAACACTCAAGTTGGAGAGATACACTTTTCTAAGGTTAAATATAAAAACATCCAGTCAGCATTTAGCAAAGCATACAGAATGAAAGGCAGCTCACCACAAAAATGAATTTATACAGCAAGACATAAAGCAAACAAAGAACTGTTTCATTATCAAAGACAGAGAACAGTGTCGATGCATGACTTTCACAAACCTCAAATTCACATTGCAAACATGTAACATTATTTCCAGATAACTGGACTTAATTTGTATCACAAGCCCTCATTTCTACGTGATAATAGAAACTTTAATTTAATCACTTCCACGTAGACTCTGTCAAATTCAATTAGTCTAAAGTATTAAACACAGTACATTTGAGGATCCTGTATTTTCTCTCTATCTCTCACACTTTCTCAAATTGATCCCTATTCTAGGACGTTTAATTAATTCAGCCTGAGCTTTGGTACGCTGGTAGAAGAGATGTCTGTCAAGTGGGCATGTTGGGTGCTATTCTCATTTCACTGAAATTCACAGTTCTGTGTGTCTACACCAGCAGTTTCCTTCAACCCTACAATTCACTGAGTTCTGGCCCACACTGCTGTCTTGGGGTTCAGCATTTCATGTTCTCCCTTATTTTGCTATATGTTCCCTCTGCAAAATTTGACAGTATTTGTGTCTAGTAGTTGTAACCTGTGAAATCACTATTTCACAAACCCCATCAATGAATTCAGATATTTTATCCCTTATAGTACCAGAACCTTATTCTAACTCAGCCAATCTCCTATTTGGCAAGGTCAGAGATGTCTCCTGGGTTGGCTGTTTTATAAACCATCTCAGTATGAAGTGCTCTCAACAATAAATTCACATTTTTCTTTGAATTCTGTCAGCTTGTCCCTCCTCTGTGAAGGCGTCCTGTGGTAGATACAGGATTTCAGTGTGTGTTGGAATTATCTAAAGATCATTGTCACCAAAACTTACACTTCTACTTCATAATGTCTTCTCTTTTTTCCTTTCAATCTGCAGGATCTTATCTAACATGAGATTGAAGGAGTAGCACACAAAAACAAAGTGACTTTCTCAACAGTAAACTGTTGCCAAATCTTTTTCTATTTCTTCTAGAATGAGTCTTTTTACCTAAAAACTCAGAAATATATATATATAAAATTTGTATATAATATATGTTTGTATATTGTTGAGGAGCAGCGTCTTGCTCAGTCATGTCTGACTCTGCAACCCCAGGCTCCTCTGTCCATGGAATTTTCCAGTCAAGAATACTGGAATGGGTAACTGTTTCCTGTTCCGTGGGATTATCCCAACCCAGGAAGTGAACCCTGGTGTCCTGCATTGCAAGCAGATTCTTTACCATCTGAATCACAAAGGAAGCCCATATTATATATATTTGTATATTATATATTTATATTATAGACTTCCCTGGTGGCTAAGCTAGTAAAGAATCCTCTTGCAATGCAGAAAACCCAGGTTCAATCCCTGGGTTAGGAAGATCCCCTGGAGAAGGGAAAGGCTAACCACTCTAGTATTTTGGCCTGGAGAATTCCATGGACTGTATGGTCCATGGGGACACAAAGACTTGGAAACTACCAAGCAACTTTCACTTTCAGTTTATGTGCATTATATCATATATATGTATATTATGTTATGTATATTTGTATATTATATATAATTTTATGTTTATATATATATTTTTTTCTTTTATGTTTATTTTCTCCTTCCTTTTGTATTGCCAGAATTCCTTCTGAAAAAGTGAGGAAGAAGAGTCTGCTAGTAACAAAGAAATTACAAAGAACTTATTAAGGATAATAGCAAATGGCACAAAACAGTTTACACACAAAATGTTTTGCTTCTCCTGCATGATAGTAACCATATAATATCACATATATTTCTCTATTCTGTCCGCTGAGAGAGCCTAGAAACATTGCCATTCCAATAGCAACAAGCATAACCAGTGCCCAGAGACTGATACTTAATACTGTGTATTTGCCTATGTCCTCAGTCATTTCTGATTCTTTGCTACCCCAAGGACTGCGGCCTGCCAGGCTCCTCTGTCTATGAGATTCTCCAAGCAACAACGTTGCAGTGGGTTGCCATTTTCTTCTGGTTTCTGGAGAAATGACTGGTTTCTGATGAATGGAGCAGAAAATATACAAGATGAGGCTGCAATCTGTTGGAGTGTCACACATTAAGAAAATTCAAAACAAAACAGGAAAATTGTTTATGTACATGAAAGAGTCATGGAAGTCACCAACTGAAAGAGTTCTCAATGGCAAAAGAGGAAACAAATTGAACCAAGTGTATTGAAATATGACTTTACGTAATATCCATGAGCTTATACTGATATAAATTATTGAATGAAGCCATACATGGGAGAGAATCGAAAATTTTTTCATGCATAAGAATTCCAATTAAATTGTGTAGGCGCCCTCACCTCTAGGAGAATGGTGCCTAACTCCCCACTTCTTAACTGTGGACTGTGCATAGTGATTTCCTTCCGAAGAGTATGGTGAGACAGGAGAAATAGGAGTAAGCACCATGGAGAAAGCTGACAAACGCTGCTTCAGTCAAATAGCTAATGTTATCAGTGATGTAACGTTGACACTTGTATCTCTCACATGGGCTTCCCAGGTGACTCAGTGGTAAAAAATATACCTGCTAAGGAGGAGACTCAGGTTTAGTTTCTGGGTTAGGAAGATCCCCTAGAGAAGGAAATGGCAACCCTCTCCAGTATTCTTGCCTGGGAATTTCCATGGACAGAGGATCCTGGCAGGTGGCAGTCCAGGGGGACACAAAGAGCTGGACATAACATAGTGACTAAGCAGTTAAAAACAAGGGCGATATTTCTCAAATGATGGGATACAATGGCATTTTACCTCTGTGGTTTTCCTTCAAAACCTCTATGTCCCTATCTAATCATGAAAACACAAACATGCACACATAAATTCCAGCAGAGGAACATCTTATCTACCCAGTACTCCTCACAAGTGTTTAGGTAATCAAAAACAATGCAAGTCTGAAAAAGTCTCATGGCCAAGAGTGTAAGTAGGCATGGTAAATAAATGTAATGTGGCATTCTGGACGGAAACCTGGAATAGAAAGAGAACACTTGGTTGCAAACAAAGAAACTCTGGAAAAAAAAAAATATATATATATATACATATAGCTTTCAGTTCAGTTCAGTCGCTCAGTCTGACTCTGCGACCCCATGAATCACAGCATGCCAGGCCTCCCTGTCCATCACCAACTCCTGGAGTTCATTCAGTCTCAGCCCATCGAGTCAGTGATGCCCCAATCCCTCTCTGCATCAGAGTCTTTTCCAATGAGTCAACTCCTCGCATGAAGTGGCCAAAGTACTGGAGTTTCAGCTTTAGCATCATTCCTTCCAAAGAAATCCCAGGGCTGATATCCTTCAGAATGGACTGGTTGCATCTCCTTGTAGTCCAAGGGACTCTCAAGAGTCTTCTCCAACACCACAGTTCAGAAGCATCAATTCTTCGGTGCTCAGCATTCTTTACAGTCCAACTCTCACATCCATACTGACTACTGGAAAAACCATAGCCTTGACTAGATGGACCTTAGTCAGCAAAGTAATGTCTCTGCTTTTGAATATGCTATCTAGATTGGTCATAACTTTTCTTCCAAGGAGTAAGCGTCTTTTAATTTCATGGCTGCAATCACCATCTGCAGTGATTTTGGAGCCCAGAAAAATAAAGCCTGACACTGTTTCCACTGTTTCCCCATCTATTTCTCATGAAATGATGGGACCAGATGCCATGATCTCCGTTTTCTGAATGTTGAGCTTTAAGCCAACTTTCTCACTTTCCTCTTTCACTTTCTATAGCTTTAGTTAATAATAATACTTCAGTATTGTTTCATTAATTGTACCAAATGTACCACAATGTAGAACATCAGTAGAGGAAATCTGTATGGGGCATATAGTAGTTCTCAATACAATCTTCACATAATTTTGGTAAGTTGAATATTGTTCTATAGTTAACTTTTTACATATAAATTTATGTATTTTAATTGGAGGTTAATTACTTTACAGTATTGTATTGGTTTTGCCATACGTCAATGGAAGCAACCTAGATGTCCATCAGCAGATAAATGGATAAGAAAATTGTGGTACATATACACAATGGAATATTACTCAGCCATTAAAAAGAATACGTTTGAATCAGTTCCAATGAGGTGGATGAAACAGGAGCCTATTATACAGAGTGAAGTAAGCCAGAAAGAAAAACACCAATACAATATGCTGCTGCTGCTGCTGCTGCTGCTGCTGCTGCTGCTGCTGCTGCTGCTGCTGCGTCGCTTCAGTCGTGTCCAACTCTGTGCGACCCCATAGACAGCAGCCCATCAGGCTCCACCGTCCCTGGGATTCTCCAGGCAAGAACACTGGAGTGGATTCCCATGTCCCTCTCCAGTGCATGAAAATGAAAAGTGAAAGTGAAGTTGCTCAGTCGTGTCCTATTCTTAGCGACCCCATGGACTGCAGCCTGCCAGGCCTATCCATACATGCAATTTTACTAATGCATATATATGGAATTTAGAAAGATGGTAATGATAACCCTCTATGTGAGACAGCAAAAGAGACACAGATGTATATTTAATTTTTTTAGAAAAAAAGAAAGTAAAAGAAATAAGAGAGGAAGGCAGGAAGGCAGAGAGGAAGCAAAGAAAATTCTGATTGATTTTAAACCAAATGTATTTGTTTGCTAACACTGTAGATGACATATTGTAGTTGGCGATTTGTCGCAATCTGATCACATTATGGGTCCTCAGGAATTTCTTTTTGCTCAGCTTTGCTGATCATATTATCCATGGACGTCTTCTGTCTGTTTTTGTGTGGTTCTGTGCTGCTGCCTTCCCTGTCTTTCCAGAACAAATAGTATTCTTTCACTTATTCTTTGAAACATACAGTACATGCTCAGTCACCGAGTCATTTTCGACTCTTTGAGACCCCATGGACTATAGCGCACCCTGCTCCTCTGTCCATGGGATTATATAGGCAAGAACACTTGGAGTGGATTGCCATTTCCCCTTCCAGGGGATCTTGCAGACCCAGGGATGGAACCCGCATCTCCTGAGGTTCCTGCATTGACAGGCGGTTCTTTACCACTGAGCTACCTGGGAAGTCTGAAACATACAGTAGCTACATTTTATTAAAACAGTTTCTAAAACTATAGTGTGGCTTTAGTCTGTACCTGTTTTTTTATCAAATGTCATAGACAATTATTCTGGTGATGTTAAAGATCAGATTGTTTTATATTTTCATACAGTACCACATCTCCTTGCTCATCACGAAAAATGTTTGCAACTTGATGAAATAAAACAATACACTACATTTTAGTAACATTATTCTAAAATGTTCCAACTGTTCACATATGATATTTTTAATTACTGTATAAAACTTAAAACAAGTTCATCACAATTGAACACTGTCTTGTAACCTTCTGTGTTTTTAATTTAATTCTTCCATTAATACAATTGACAAATCCTTGATATGGAGATTTCCTGATACTCAGTAAAATGGAAAATCTAATCCAAATGTCATCATGACAGATGAAAATATGAGACTTGAAAGAGAAGCTGCAGAGGTTTTGGACATTAGTTTTTACTTTGTTATGCTTGGGTTTGCTTGAGCTACAGCCTTCCTATATTTTCTATAGACTAGTATGGTACTTAACGGCTACAAGTTGCTGATAGAAAGAGTCCTATTGTACTTTATAGGTCACTACATCTAAGTAAGCATAGGACACATTTTAGACTACATGCTTCAGAAAAGCCAGAACACGAAAACCACACTAATCTTTATGAATATTTTAGCATTCATGCAAGATAAAATGTATATTTGACATCTTATGTTCACTGAACTCCATGGCAATAAGTTCCTACTGCCATGACTAGAAAAATGAATAAAAAATAGTTGCATTTAAAAATCTAGAACACCTTACACATATATTAGAACTTTATACTATGTGTTCAAATTAATTGGGGGAATTTCAGAGCAGGCAGAGCTTCTTTCTGCTATGAACAACAGAAATAGATTCTCAAAAAATAATTTAGCCCTAAGTGTCCGCTCGTCTTGCAGTGTGCCCCATGAACTACTGTCTCTTTGTTTCAGCTGTGATGGGAACAGCATTACTCCAAATTACACAAGATAATTCTCCCATCACATAGGAGAGTCAGCCTTACAGATATATATCATTGTGTCCAAAGAGAGCTTGTGAAGTAGAAATACTAGAATACAGATGGATGAAAAGTGCACTAAAATTAGTGGCCCTTTACCACTCTGAATCAAATTTGTGATACTGATGAGACATAAGAATGTTCATAAGAAATGTGATGTAATTGTGATTTCAATAAAGCCAATGTCAGTGAAGTGTGTAAAGGAAATGAAATCATCATGTTTCTTCAGCGTTATTCACCAAAAAATTTCTGCAAGTGAAGTAAGGCTGTTCTCTAAATAAATAAGTCATCTGTTATAGAATTAACAAGTTTCAAGTTTTTCATCACATTTTTCTTGAAAATCTAAATAGATTACTTTTTCCCTTCACAGCCTTCAGGATGACAATCAGGGATATATAGATATTTATAGTTTTCCTCATATATACAGGACATGTATCAAATATTCACCGAATAGGTCTTTCTTTTTCTTCCTTCCATCTAGAATGACGCCCATGCAATCAGAATTGCATTTCTTACAGCACTATATCTTATTCTACCAGTCTTCTGAATTATATTTGAGAAATACTTACATTTATTTCCCTTCAGTTGTGAGCCTAAAAGCTAAAACTGTCTGGATGTTGCTGGGCAGGTGGTCATAGCCAAGTCCTTGAGTAATCAGGGGCTGGCATGCCTTTATTGCCTGAACTACATCCAGGTTCAAAATACTAACCAGAAAGCAGTACAAAAAGGCAAACTGAGCAGCCACATCCAGACTGAAGAATCCCCAGGAACACTTCAAATACTCTGGTGTACCCTCTGGTGTACACTGAAACCATGACATGCTACCAGGGGATGGGAGCTATACAAATTCTGAAGCCACAACACCATCACCTTTGCAAAACACCCAGGGGGAAACAAACAAACAAACAAACAAACATATTTTGAGCCTTTTCCATTTTCCCACTAAATTGAATTATCTTTTAATATTAAGTCTTAGCAACGCTTTTGATCATTACTGTTAACAGTTTTCTTCTCAAAATCATTTATTTAACAGAGAGTTTTTGGCAGAGAATTTTTAGTAAGCATGAACAGCATTTTTTAAACCTAGAAAACTGACAGATTGTACATAATTTCTTCGCCACCCACAGCCACTCGAAGCAAAGCCAGTTCCAGTGCACTGTTATTATATACACGATATTATCTGAACCGCACAAGTAGCAGTGTCAGTAGCATTCAAGGACTTCAAGATGCAGTCTGAAAAGTGAGCAGAGAGGCCCTGGTTGGGCATCAGAAGAGTAGCTGGGCTTTCAGTTAACCTTACTTAACAAAAGGTAAATGAGATTCTTTAAGAAGGCATGGAGGAAATAAATGTTTCAAGGGCCAATAACAGTGTAATATTATGAGTGACTTTCTACTGCTACAAAGAATAATTGCAGTATGTAAAGCAATGTTTCTTACTAAAATAAATATGTATATACGATTCATGTATATGCTCATATATATCAGTCAGTTCAGTTCAGTCGCTCAGTTGTGTCCAGCTCTTTGCAACTCCATGGATTGCAGCACACAAGGCCTTCCTGTCCATTGCCAACTCCCAGAGTTTACTCAAACTCATGTCCATTGAGGCGGTGATGCCATCCAACCATCTCATCCTCTGTTGTCCCCTTCTCCTCCTGCCTTCAGTCTTTCCCATTATCAGAGTATTTTCAAATAAGTCAGTTCTTCACATCAGGTGGCCAAATTATTAGAGTTTCAGCTTCAGCATCAGTCCTTCCAATGAATATTCAGGACTGATTTCCTTTCAGATGGACTGGTTGGATCTCCTTGCTGTCCAAGGGACTCTCAAGAGTCTTCTCCAACAGCACAGTTCAAAAACATCAATTCTTTGGTCTCAGCTTTCTTTATAGTACAACTCTCACAGCCATACATGACTACTGGATAAAACATAGTTTTGACTAGATGGACCTTTGTTGGTAAAGTAATATCTCTGCTTTTGAATATGCTATCTAGGTTGGTCATAACTTTCCTTCCAAGGAGCAATGTCTTTTAATTTCATGGCTGCCATCACCATCTGCAGTGATTTTGGACTTTGTGATCTTATGGACTGTAGCCCGTCAGGCTCCTCTGTTCAGAGGATTCTCCAGACAAGAATACTGGAATGGATTGCCATGCCCTCCTCTAGAGGATCTTTCTGACCCAAGGATCAAAGCCATGTCTCTTTTCATCTCCTGCATTGGTAGGCAGGTTCTTTACCACTAGTGCCACCTGGGAAGCCCCATACATAAATTCATATATATATAAATAGTGATTATTTGTGTCCTACATGTCAGCAGCAAAATCATTTGATGACTTTTTCATTCACATGCTTGTATCACCTAGATATAATTTAGTAATTTGAAGGAAACGGCAACCCACTCCAGTGATCTTGCCTGGGCTATCCCAAGGACAGAGCAACCTGGTGGGCTACAGTCCATGGAGTCTTAAGAGTCTGACATGACTTAATGACTAAACCACAGCAAAACAACTTTACTTCTCAAATATATGAAAAAACTTACATGAGTTTAAAAGATAAAATTTAGCCTTAACACCAATAATGGTTTCATACCTATAAATGGATATGTTTAATTGTCCTTACACTGTATACTTGATCTGTAAGCATTTTCTCCCTTTAAACATCATTAGAGTAGTTGGTAACAGTGGCACAAATATGATCAAACCTGTGAGTTTCTATACAATTCTGACTATCCTGATCTGTCCATGAGACTTTCCTTAGCATTATGCTCTGAATCAATGATTTCTAGGATTGACTACAGTCCAGGCAAATAGATAATTCATTTATTTTTGGAATAAGTGATGATGGTACAATTTTATGGGGTTTTGTTTTGCTTTTTTTAAAATGGAATTTGGCATGATATTAAAATGTTTAACCCAACAAATACTTGAATTCCACTTCTTATGCTGTCTCAAAAAAAGATACTTGCAAATAAATACCAAAATTGAAGATAAGTCTCTCCAGCACAATCTTAGTATTAGCAGAAACTCTAAACCACCATCCAGAGAACTGTGGTTAAATAAACATGGAAGCTCTATTAAGTACCTGTTAATAATAGGTAAGACAGCTCTATGAGTATTGGTCCAGAAAGTGCTCTAATACATTAATAGATATTGCAAAGTGAAATAATTGCATAATACTGAATTTCAAGCCATTCACCTCCAAACATTGCATAGTTTAATTTATGGAATAATTTCCCAATGCAAAACCACCTTTGAACAGTAACTAAGGTTGAGATGTGAGTGATTTGTGAATAAGGTGGTTAAAGATGATTTTCAGTTTTACTGCATATCCTGTATATAAATTTTTGACAAGAAAATTTTTAAAAATCAAAATTCATGTGGTATTATTCATTATGTTACCATGGTTAATGATGTTAAGTACATTTAAACTTGTCCTCTTCACCATATTGTCATTGGATATTATGGAAGCCAGCATTTTTTTAATTAAATAAAGGAAAAATAATCTCTATGCATATATATATTTTGTAAAGTATCATATTCCTTCTACCTGAAAAAAAATTAACATTTATGTATTGTGGATCTCTTGGGGTTGTTTTCATTTTTAATTTTCTGAGATGGTTTTAATGTGTTTTTTTTTTTTCACTTTTTAAAGTTATTTTCACTGGGTATAGATATTTTGCCTTGAAATAGTGTTTGTTAATTCTTTCATCAGTTTAATATATTATTCCATTGTCTAATATATTACATGATATATCTTATATTGTTTCTGATGAAACTCTTATGTGATTATTTTGTTTGTATGTATGTACGTATATAGTGTTTATTTTTCCCTCTGGCTGTCTTCAAATTAAAAAAAAGCATTTTGTTTTCAGCACTTTCAATATGATATATGTATGTGTATGTGTGTACATATGTGTATTTTTTTATGTGGTCCTCTGAACTTTTGAGAATAATGTATGTCATTAATTTTGGATAATCTTTATTCTTTTAAGTGTTGATTTTGTTCTCACTCTCCTTCTGGGATTCCAATTATATGCATATTGTGAGAAATAATATATAAATATATAGTAAATCAGTTTTCTATTCATGCCATAACCTCTACCCACTGCTAAGCTCATGGTTGCTTTGTTCTATTTTTTTAACATTAAAAAAATTCCTTCAGATGGATTACTTTTTATTACTTTATTTTAAAGTTTGCTCATTGTATCATAAATGGATGCAATGAGCAAACTTTAAAATAGAGTAATAGAAAGTACTCCATCTGAAGGAATTTTATTTTCTTGGGCTCCAAATCACTGCAGATGGTGACTGTAGTGGTGATATTAAAAACACTTGCTCCTTGGAAGAAAAGCTATGACAAACCTAGACAGCATATTAAAAAGAGACAAAACTGCTGACAAAGGTTCAGATAGTCAAAGCTATAGTTTTTTCCAGTAGTCATGTACAGATATGAGAGTTGGACTGTAAAGAAGGCTGAGTGGTAAAGAACTAATGCCTTTGAACTGTGGTGCTGCAGAAGACTCTTGAGAGTTCCTTGAACAGCAAGATCAAACCAGTCAACCGTAAAGGAAATCAACACTGAATATTCATTGGGGTACTTATAATGAAGCTGAAGTCCAATATTTTGGCCACCTAATATGAGGAGCTGACTCATTGGTAAAGACCCTGATCTGATGCTCAGAGAGACTGAGAGCAGGAGGAGACAGGGGCGTCAAGTGTGACAGAGAATGAGATGGTTGGATAGTGTCACCGACTCAATGGACATGAATTTGGGAAACTCCAGGAGATAGTGAAGGACAGGGAAATCTGGCATGCTGCAGTCCACAAAGAGGCTCAAAGAGCTGGAAACAACTTAGCGACTGAACACAGCTTGCTACTGCTGCTACTGCTACTGCTGCTAAGTCACTTCAGTCATGTCCAACTCTGTGTGACCCCATAGATAGCAGCCCACCAGGCTTCACCGTCCCTGAGATTCTTCATGCAATAACACTGGAATGGGTTGCCATTTCCTTCTCCAATGCATGAAAATAAAGTTACTAAATTGTGTCCGACTCTTTGCGACCCCATGGACTGAAGCCTACCAGACTCCTCTGTCCATGGGATTTTCCAGGCAAAAGCACAAGAATGGGTTGCCATTGCTTTCTCCAGAACACAGCTTAGTGAGGAACAAAAGTGTATCCTCCCCTAAACCATTAAAGGCATTCTTCATTTCTGACCTCTCTTTAACTTTATAGAATAATTTTTATAACATTTATTATTCTATTTATGTTGATTACTTTGCCTCTTAGCAATGCTTTTGTCTTTTACTCTGTTTTTTTATTTGCCTCTCAATCTGACATCTTTTTAAAGATGGTAGATAGATCTCTGGAGAAAGCGATGACACCCCACTCCAGCACTCTTGCCAGGAAAATCCCATGGATGGAGGAGCCTGGTGGGCTGAGTCCATGGGGTCTCAAAAGAGTCAGATACGACGGACCGACTTCCCTTTCACTTTCATGCATTGGAGAAGGAAATGGCAAGCCACTCCAGTGTTCTTGCCTGGAGAATCCCAGGGACGGGGGAGCCTGATGGGTTGCAATCCATGGGGTCGCAGAGTCGGACACGACTGAAGCGACTTAGCAGCAGCAGATAGATCTCTACCTGAAACTGGCAAGAAGTAAGTAGATCTCATTCCTGAAATTGTGCACATCTTTCCACTTGCTAAGTTCTAAATGTAGAGTTCACAGTCAATGTGTTCAGTGGTTGAATTTGTTTGGGGTCTGCTCTTGCTATGCTTACCCTTAGTGTACTGCGGATTTCAAATTCCCAATCTTGTTTTTAAGATGGAGTTTCCTTACCAGAGGGGATTTATGTGTGTCTGATCCACCTTCTGTTTGGGGTCTTTTTTTGCACTAAAACCTAAGAGGATTTCTCTCAGTGGCACTCTAATTGTCTCAGCAGTATTTTGCTAGTGGTTGACCTTGAAGATTATTAGCCTGGTGATGAGGGAGCAATGCTATTTTCCTATGTTTATGTGCCAAGTGGAAACTAAAAATGGCAGCAGTTTATTTTAAACTGGTTTCATTTGTTATACTGATTCTACTATAAATCAAGTTTTGTCTTCCTTTGGAAAATGCTGTGAGTCCCTAAATGTGGATTGAGGCAGAGGGAGTTTTGCAAAATAGGTAAACACTATGAAAGTACCTGGAGCAGTTATTCATGAATTTTCTCATGTCTTCTGGGCCTACTCACACCTACCCTGAATGTAATATGCCCATTACAAAATGGTTAAAGTTGCAGAAGCCTCACCATTTGACTCAGGGAGCTCAAATGTCACATAGTCACATGAGGAGCATTCACAAATATCTGTCTTTACCAAGTCTCAATAACAAGCCTGTATTTTTATTTTTTTCTCTTTCCCCACACAGAGTAAATTTCTCTGATACCAGTGTCATGGTTTTGAATCAGAACTCTAGGGGGCCCTTGCTCCAATTTGGCTTGTTAGAGACTCCACACACATCCTTATCTGTCACTGTTTCCTCTACCACATCTTATCCAGTGGGTCATATGACCCAGAGGCAAAGCGTATCCACTTCAGGCTTCCCCTGAAGCAGAGCACTCACACACTGTGAGGTACACAAAGCTGTCAGCCTATCAGGATATATGATATTCAGTAGTGAAGTCATTTTCCTAAGTGCTCTATGGTCTGCTTCTAAAATTCATGTAGCACAAAGGAACATGTTAACACTTTTTACAAGTGGAAGAAATCTGACATGCACCAATACACCCTTTACCTAACAATGAGATGCTCTCAGGATGCTTCGGATCAGTGGACCTTTAAAATCTTCACTTATATAACAGAACCTAAAAGGTTCATAGAGGTTATCTCTCACCCGCTGGTACGCATTTGCTTTACGAAGACAATTAGAACACTTGCCATAGACTGATTGTTAGGTCCAATCCGCATGTGTCAAGGTACTCTCCTACCCTGTGAACTCATGACAGAACCCAGGAAAGCTTACCAAGTGATCAAGCAAAACAGAAAATGTATTTAACTATGACTGACTTTCTCACAGAAAGAAGATATGCTTTTGATCTTCCCTATTGATAAACGTAGAGAAGAGAGTATCTGTGTTATCCTTAGTACATATCAAGTACCAAAGACCAAGCTAATCTAATCCTAGAAAGATTATATTGAGAACAGTGGCTGAAACTGGGACAAAGATATGATTAATATATATCAGTGCACTTTCTTTTGCCATCAGTCATGTCCCTTCTGGTTTCTGCAGAGGACTGACATAGTGAGTTGAAAGCATATGAAGTAAGACCATCTCCACTATGTTCTTCAGTGTTTAATAGTGGTGCTTATCTCTGCATTCCTCATATTTGCACTAGTGCTTCTGATTCTGATTTCCTTTCTTGACTAGAAGAGAGGGAGAAGCTTCAGGGGCTCCCACTTAACCTTCCCTATCACAATAGTCATACTCTAGGTTTCTGGAAACCACTATGAGGCTTCTATCTGATTCTAAGTAATACATCCAAAATTGCCATAGAGACATGATTTTATTTGAAAAAAACCCAGGACCCTCTATTCATAACTTTAAGGATCCACTGAATGTTGCAATATTACAGACATTTTGACATCCATTGGAAACCCTCACACATGATGATCAAGTTATTATTCATACTGAAGCCTGAATGAGTTAGAGAAAAAAAGAATTCCTTTGTTCCAAGACCTTCTAAAAACTTAAAGTCTGATAAAGGGATCAGAGCAGCACAGCCACATCTGTTATGTTTTCCTGAATATCTGATGATGCTCATGGAACATTTCACATTTTTCTTACAAAGAGTGATGGCAAGGTATCACAGCATGGCCTTTATTTTGCAGAGGGTATATGGATATATCTCAAAACCTATGCCTCACCAGAAACTTCTTAAGGAATATAGTGCTTGTTTTTGTAGAGACTTTATCTCTCATACCAAGGTACAGATACCTGTCACCAGATCATGCGGGTTGATTGCTGCTTCCTGATCCCCAGTACTCATCAGCTTATTGATAGCAACATGCCAGAGCAGTGAGATGTCCTGTAGGATGATAAGAGAGGCAAGCTCATTGCAGACTGGCATGTAGCATAGAACCAGAGAGGACAATGAGCCTTGCATAAGCCTTCTTTTCATTTCGGGTACACGATTTTATTAGACAAAGAAAAGAAATATTTAACAAATCAATGACTACAGAAAAGGGTAGGAGATCTCTGTTTGCTAGAGGAAAAAGATCATATATACAGTGGCACTGATTGAAATAATTGTAATTCTTTAAGATCATTTTATTTTTACAAGCAGGTTAGTTAAGCATGTACTCTATAGGATTCTCAATAATATTCTTTCAAATCATTGAGGATGGCACTGATCTCTGTCATTCTCCTTGATGACACAATTTCCTTTTTNCCTGTGAACTCATGACAGAACCCAGGAAAGCTTACCAAGTGATCAAGCAAAACAGAAAATGTATTTAACTATGACTGACTTTCTCACAGAAAGAAGATATGCTTTTGATCTTCCCTATTGATAAACGTAGAGAAGAGAGTATCTGTGTTATCCTTAGTACATATCAAGTACCAAAGACCAAGCTAATCTAATCCTAGAAAGATTATATTGAGAACAGTGGCTGAAACTGGGACAAAGATATGATTAATATATATCAGTGCACTTTCTTTTGCCATCAGTCATGTCCCTTCTGGTTTCTGCAGAGGACTGACATAGTGAGTTGAAAGCATATGAAGTAAGACCATCTCCACTATGTTCTTCAGTGTTTAATAGTGGTGCTTATCTCTGCATTCCTCATATTTGCACTAGTGCTTCTGATTCTGATTTCCTTTCTTGACTAGAAGAGAGGGAGAAGCTTCAGGGGCTCCCACTTAACCTTCCCTATCACAATAGTCATACTCTAGGTTTCTGGAAACCACTATGAGGCTTCTATCTGATTCTAAGTAATACATCCAAAATTGCCATAGAGACATGATTTTATTTGAAAAAAACCCAGGACCCTCTATTCATAACTTTAAGGATCCACTGAATGTTGCAATATTACAGACATTTTGACATCCATTGGAAACCCTCACACATGATGATCAAGTTATTATTCATACTGAAGCCTGAATGAGTTAGAGAAAAAAAGAATTCCTTTGTTCCAAGACCTTCTAAAAACTTAAAGTCTGATAAAGGGATCAGAGCAGCACAGCCACATCTGTTATGTTTTCCTGAATATCTGATGATGCTCATGGAACATTTCACATTTTTCTTACAAAGAGTGATGGCAAGGTATCACAGCATGGCCTTTATTTTGCAGAGGGTATATGGATATATCTCAAAACCTATGCCTCACCAGAAACTTCTTAAGGAATATAGTGCTTGTTTTTGTAGAGACTTTATCTCTCATACCAAGGTACAGATACCTGTCACCAGATCATGCGGGTTGATTGCTGCTTCCTGATCCCCAGTACTCATCAGCTTATTGATAGCAACATGCCAGAGCAGTGAGATGTCCTGTAGGATGATAAGAGAGGCAAGCTCATTGCAGACTGGCATGTAGCATAGAACCAGAGAGGACAATGAGCCTTGCATAAGCCTTCTTTTCATTTCGGGTACACGATTTTATTAGACAAAGAAAAGAAATATTTAACAAATCAATGACTACAGAAAAGGGTAGGAGATCTCTGTTTGCTAGAGGAAAAAGATCATATATACAGTGGCACTGATTGAAATAATTGTAATTCTTTAAGATCATTTTATTTTTACAAGCAGGTTAGTTAAGCATGTACTCTATAGGATTCTCAATAATATTCTTTCAAATCATTGAGGATGGCACTGATCTCTGTCATTCTCCTTGATGACACAATTTCCTTTTTATTAATATTTTTAGTCGGCTCCAGAGTATGTTTGCCTTCCTACCATGAGAGTGTTAAAAAAAAAAAAAAATTATGAGGATATAATGCTAGGATTTTTTGTGTGTGCTCTGAATATCTGTTAAAACTACATATTGGGCCTAAATTAAGTAGACTGGAAGCAATAATCGCACAGATCATTCAAACACAAGTTTCCCCTCTGTCCAGAGGGCCATGGTGATACTTTCCCTGGGGTATTAACTTCAGTTCAAGGTCAATGTTTGCTAATTCCCCTCAGTGCATAGGATATTGGTACTTTTTACTCTTTAGGTTCCATGCTAAATGTCAGTATGGTGCTCAAAGTGCTCAAATATAGATTGACTAAAGTTTTAGGTGTAGAACTACTACTTCTTGTTATCTAGCTCAATCTGGCATCTACTTAATTTTTACTTTTGATAATGCTATTACATATGAGAAGTAAAACTTTAATCAGTTGTCTATATATTTTTATTCTAGAGATCTACATGCCTAACCCCTGCCAGACTTTATTTCAAACCAAGCTGACACTTCTATTGCTATACTGCTTATGGGGAAACCATACCCATAAAGCCACCTAGAATTTACAGTGCTACACGGCCTCTGCTGGGGAGTAGTCTGGCCCATTCATTCTACAGTAAAAACATATTTGGTCTTGGGCTGGACACTTGGAATGGAGTGACAGTCCAGAAGAAATTTAGCTTGTTTTAATTTTCCTTCAGGTAGAATGCATCAATATGCCTTTGACTAGTTTAAAAATAGAAAGAAAGAAATTGAATAGATAATCATGTGGCATGCTGTTGTTCAGTTGCTAAAATCATGTCCAACTCTGTGACCCCATGGACTGTAGCCTGCCAGACTCCTATATTCTTCACTATCTCCTGAAGTTTGCTCAAGTTCATGTCCATTGAGTCAGTGATGTTATCTAACTATCTCTCCTCTGCCACCGTCTTCTCCTTTTGCCTTTCAATCTTTCCCAGCATTAAGATCTTTTCTAATGAGTTGGCTCTTCCCATCAGGTGGCCAAATTTATTGGAGATTCAGCTTTAATATCAGTCCTCCCAATGAATATTCAGGGTTGATTTCTTTTAGTATTGACTGGCTTGATCTCGTTGCTTGGAGTCCAAGGGACTCTTAAGAGTCTTCTCTAGCACCACAGTTCAAAGATATCAGTTCTTCGTTGCTCAGCCTTCTTTACAATCCAACTCTCACATCCATACATGACTACTGGAAAAACCATAGCTTTGACTGTGACTACATATCATGAGCTATAAGCGCTAGGTTTTACGTGTGAAAGTGAATAGTTGAACATATGTTTGTCAACTCGTACTATGATTGTTCTTTAATTCACTTAAATTACTGAGTATTGTTTAAGAATGCAGGATAATTAATGATTTCTAATTCTGAAATATACCCAGTTCCCTTTTTCTTTCAGGTACTTGAGAGTCCATATGCAAGCCTTTGAGTTGGGAGAAGATTCTAGGTCTTGTGGTTGAGCTCTGAGTGACACACATTTCCTGAAGCACTTTGTTATAGGAGAATTCTAGTTCTACTGGGACAGACTTTGAAACTTCTTGTTAAGTGGTGGCATTTTAAAAAGGTAGAATTTCCCTCCAATTAGGTTTCTCTGTCATGAGCAGAAGTCTTACAGTGACTTGGACATGAAATATGAGCCAGCAATCAATTTTTTGACATTTTATTCTACATTTTGGGCTTCCCTGGTAGCTCAGATGGTAAAGAATCCACCTGCAATGCAGGAGACCTGGGTTTGATCTCTTGGTTGGGCAGATCCCCTGGAGGAAGGCATGGCAACCCACTCCAGCATTCTTGCCTGGAGAATCGCCATGGACAGAGGAGCCTAGTGGGACATTCCATGGGGTCACAAAGAGTTGGACATGACTGAGTGTCTAAGCACAGTGCAGCACTGTACATTTTATCATCGTATAGCTTAGACTACCCTAGTTAGTTGAGTTCAACTGGCAACATCCATAGAAAATCATGCTAGCTAAATTAAGTAAAATCAAATTTATAGAAAGAATGTTAGGGGTTAAATGGTTTGTTGGGAGGCTGGAAAACATACCTGCAAATGAGTCTGAGGAGATTCTAGGGGATCCAGTGTGAAGATGAAAAACCTTATGATAACAATAGCAATCTGAGTGTATGTTATAAGAAAGAGACAACTGTTTACTTCTTGAATTATTATTTCACGATACTTTTACAAAATCTGGGATGAAATATCATGTTACATGTTTTTCCTTGGCCTATTGAAGGTATTGGGATTTACTTTCCCAACAAGATTAAAAAATTAGAATGAGGTAGTGATTCTCTAGATGTCATTAGGAAGAAAATGCTGACAGATGCTTGGAAAGGGGTTAAATCTAACAGAAATTCACAACGTACAATTTTTATTTGAAAACTGGACATAGATGACTCTAGAGCCATGGGAACAGGATGGTATGCATATGGCATTAAACATGAATTTGTTAAATGCAGTGTAAAGAGCCTTTCTTGTATAATCTTTTTTTTTCCCCTTCAGTAGAAAACATTGTTAAAATGTTTATGGCATTTATTAAATGTTAATTATTAGATTAGGAGAAAAAAGTCATTTTAAGGTGATTTGTTTTTTAAAAAGATTCTGTTTTTGTGTTTGTTTTTTATCCCCAAGAATTCTTATGGTTGTAAGCATTTGTATTCTTTATTGGTGGGAAACAACATAATTTAAATATTTCTCTCAGAATTTATTAACCCAAGAATATCACAGTGATATATTTTGGTAATGCTCAGGTTTTGAATGCCAAAATTATTAAATTCTTAGTTGCTTTCATCATATTATGTTCCATAGGGACAGAACTCTTTTGTGAGCATTAGCTAATGAGGTTATTGATCATTTACCTATGTGTTTTTTATTATTTTATATGCACTGATTTTATCAAAGACTTAAATTAGAAAAAGCTGAAACCCTGAAAATGGATATAATTAATTTCTTAAAAATCTACTTTATATTGGATTCACAATTTGCAATGTAAAAAATATAATACAAAACTACTTCATAAAACTTTGACTACATTACATGAGAAAAATAATAATTTAGTTGAGTGGATTAAAACTGATTTAAAGTTATCTGAATGGACAAGTCAGGTTTTTTTCACAGTGTATTTAGATTTTCATTTTGTACCCTGGAGTAAGTGAACATATCATTATCTCCATCCTGATATAATTTCTAAAATAATTTGGTCCTTACCAAAATTTACATAAAGAGAAAATTTACAGATAAATCCTAATATTTTTTATTTTCTTTTTATGATTTAGTATTAAAATATCATTCTTTTATAGTGAACATGATTAACATAGACCATTGTGCAGAAAGATGGTGAAAAATTATAGATCAATTTTTAGAGGTAGCCAATAAATAAAATGTAAAAAAAATAAAAAATGAAATTGAATTAATGAATCTTTGGACTTATAGAGGAAAATGCATCTAATGTACCTTTTCAATTTTCTTGCTTCATGTTGTTCTGGCATGTAGAACTCAACACCCAAAAGTACACTACTAAAAATCTAGTGAAAACTAGTGATACTTGAAAGGAAATTTAAATGCAAAATCCTTAGAAATACAAGATGCTTCAGAGAAATGCATCTCATCTTAGATTTACAACATTTATTAAGCAAATTATGTGCAAAATCCTCTTTTATCAAAATATTTAGTATCACCTTCCTTTATTTATGGGCTTCCCTGGTGGCTCAGAGGTTAAAGCGGCTGCTTGAAATGCAGGAGACCTGGGTTTGATCCCTGGGTCGGGAAGATCCCCTGGAGAAGGAAATGGCAACCCACTCCAGTATTCTTGCCTGGAGAATCCCATGGACCGAGGAGCCTTGTGGGTTACAGTCCACTGGGTCGCCAAGAGTCAAACACGACTGAACAATTTCACTTCACTTCACTTCCTTTATTTATGGTAGACAAATATACAGTACACCAATTCTATAAGGGTGTGCTTATTTCTAAAATCATCATTTAGTTTTATTTTGCATTCTATTAAGCATATTTCTTAAAAATATAAAATTTTGTACCATTGTTATTTTCTAGTCATAACTTTGTTCCAGTTGTTCCTATTATGGTCTTAGCCATAACACTACAATGAGATTAATTTGTAACTGATACTCATTTGCCCATATAGTAAGTTACCAAGCTCAAAGTGTTATTTTCATGTCTGAAATATAAGAAATCTCCAGGATTATGTTTACTAAAGGTATATAGTGTGCTGTTACCCTATCTATTAGATAATTTTAAAAGCATCACTCTTTAAAAATTAACTTTTACATGTTTTTGATCAGGTTGAAATTATATCTCTAATATATTCTTGGATGTGTTAAATAATTTCATCTCATGAAAATTTTCCATTTTTTATTTTCCAAAACTGTTATTTGCCATTCCTCATACACACATTTTATTTTTGTAGTTACACACAAGTATGTATATGTATATGTAAACACACATTCAGACACACTCACTAAACACACAGATACACTAATATGATGTAAATTCCTATATTTCCTACATAAATATTCATTCTCTAAAGTTGAACATTCAGATCCTTTGAACTAAATTATTTTTTCCCCAATATACTAAGCAACACTGGGTAATTATATTGCATTTTACACTTTGTGAAAGATTATCACTAACTAGGCCCTGGGATTTCTTTGGAAGGAATGATGCTAAAGCTGAAGCTCCAGTACTTTGGCCACCTCATGTGAAGAGTTGACTCATTGGAAAAGACTCTGATGCTGGGAGGGATTGGGGGCAGGAGCAGAAGGGGACGACAATGGATGAGATGGCTGGATGGCATCACGGACTCAATGGGCGTGAGTCTGAGTGAACTCCGGGAGTTAGTGATGGACAGGGAGGCCTGGCCTACTGTGATTCATGGGGTCGCAAATAGTTGGACACGACTGAGCGACTGAACTGAACTGAACTGAACCATATTCAATGTGATTTATTTTATTTTTGCTGGATGTAGTGATAAAGTAATGTGGCTTTTAAGAAATTTCCTTTATAATTTTACTATTCCTATATTAAATAAAGTTTTCCTTATTCCTCAAATGCATCTATACTTATTCCCACTATTATGACCACTTAGTTTCACATCCTATATGTTGAAATAATTCAACAAATATCGATTGAGTGGATGCTCTCAGACAGATGCTGTTCTAGATGTAGTAAGATGAACAGATAATTATACATGCAAGCAAATATTGAAAGGAAACATGTGCTGTGAAAATAATAGAGGAGATTAGGGGTATTAGAAAATCAGCATCTGAGGAATGCAGACCTAATTGATATGGTTGGTGTTGGATTTATTGAAAAGGTAAAATCTGAGTAACAATTTGAAGTGAGAGAGTAAGTCCTGAAGAAGCACGGAGTCTTGTAGGCAGAGGAAAGAGAAACTATAAAGATTTTGAGATAGTTCTAAGCAGGTTTCAGTTCAGTTCAGTCACTCAGTGGTGTCTAACTCTCTGCAACCCCATGGACTACAACATGCCAGGCCCCCATGTCCATCACAAACTCATGACTCATGTCCATTGAGTGGGTGTTGCCATCCAGTCATCTCATCCTCTGTCATCCCCTTCTCCTCCTGCCTTCAATCTTTTCCAGGATCAGTGTCTTTTCCAGTGAGTCAGCCTTTTGCATCAGGTGGCCAAAGTATTGAAATTTCAGCTTCAACATCAGTTCTTCCAATGAACACTCAGGACTGATTTCCTTTAGGATGGACTGATTGGATCTCTTTGCAGTCCAAGGGACTCTCAAGAGTCTTCTCCAACACCACAGTTCAAAAGCATCAATTCTTCGGCACTCAGTTTTCTTTACAGTACAATTCTCACATCCATACATGACCATTGACTAGACATTGACATACATAGCCTTGACTAGACAGACTGCTGCTGCTGCTGCTAAGTCACTTCAGTCGTGTCCAACTTTGTACGATCCCATAGACAGCAGCCCACCAGGCTCCCCCGTCCCTGGGATTCTCCAGGCAAGAGTACTGGAGTGGGTTGCCATTTCCTTCTCTAGACTAGACAGACATTTGTTGGCAAAGCAATGTCTCTGTTTTTTAATATGCTGTCTATATTGGTCATAACTTTCCTTCCAAGGAGTAAGTGTGTTTTCATTCCTTGGCTTCAGTCACCATCTGCAGTGATTTCAGAGCCCAAAAAAACAAAGTCAGCCACTGTTTCCCCAACTATTTGCCATGAAGTGATGTGACCAGATGCCATGATCTTAGTTTTCTGAATGTTGAGCTTTAAGACAACTTTTT
Source organism: Neotragus moschatus (assembly GCA_006410615.1). NCBI lineage: Eukaryota > Metazoa > Chordata > Mammalia > Artiodactyla > Bovidae > Neotragus > Neotragus moschatus. Next base: position 410,338 of record SJYA01002597.1, on the reverse strand, counting down.
CACTCTCCTCTCACTTTAATCAAAAGGCTCTTAAGTTCTTTACTTTCTGCCATAAGGGTGGTGTCATCTGCATATCTGAGGTTCTTGATATTTCTCCCAGCAATCTTGATTCCAGCTTGTGCTTCTTCCAGCCCAGCGTTTCTCATTATGTACTCTGCATATAAGTTAAATAAGCAGGGTGACAATATACTTGACATATTACTTTTCCTATTTGGAGCCAGTCTGTTGTTCCATGTACTGTTCTAACTGTGGCTTCCTGACCTGCATACAGGTTTCTCAAGAGGCAGGTCAGGTGGTCTGATATTCCCATCTCTTTCAGAATTTATTGTTTATTTCAGAATCCACAGTTTATTGAGATCCACACAGTCAAAGGCTTTGGCATAGTCAATAAAGCAGAAATAGATGTTTTTCAGGGACTCTCTTGCTTTTTCGATGATCCAGCAGATGTTGGCAATTTGATCTCTTGTTCCTCTGCCTTTTCTATAACCAACTTGAACATCTGGAAGTTCACAGTTCACTTATTGCTGAAGCCTGGCGTGGAGAATTTTGAGCATTACTTTACTAGCATGTGAGATGAGTGCAATTGTGCGGTAGTTTGAGGATTCTTTGGCATTGCCTTTCTTTGAGGAAGATCAAAGAACTCAGTGTGGCTGGAAAAGGATAAGTGATGTACAGAGTAGCTGAAAAGTGAATGTGTTAGTTGCTCAGTCATGTCCACTCTTTGTGACCCTATGGACTGTAGCCTGCCAAGCTTCTCTGTCCATGGAATTTTGCAGGCAAGAACATTAGAGTGGTTAGCCATTCCCTTCCCCAGAGGATATTCCAGACCCAGGGATCAAACCTAGGTCTCTTGATTGTAAGCAGATTATTTACTCTCTGAGCCATCAGTGAAACCCAGAGTGGTTGATGATGTCAAAAATGTCATTAAAGGTCCTTTATTTTTACTGCAAGTGGAGGGTAAGAGGTTTTGAATAGTTGACCATCTTGATGCAATTCATATTTTAAAAATGTACGCTTAGCTTTCCTTTAGAAAGCAAATGATAAAGGGCAGTACCCCAATTATATTTGGACTCTTTCCTCTCTGATCAACATTGTTGTTAAATTTCTTATCAACATTGTCAAGGATTACTTCAACAATTTACTCCACTGTCTCCTGCTCTTGCCCTTTAAAATTCATTCTGCAAACTATGACTAAAGTAGTGTTTTTTGTTACAAATGTGGTGATATTATTTACCTTCATTCCACAAACCTTTCATGATAAATTTCAAATTCTTTGACTGGCACGGAAATCTTTCATGACGAGACTTGTGTATATATAAAGCACATTTTTTTTTGCCATGTTCTGTACACACCACTGTTGACTGTTACCTAGATATCAAATGCTATTGTAAACTCCTGTAACTGGCTACATGTTTTCCCATTTATCAGAAACATTCTCTACTCTTAATTTTATATTGGGAGATTTTTTTGCTATATATCCATGAATGCTATCAGATCATTGTCAAATCATTCCACATCCAGAAGTTTATGTTTGCTTGTGAACTCTCATATGAGTCTATTCAAGTCTCCATCATAGCATGTATTACATTTTATAATAATTAAAATTTTTTATTTTTATCATTTCTCTCCCTCACTGAACTGTGAAGCAGTTCATCTCACTATTCTAAATATCTTTTCATATCTCTCACATTTAAGCCCAATTAAGTCCTTTTGAAGGCAGGAGAAGAAGGGGATAAAAGAGGATGAGATGGTTGGATGGCATCACTGACTTTACGGACATGAGTTTGAGAAAGCTCTGGGAATTGGTGATGGATAAGGAAGCCTGTTGTACTGCACTCTATGGTGTTGGAAAGAATCAGACATGACTGAGAGACTGAATTTAAGTCCTTTTGTATGTTTTCCATGTAAAAGTTTTAATGTTTCCATCAAGAGATATTTTATCTCCTTCATGTGGTTTGTCAATTACCTTGGACATAGTACATGATACTACATTTCTAGTGGAGTCACATGGCTCCAAGCTTTTTGCCCTATACTCACATACTGTTAAATTATTTTAATCTTTATCGACCATTATAAAAATGTCATTTGCACTCCAATATTTTGAATCACTTGTTTGAATTAACCCACATGGTCAAAATTCTTGCACTTTGTGAAATTATGTGTGCCAATTAATAACTTGATAATCCGCATTCAGATTATCATTCTTGTTGGATGTTCTATATACTACTTTTCTCCACTCACCTTTCTGCAAATGTTTTGGCTTTTGAATTATCTCTACTATATGACAAAAAAATTCACTACATTTTTTCCAGAAATCTTTCTTTCATGTCTTCTTGAAAGATTTTATTCTCCATAAGAAAGCTAAAGCAGTAGTAGATATATTTTCAGCAAATTCATTTTCTCATTTTGTAGAAACTTTACTTTGCATCATCAGGATATACAATTTGCTTATATCAGTAAATAGTTCATTTAGTGTACAAACTTCTAGAGTCACCAGCTAAATCCTATGTGGTTCTCACAGTAATTCCAGTTATAAACACAGTCCAAGGTTTTATTTTTGTTTTATTAATTCTTCTAAAAATTATTGATTTTAATAAATACTTCAGTTCAGTTCAGTGTCTTAGTTGTGTCCAACTCTACAATCCCATGAACCATGGCATGCCAGGCCTCCCTGTCCATTACCAACTGCTGGAGTCTACCCAAAGCCATGTCCATTGAGTCGGTGATGCCATCCAGGCATCTCAAACTCTGTCATCCCTTTCTCCTCCTGCCCTCAGTCTTTCCCAGCATCAGGGTCTTTTCAAATGAGTCAGCTCTTTGCATCAGGTGGCAAAAGTATTGGAGTTTCAGCCTCAACATCAGTCCTTCCAATGAACACCCAAAATTGATCTCCTTTAGGATGGACTGGTTGGATCTCCTTGCAGTCCCAGGGACTCTCAAGAGTCTTCAACACCACAGTTCAAAAGGATCAATTTTTGAGCTCTCAGCTTTCTTTATAGACCAACTCTCACATCCATACATGACCACTGTAAAAACCATAGCCTTGACTAGATGGACCTTTGTTGGCAAAGTAATGTCTCTTCTTTTCAATATGCTATCTAGATTGGTCATAACTGTCCTTCCAAGGAGTGAGCGTCTTTTAATTTCATGATTGCAATCATCATCTGCAGTGATTTTGGAGCCCCCCAAAGTAAAGTCAACCACTGTTTCCAGTTTCCCCATCTATTTGCCATGAAGTACTTAGATTTGAGTTTTGCCTGCAATATGGGATAGCCTAGTTCAAACCCTGGGTCCAGGAAGAGCCCCTAGAGAAGGAATTGTTACCCACTCCAATATTCTTGCTTGGAGAATTCCATGGACAGAGGAGCCTGGTGGGTTAGAGTCCATGGGTGGCAAAGAGTCAGGCATGACTGAGTGACTAACACTTTCACTTTTTAACACTTAGATTTGAGTTTATTCTTTTATTCTACCTTCCTTCTCTAGTGTATTTAACACACAAAAGGTATTTAGAAGAATCATTGCTCATTAACATTCAAATTATTTCCTAAAGCTAAACTAGATGTTTAATCTTCTTCTGGCTTTCCTACTTCTTTACTGTCAAAATATCAGTTTTTACTTTGGTTATAGCTATAGTCAAAATTCATACAGACTATCCCTGGATGACACTTTAATATGTGGAGTTGGAATAATTAAAACTATCTTCATAATTAACATAGCAATGTAATACTAGACTGCTTTCTTTGTTCTTTTTGTAAAAGCCCATTCTGAAGAGAGTTATAGATTTATATTGGAAGTAAATTTATTTTCATAGATGCAAGAGTTCTGCTGCTGCATTTGACAGTAAATACAGATGACTCTCATCTAACATACTAACCAAATGCAAGCTCGCTTATGTGTCATAAATGACATTACTGTTCAAAGGCAAAAGCCTAACTGATGGTTGGGAACTAAGTAACGAGGTGCAGAATCCACTTACCAAGAAAGATATTTAAATTTGAAAACATTAAATGGATTTTACTTCAAAAGCCATCCATTGGACATATATTAATTCCATTTTCAGGAGCATTACTTTTCAAACTAACAGGTATTTTTTCAAAATGTTAGTTAGTTAGAATAGGAAAAAGGAGTCCAGAATGGTGGTGGCTAAAAGACAAAGAAGGGAAGGTCAGAGGACCTGAGTCAGGACTTCAGGTAAAACAAATAGCCCTCCTGGCTAGCCCAATTTACATACAGCAGGCTGGGGAATGGGGGGATGGGGAGGAAAAAAACATATAAAAGGAGGAGCCAAAATTGATCTCCTCTCTTCTTTAGAGTCAGCCCATCCTCAGGCCTCAAGGATATATTTTCCTTTACTTGCCAAATAAAACTGAGCTGTAACACTGGTGTCAAATTTTTGCTGCAGTGAGACAGAACCAAGGAAATTACACATCACCACCCCACCCCTCGCCCCCAACAGCTTCAAGCTCCATGTGCATGACTTAAACAATGATAAACAGGTGACTGAGTGTTGGCAGTTGTAATATGTATCCACACAAATGCCATATGCTGCTTTATTAAATGAAGTCATATCTGTTAGATTCCTAACATGTCCCAGTGCTAGGTCTAGTTCACCAGAAAAATAAAACATTGAAGGAATCATGCCCTCCCTTCCCTCAGATTATGATAGACCTTCTATTTTTTGATGTAATCCACACTGATCAAGAAAAAGAATCAGGTTTAGCCAGTAATAGCAAAGACCTCTCTCGGAGTTTAGTGACCTTGATGTGACAAAGTTATAATCCTTCAGTGTCTGTAAAAAGGTATTCTAGAAAAGAAAAGCAATTCTCATACTGACCCCTCCCCTTTTGAAGAGACTTTCATTCTCGCTACTCCTTGTAAGGTGACCAGAGATTTTGTGTTGTTTAATGAAACAGTCATAACTTATTTTACACCTTTCTTGACTCGACAGCATTATTTGGCAGAGTTGATTTTTTTATGCTTGAACTATTTTTCTCATTTGGCATCTGGAAACTCATTCTCTCTTGGTTGCTGTTCCTTTATAATATCCAGCTGTACCTCCATCATGGCCAAATTGCTCTGTCCTCAATTTCCCCCAAAGTTACTGCAACCTTTGAAATTTCTCCACCCAAAGCATTCGTATCTTATTTCTCCCTTATATGATTTAATCAATTCATAAACATATACTTTTACTCAAATACATTCCAAATCAGATCCCTTTGTAATACTTCCATGCAACTAGCAGCTTTTGCTTAGGTTTTAGAATTTCTAAAGATTTTTATCCTAGTGTCTTTACTCTCCTTCCTAACAGTTGATCCTTAACATAGCATCAGAGTTCATTTTCCAAAGATTTCTTTCCTTTGCTCAAAATCTGTCAGCAGCTTTTCATTTAATTAATGAAAGGTCCTACATAAACTGACACTATCTCCTATTGCTTTAAGAGTTGTTATTCAGCTTTATCCACACTGGTTTATTATTATCTCTGAAATACCCTAAAGTGTCATCACATCTTAACTGCCTCAGAACGTTTGACCTGCTGTTTTCTCTACCAGGAATGCTCTTCCTGACAGTTCTGTGACTCACTTCCCCTTCCTCCAATGATCTGGTTGTCTAGTCTCTTCTCAGTGATTCCTTATTTAAGACCCAACAAAAGATGGCAATCCCTATTTTCCTCAGTACCACTTATCTCCATGAGAAATATCATGTATGCAAAATCTTGGTAGCTTGTCATGTTCCTCCAACTAGAATATAACTTCTATGGATGCAATAATTTTGTTCCCCCAAAATAATTGTTAAGCCAACTAGTAAATTCTTATTTGAAATGGTGTCTGTGTTTAATTACTGAACAGGAAATTTTCTCTCCTAATTTTCTCTTTAGAAAAACATTCCTAGGGCTATTTTTATTAGATCAATTCTCCAGATGCCAGGTAAGCTATCTTACCTGAGTTTTTCATCTCCTCTGCCTACCTGCATTATACCAAATGCAGTGTCACATTTGAGACTTTTTGGAGACTCTATATTTTCTTCTTAATTAGTGAAAAATGTCTGGTAATGTTTTGAATTATTAAAACCCAGCAGACACCTGAACACAAAGGTTATATAAAATATCTGTCATTTCATCACTATCATCTCTATCATTATCATTGTTTTCATGGTTATAGGTATCATTTACTAAGAATTCGCTACGTAACAGAAACTGTTCTCAATCTCATTGTGCACTGACTTGCTTAATCCTCTGAACAACTATGTATGGTAGGTATCACCTACCTATTTATGGATTGTGTTCTGCATTTTACAGATGACATAACTGAGACAAAGTAATTTGGCTCATAGTTTTGTAACATATATATCCAACTTGAAAGTGGCTGTTAGTTAAAAGAAATACAAATAATGAGCAATAACCTACTCCAAATCTACAGATATTAAAAGAGAATAGGTGGGTTCTTCAACAAGATGGTGAAACAAGAAGCTTCTGAACTCATCTCCTTTAAGGATATACCAAATCAAAAGCTATCTATGGGACAATATCTTTTAAAAAAAGACCTAGAAACTAGTAGAACCATTTTTGTACATCAGACAAAGGAAAAGTAGGAAAGGCTGAGATACAATCTCACCATAAATTCTACTTCCCAACATTCTGCCCCACATGGTGACCCATAATTGTGAAGGAATTCAAAACTTGTCTCCTCCCTGAGGAGTGAAGAGCTCATATCCCACATGGGGCACCATATCTTTTAAGACTTATGCCTGAGAGATGAGTTTCCTCAATTATCCTACCTTTGAAAACCAACTAGGCTCATGTCTATGAGATCAGTGGGGCTGTGGTGAGCTGAGAAACAATTCTTAAAGGGCTCACAAACAAACTCACTCACCCCAGGGCCCAGTGCATAAACAGCCTTTAAAAGGTGTTCCAGCTTCATATGAAAATGCTTATTTGGTAATTTTTAAACAGAGTGAGATGTGGGGTTATACTGGGATATTCTCAACCAATAGAGTCTGGTAGGCACCATATGTTTTACTTTAAGTTTTTAAATTATTTATTTATTTATTTAACTCTAGACACATTTCCCTGGCAAGCCTTATATTTTAGCTTCCATTTTTCCTTTTGTGGCAGGTACCATCTTTACATTCCCCCTTTGCCTCACTCCAGAATGTCAGTATCCCCAGAGGGGAGTGTCTGCATGCATCTGGTGTCCTGTTTTTACTTATGGTGACCAAATTTTCACAGCCGCAGCCTAAGGGATACCCTTTCACCACCTAGTTCTGAAGAGCTGCTAGTAGATTGTCACCTCCAAGCTNGGGGGGAGGAGAAAAAAACATACAAAAAAAGGAGCCAAAATTGAGCTGAGGGGCCTCTCTTCTCTTCAGTTCTTTTGGGTTGATCCGCCCTTATGCCTCCAGGATATATTTTCCTTTGTTTGTCAAATAAAACTGAGCTGTAATGCTGTTCCATGCATCACTTCAGATTTTTGCTGCTGCAAGTCAAAACCAAGAAAATTACACACTCCCCCAACAAAAACAATAAGCTTCAACACATTATTTAAATAGTCAAAAGTAGGTTATTAAAGTTTCATGAAGAGTTTTTAAAACTGGAAAAAAAAAAGAGAATAATTATAATTCCATAGAAAAGTGTTACAAATAGCCTTAGCTTTTAAATGTATAATCAATACAAAAATCAGTTACTTTACTATACTACAATATCAGTATAAAGTGCTACTTTATTTATTTGTTGAGGTTTGTAGAATATCTGTGTGTTCCGTGTACATGCGTGCTAAAGTTGCTTCAGTTATGTCCTACTCTTTTTGAACTTATTGGACTGTAGCCACCTAGGCTCTTCTGTCCATGGTTTCCTACAGACAAGAATAGTGGAGTGGGTTGCCATGCCCTCCTCCAGATATTGATCTCACATCTTTTATTCCCCCTGCATTGGCAGGCAGATTCTTTACCACTAGTGCCATTTGGTAAACCCAGAATATTTCTACCCAAATAACTGTGACAGTCCAGCTGCCATCAGCAAGTTAGATGGTGGGCTGGGTAGTCTAGGCTGATTTTGTTTGCAGAGGCCAGATCTTGACTATACAACAAGTAGACACTGAAATTTAGCAGGCTAGCTGAGACTTGTCTTTGTAGTAAAAAGCATAGTGAGAAAAGAAATGGTCCTATTATCATAAGCGTAAAAATTCTGATGTGTCTGACAAAACATGATTGTTTGAATTTTGGATTTATTTTATTGCAAACCATATAGGATTTATTTATGATGTGACTGAGATGTATGGGAAAGGGAAATCAAAGTCGAATCCCAACTTTTGACTTGAACAAGTGGGTAATGTTGTCATTTAACAACTTGTGAAAGAGTGGGAGAGGAGTGGGTTCAGTGATGAAAGGGGGAAGAATTCACCACCCCCAAATATGTCTCTTTGACATAAGGATTGTCTTCAACTACCTATTTTTAGGAAACAGAGACACAAGGGAAGCTCTGAAATCTGAGTAGAAGTTACCCATTTGTAAGATACATTTATATTTATAAGGGAAATGTCCATTTGTAAGAATATGTTACTCTGTGCCAGGGAGAGAAGCATGACTAAGTCTCTAGAAATTCTTATCAAGGAAGAAGGTATTGACTTAAATCTGCATCATAATTTTGCCCTTTTTTATTGTGCTTTTTCTGGTCATTCCCCATAACGGGCCTCCCTCCCTCAACAATATTATTTGTCTTTAGATGGAAATAGTACTTAAGGTGATGGCTTGGCCTAATTCAAAGAGTTGCTAAGTATTCCTTGGTATCTTCCTCGTATATAAGAGGTGTACATGTTATTAAAATTCTATTTTTTACTCCTGTGATTGTCTTTTCTCACAAGGGAGTCTGTCAAGAATTTTGAAGGCTAAAGGGAAGATTATTCTTCCTTCTTTAGGATGATAAAGTTGTAAACAGTGTCACCCATCTTTCTAGTCCTACAAGAGTAAAGCCATTAGCCACACGAACCAACAGTACAACTGAAGGAGCTAAGGATACAGAATTCTATGTTTGGATATATAAGCCTTTAGATAGTTAATATGCATATCTGAGGAAAGACATCAATGAGCTCAGATTGTTGCATTTTCCTATATATAAATGAGCTCTAAAATCATTATCTTGAGATATCCAGGTGTGTGTGTATGTGCGTGTGACTAGCAACAGTCTTTTAAAAGGGTGAGCCTTTTGACTACATGTATTTCCTAGTTAAAAAAAAAAACATATATACTTATGGCTGATTTATGTCAATGTATGGCAAATGAGTACAGTATTGTAAAGCAAAACAAACCAAAAAATAAAAATTAAAAAAAAAAAATATATATATATACACACACACACACACACAGACATTCCTCAACTTCTTCAGAGTAGTTCCTCAAAGCTACCTGAGAGGTTGGTGCCTGAGCTTTAGTCCTCAATAAGACACTGAATAAAATTCAACTCACAGCTCTTATACTGCACATTTTTTTCATAGTTAACAAGGTGGTAAAGGCAAAATTGTTCTATTTTTACACATGTTTAGTAGAAAATGCATTGTAGACACATCAGTATCAGTTAGCCAATTAATTATGAGTTGGAAATAAGACAAGGTCATACATGGAGGAATTTATTTGGGAATTATTAATGCCTATTAAATTAAATAGAAACTAACCTGATGTGAAGAGCTGACTGATTGGAAAAGACTCTGATGCTGGGACAGGTTGAAGATAAAAGACAGAGAATAAGATGTAGGAGGGCATCACTGATTCAATGGACATGAATTTGAGCAAACTCCGGGAGATACTGGAGGATGGGGAAGCCTGGTATGCTATAGTCCATGGGGTTGCAGAGAGTCAGACAGGGCTTTAGCAACTGAACAACAACAACCAAAAGTAAAGAGAAAATTCAATGTTTTGATAAATTACTTTGGATTTGAAAAATGAAAAATTTACAAAAATCCAATAGATAAAAGAGTCATATGTCATTAAGCCCTAGTCAATGCAAATATTTGGGGAACAAATGTAATTACAGTAACATTCAAATTAGAAGATGAGTAGCAAATAACTATAAAGCTCTATGTTAAATTAATACAAATGTCATTTTCTGATTGAATTATATTGGATTTATACAATGTTAATATAGAGAGTTTATGTTTACCGAAACTTTGGAACATATGGAATCTTACCAAAAAATAAGACTTGGTTTTAAAGACAGCCTAAGCGTAAAGCTAGTCCAAAACTATAGAATCACTACAAATAATATAAAGTTCAAAATAGTTGATGCATAATAACATTAAATGACATATGTAGACTACTTTAGAAAAGATTCTGGAACATATTAACTTTTGTCAGCAAATAAATAACATCTGTCTTAGGGGTGTGTGTGCGTGCCAAGTCACTTTAGTCGTGTCCGACTCTTTGCGACCCTATGGACTGTAGCCTGCCAGGTTCCTCTATCCATGGGGATTATCCATAGTGGAGTAGGTTGCCATGCCCTCCTCCAGAGGATCTTTCCAACCTGGGGATAGTGGTGTACTGGAAAAATTAAGGAACAAAGATAAGTGAATGTATTTTCTAACTCAGACACAACAATCTTGAATATATTACTAAAGCTTTTTATTAAAAAGAAATCAACAAAGAGACTCAATTAAATAGAGTCTGGAGACCAGAAGTGGAGGAGATGATGATAGCAGAACTCAAAAGGAAGGAGAAAGACTCCTCTTCTTTACTGGCAAGGACTCAATCAATGAAAACCCTGGACTCTTTCTTTACTGTAGCCCTCCCAGCTTCTTTTCCCTTCTATGAAAGTGCTCTTCTTTGCTTGCTGTGTAGGAAGTCACATGTGACTCACCATGATTGTAGCCCATGTAATTCTCAGCTGATCCCCGCCCCCCAACCTCCCCTCCCCCCCGCCACACAGGCAATCTT